>JALJCO010005634.1:600000-776623 GCA_023101725.1 Atherinomorus stipes
AATTATCTGCACCTAAGTCTGCATTCTTTTTCCATTCGCCTTTTTCCATCTTTGCCTCATCTATTGTAATCTCTTATGGTGGAATCAAATAGGCTTAAAGGGTTTTTGATTTTTTCTTTTCAATCATCTATCTCAATTTTATAAAATGGAGTGCGAGAAGGAGATATAGGCCGTTGTCACTGATGCTCAACAGCACAATGTGTCAGAGCTACTGATGATCTCTTGACACGCATCTCCTTGAGGACTTATCATAATAAACCGACTTCTCTTCACTTATCTTCCTGGATATTACAATAAATCAAAAGTCAGCATTTTAACAGTGAAACTGATGTGTTTTGTTTACTGACCTGCAGTAGTGGTGTGTGCACATGGGAAACAATGTGAGGCAACCTCCTCCACTCACGAATTGCCTGGCTAGAGGCCATTTCCACCTGCCGCTCTATGAAGTTGAGCTGCTGATCCTCTGGGTTGCAGATAGCCAAATAGCCACGGTGCATGTGTACCTTCCAAGCCATCTCCTTGGGACAGCTCATGTCCACCTGGAAATTCACACTTCAAGTCACTTTCCATATTCAAGAGGGAACAGAGCAATAACTCCAAACTTCATTATCAAAAAATTGACTTGTGAATGTTTTTCAAGGATAATAATTAGGTGAACATGACAATTTCCTGAGAATATTTCGCTTGCTACAGGCATACAAGACAGCTAAGTGTTGCCAGGCTCATTTGTGCACCAGCAGTGGAGTTTGAACTTGTATTGCTATCACATTCTGTGAGATAGTTCACAATTTTGATGAGTTATTAAAGAATTTCTATATCAGTGTCATCTATCAGCCTTTTCCCCTTAGAACCTGCAGTCTTAAGCAACAGTTTGCTTCCACACTGAAGACCAGTTTCATCTTGCTTTTTCCAACAGACAAAAAGGAAGATAAGTCAATGTTAGATTCATTGTTAATTTTCCAAAGCAAAGTGTACAACCTACTAACTATTTATTTGTAATACTTGGGCTATCGAACTTGAGCCATCTAGTGATACAACAATTATCTTTATAAAGCCTTGCTCTCATGAGAAACAGCACAACAGTGCTCGCTTAAATACACACAGTTCATGCATGAGCTGACTGACTTGGAGCAGTAGGTGTTACTGTAGTTAAATACTTTAATACATTTAAAATTAGTTGCACATCATCCAGAAATGTACACATTTGGTGTTCATGATGAGCATCTTTGTTCTCATAATGTCAAGGTAAATTGCAGACACTTCACAGCGTTGTGATGTGGCAGCATGATTAAAAGAAAACATCTGAGGAGAACGGGCCAATGCCATTTTCTTTGCATAATTTCCATCTTAGACAAATACCCAACAATACCGTTCCAGGTTTATTTTCTAAACGATTTCAGCTTGGCTTTCTGCGAATGACTAATACACCTGACGAGTCTGGCACAGAGGCGGAGGGTTGGAAAAGGTCCTGCTATTGATTAAAACACTAAGTGCATAAACACTAAACAAATAATAGCCATGGGGAGCCTCCTACATCACACCTGTGCTTTGCTGCTCGTAAGTGAATGCGACGCAAGATGAGAGAAGGACAAAAAGAAAAGAAGAAAAGAGCAAAAGAGCAAGAGACAAAGCACAGGTGGGTATTCGCGTTAGCTCTTCTGTGTCTGGCAAAAATTACAGTGATCGGTCAAAGCGCACTTATCAGGGGTGACGCTTGATGAATATCCCAACGACAGGGCGGCTCTTATCAAGAGCCAGCTTTAATTGAAAGGAGGGACATTTGGACTTTGCTTCTGTGCTGGCGAGCGGTGGGTGGGCAGGCAACGCAAAGCCTTGCTCTTCTTCTCCACCATAAAACAAATCACCCTGCAGCAGATGCTGAGGTAATTATTCACACGCATAGCTGTCATAAATATTAGCTCTTACAACCTGAGCTGAGGAGCAAGGGATGAAAAGATGGAGGGCAAAACGAAAGTATAGAAGGTAGTAATATTAGAAAGAAGACCAAGAGAAGTTGAGGAGATACAAAACAAAAGAGGAATGAATGAAACAGAGAAAGGTAGGACCAAAACAAGGAAGAAGTGATGTAGTGGAGTTGGTGTTGCCATCCAGACAATTTAATTAGATGTCACCTTAGGACAGAGCGACTCAATGGATTGGTTCCAAGTCTCCTTGAAAGAGCAAAGCAGGAGTATTTGTTATATGTCAGGTAGTATCACACGCTCAGCACCCATCCACAATCTGTTTCAGGAAACATGAGGCTAGTAAATTTACAGACAAAACAGCTGAACTGCATTTCCACAGATTTACAGCCTCCTCTTTCATCCTCCCCAGAGATGTCAGGTTATGGAGGGGCGAGACAGCACCAATATCAAGTTACGAAACGTCACACTAACACAGGAGCCCGGGCTTAATATACAGCATTATACTGGAAACAGGGGCTATAATGAGAAAAGTTAGCTGAGTCGCTATGGTTCTCCAGGTTTGCGCCTACAGGCTCCACTGCATCTATGATGTTCTTAGAGGCCATAATGTTTATCACTGTTTTTTTGTTTTGTTTTTTTTGTCATATTGTTAAGGTTAGGGAAACCTTTGGGAGAAAATAAGTAAACACTTATTTGAATGCATGTAGAAAAAATATACAAACATGCATCTTTGCATAAAGACAGTGCTTTTCTCACCTGTACAAGAGCGTCCTTCATGGCAGGCCAATTTGAGACCCTCCAAGCACACTCGAGCACGAGATAGGGGTTTGAATGGCCTTTTGATTGGCCATATTCAGTCAATGGTTCCCACTGGTTCAGCTCTTTGGAACAGCTTGAAACAAAGACAAACACGATTAGAAGTTTAGGAAACTTTGGAAAGTTCATGCTTTTCCGTGTAGTTTAGCTTTTCTAGCTTTTCATTATGCAATATTAGTTAAATCTAGTTTATTTTTTGATAAGGACCAGCAATAGATTTCTTGACAAAAAAAAAAAAAAAGGAAGTGAGATTGATAGACCTGAAAAGAACTGTACAACTGATGTAATAAATAGAAATAAAAGCTGTCCTCAAACAACATCATGACATATTTAAAGATACAATGTTATTTTTGCTCCAAAAATCCTACCGTATCCAGTGGTCCTCCCACAGCTGGTACTCAGGAAAAATGGCAGGGGAGATGTTGCTCCTCTCATGCTCTTTTCTTGCCTTCTCCATTGCTTTTTCATAGCTTTCCTGGGCCTGAAAAACATGTTATGAGATTTCTAAAACGCACTCAAGAGTTAACAATAGCACTGCAAACTTCATCCTCCAAAATATCAATACAGTTGAATAGACAAGTTTCTCGAACTGTGTTTATTTGCAGGAAAACTGCATCAGACATTACCTTACATCGCTAATTTGTATACACTTGAAGCTTTCTCTAACCTGTTCGAAGAAACCATGCTGCTCGTAGGCGATCGCTGTTGCAGTCTCAGGAAACTTGCACCTTTTCTGCCATAAGCCTGCCCACATGTCCTCTTCTTGGAGCAGAGAATAGAGCTCTGCTAAGGAATCCAAAATCTCCTACACAAATTAGAGACAAATGAGGATGGTAACGGAGCAAACTGGAAGATATATGTCCTGTAAATGTAATGAGAGGAGGACTTCAAACAAAGCAAGAGGCAAAATGTCCAACTAAAACCACAAGGCTGCAGCACACGACAAATCTAGTTCTATGCCTGACTAAGTGGAAGAAAGTGAGAAATGCTCTTTGCTTCTTGAACTTGCTTAAAAGAATGAACAAACGTGTTACCTGCTGAGGCGGCGTGATGCTCTCCTGTTCGTAAAACTCTGTACTCTGCTTGGGTTTACTGTGCAGGCTCAGACCCTTTTCAAAGGCCTGCTGCTCCAGCATTAGAGTGGAACGCAGCCAGAGGTTGTGCGTCTTGCCCAAGTACTTGAGAACACAGGGGCGGATGGGAATAGGAGGCACACACTGAGACATGGCTTCCACAAAGCAGTTCAGGGCACTGGGCTGGCAGTCCCTTTGGGCCTGGTGACTGCCGCTGCACAGGAAAGGGCTCATCTCACCAGACAAGGCCTGAAGAGGAGAGAGAGAGATCATCAACCACCTAATTCTACTTTAGCAGCAGAACAATGATATGGCATATTGATAAAGGCATTTTGTTGCATGTGCAGGGTGCAATGTGATGCCATTTTCCAGTAAGAGAGCTGTGAAACAGGAAGAGAGGAAGAAGATGACCAACAAGGCTGAATGGGGACAAATGACAAATTGTGTGCAGCGGTTCTACAACTTTTTCCACTTGTAGTTACGAAAGCCAAAGCAAAATCTGGGAAAAACTCATTATATGACAGTTGATACTTCACATGATACTCAATCAGATCCTCTACAACAGCTGTGAGTGAACTGAGCAGATTTTCAGCACAATCAAGCAGTCAGTGCTCTGAAAATCATGATTGACACCCATTGATGTTTCGTAATGAATATAATTTATACTGCCCGCTGATAGCAGTGAGTAATCTATGCTTTGATGGTAACTTTAATTAGACTGGCAGTGGAGAACGCCAATATGTCATCAAATCCCATCCTTGGGAGAATACGAGCTTCTATCATTCCCTTGTCACAGTTGACCCAGGGATATGAAGCCTGAGCTGAAGTAATAATTCTATTTTCACCATAAACTGAAATAAGGGGGTAAGACAGGCATCAGAATATAAAACATGAACATATTTGTGACCTCAGGCTTGTCACAGGCGGAAAATATTCTGAATCTTGCTGGTGGCTGCAATGAGATGTTCAAAAGTTCAATCGCTTTAAATCAAGGACACTGCGCAAGCCTCAAAATGCTCTAATGCATCTTGTTCATTAAATTCAATACAGCTTTCCTCCCTCGGCTTTCTTCTTTTTATTGTATTTAGCAGAAATAATGGCCTCATTAAGCAGAATTGCTGGAATGAGATGGCCTGATATACAACCTGCTTGCTAAAGGCGCTGATAAGATGCATAAAAGGATAGCAGATGAGTTGGTGTCTACTGGTGACAAAAACCGCAAGATCCAAGTAAAAAAAAAATTCTGAGTGTTGGGAGTGGAAAAAAAGTGTCTGTCATTTTTAATTAGCACAAGGGTTACAACTTTGGCAGAAACAAAAAAAAGTAAGATGTCATGTAAAAGGTAAAATAGAATGAAATGAGCGATCATGCTGAAAAACATACATTTCTATACCAAGTGTACAGAAATAATGATACAACTGAAAATTGAAGTCCTCAGGAAAAAACACAAAGCAACAGACATTACTCGCATCTTAAATCTAAATCTAACCTTAATTATCTGATGCAGGTACTTCTCTGTTCTCTGATAAAACACGTGCTACTAAATTCTACTCACATGCTGCTGTCTGTCAGAGAGGATCTTCCAGAGGCGAGGGAAAAGCTGGACCCAGCTCCTTTCGGCCAGCGGTGTAGAGATGTGACAGAGCTGAACCAGGGCATTCAGAAGAGCCCCCGTCTAACAAAGAGTAGAGAACAATTCGAATTTACTACTTGGAGGTGCAGGGTGCAACAAAATCAAAAGTCAATAACAGAAAACTATTGTACTGTTTATTAAAAACGTTGTTTCTATGGGTATCTAACTACCAAATATCATGTTTTCATTCTCTTAGAATGAGGCATTTATATCTACTTGAGGTGGGTCGTCATAAATGGCTGCTGTCATTTTTGTGCCACCATTTTCATTATGGTGTCTCTATGTGGATAAATAACTGTCTGAACTGAGAACCCTTTGAGCTTCAAACCTGCAGCACCAGCTTTGTTTGATAGGTGCTAGAACACCATTTGGAATAAGTAACGCCTTAAAAAGGCACCCAAACTAGATACAGTATCTGTAGTGCAGTCATTGCTGCACCTAAGGCCATGAGATCCATTCACAGATAAAAATAGGTTGATGTCTTGAAAAATTTTGGCCACTGATGTCCGGCGTCCATTCACTACTGTGCTTGGCATCTGAAAGAGTTTATATACCCATCTTTACCACTAGATGTCTGTAATTTTTACACATTGTAGCTTTAAAGAACAGTTTGCCCTCTGAACTAAAGAGTAGTACTGATTAAAAAAAAAAAAAAAACTGAATAACTGACTGCTTTTTCAATAAAATTTTATGGCTAGAATAGTAATAAAACAATATACTGATTTGTAGAATATTAAAAAAATGAAACAAAAAAAAACAACTCATTCTAGTTTTTGTACAGTGAGCAGTACTTTCTGGGTAATCGAGGTAATTTCTTTCAAGTTTTGTCAAAACCCAGACAGTTTCACTAACTTCTAGACTAAAGAACATTGAACGAACTGGTTGCAGTGTACCTTGACTTCCCGTAATGAATCGAGAAACTTGTCATGGCGGTTGGTAAGCATGTGCAGCTGGTTGCCCGTGTCTCTCTCAGCCTGTTCTTTAGTCTTGGGAATGGCTGTTTGGTCACCTGGTGCCAGTTCTATGTCAATTTCCACATCCTACCAGGGAACGAATGAGTCAAGAAGAAAGCAGTCGTTTAATGTTAAAGCTTAATTTCTTTTTAACAAAAGACTACCTTGAAAGGGCATTTTTAGACAACAGGCAACTTCTTGAACACATATACATTTGTATGAATAGATGCAGACAGAGACCTTTAGTGGGACAATGGAGAGAAACACATTATGAAAAATTGTGTGCATTTATTCATGTGTCCTACCTCTTCTTTGGTCTCACTGTTTTCCCTCTCGCGCGGTTCCTGCTTGACATGCGTTGCCATGGCAAAGGCGGCACGGTCGTGGCTGTCAGCCAGGTTGATGACGTTGGTGATAGAAGGCAGCATGGATCCCTGGCAGCTGGTGCCGATGATGGTGTTTCGTTCGCATACTGCCAGCAACAACTATCAAACATGTGCAACAAAGTGCAGTAAGTGACATGTGAAATGACAAATCACAAAAAGGAATGCAGGGAGAACTTGTTCTGTGTAAAGAACATTTTCAATTTTATGCTAAAATCTAACAAAACTAAAACAACAGAGAGCATTGTTTACCTCTATGCACTGTTTAATCCAGAAGTGGCTTCCCATGGCCTCCCAGTTCTGGGAACAGCAGATGTAGAGTAGTCTCTCGTAGACACGCCGCTTCATTGAGGCATCAAACACCTCAAAAAACTTGGCTCTGATCAATGGTTGAGTGCAACGAAGCCCTGATAGGAAGGCTGGCTCCAGCTTGGATGTGATGTCACTTCCTGAAAGGCTCTCATCCCTGGATGTGTGATGGACAAAACAATTGTTAGATGCTGGCTGTTGCAGAAAGTCAATTAACAGGATAACAAAAGCCTCTCTAACTGAACATTTTACCACTAAGTCATAACACAGACAGTAATAGAGCTGAGAGACATTTATTCACTACAAGGAGCCATTGAACCACAGTTCAGTAATTTAACAAGGCTCGAGATATGATTTACTTTCTGTAATAAATTCTCTTATCCAGGGGTCCAAAATACACTATTAAGTTTATTTAATGGAATAGTAAAGAATTCATTCTAAACACAAAACTATAAACATTATTCTACTTCAAGTTTTCTTTTTTTTTTTTTCTTCAATCCCAAGATCATCAACAACTCTCCCCATTCTGCCTGCATTTAGAAGCTGCCAGTATTAATTTTGTACTTGGCCGTTATCTCTTTTTACGAATGATTTGTTTTAATAATCATGTGCTTTATATCAAACAACTACTACTTTTTAATGCACAGAACATAAGCCATCTGCTGTATCTTTCCACAAGTTGAATGTTAAGCAAAAGTTGGAATAATTTCACAAATGGACGCTCAAAAAGATTAAAAGAATAATGACAAATACAGACAATTCAGGTCAACCTGACACATCTGAGAAACTGTAGAGTTTCCAAATGTATTACGAATAGAAACAGTCATTTTGCAGCCGAAATGTGTCATGCGATGATGTAGTGGCAGTTTAGCTGTTTCAATTAAAAACAAGTCAAATTTCTGCCTCTTTTGACACAGATACTGCTCTAATTGTACCATACAACCAAACAGGAGGTCTCTACATCTTCCTGTTGCAGGGAAAGGGTTTTACACAAAACAGAATGAGAGAATAAAGGTGGAATGACAGGGATAAACTCAGGCACGGCTACTGCCGCTGCATGTTGTCCATGGTTGGACCATTTTTCTGATGACACTTCGTTTTGGAAAAGCTGCTTCATCTGTTGTTATCGTTACTTGCTGTCCATCATGGCTTTACTGCGTGAATTCTTTGACATAACTAGCAGATGGGGTAGGGGATACAGGGTACATTGGGCTGATTAAAAGTGTATGACTGTAGGATGAAAAGACAATGAGAGTCATGTTTGATGGATAGTAGCAAAGAGACAGTCTCTCCCCTCTGACCCCCGTCTACAGGATGTTCTGTCATCAGCTGGCTGAGTCCTGGTTCTTCTGTAACCCCGTAAAAGACCCTGGCACATCCATCTCTAACAGCACCTGCACTGTCTGACCCCTCCTCCTTTTCACTATTTCCATCTACAGGAACTATTAACTCCTCAGCTTCTGTGTAGCATCAACTAATCTTAAGGTTTTCTGTCTTCAATGATTTAACAACTTCTTTCATCAATAAAACTTTAATAAGAAAAACAAAGATGAAAGAGTGCGCGGATTCAAACGTTCTCTTAATCCTCCGTTTCCACTGCTACATGGTCCAACATCCCATGTTTTTTTTTTTTGCCTCAACCTTCCGACCTTCATCACTCGTGTTAAAATGGATGCAAGGGCAGCCTGCCATCAGTGTCGTGGCCATTTGGCCATGTGATGAATGGTGGTAATTACCTGTAGACATAATTAACGAGGTCCAGGAACTGGGCATTTAACTCAAGTTCATCAGGAAAACGTTTCTCGATGTAGTTCATCATCTTCACCAGCAAGATGGACTTCTCACGCAGGTTTGGCATCTGAGAGGAAACAATGTTGATAGGAGCAGAAACATGAAAAACTAAGTGTTATGATGATGATGAACAGCAAGTTCAAGTTTGTTCGGTACAACTTGGTTTTCAACAAAAAGAGCTCACTCAATATGCATGTGTGTGTTAGCAAAGAGATGAAATCATAATCTGACATCATGTGTCTTCATGAGTGTTTGTCCAGTTCATCTCATTTGAAAAAAAATAAATAAATCATGTCTGCTCACCTGGTTGGCTGCCATTGGAGAGTTATTTTTCACCCACTCTTCCACTATCTTGACAATGGCGCGGAGGATTTTGGGGTCAGGTGACTTCTCGATCAGAGAGGCTAGGATGACCTGGATAAAGGTCTTCCTCATCTCTGAGCTCATAACAGACAATCGAGTCTTCACCAAGTCGAGGCTCAGCATCAACAGCTCACTGGTCACTGTGAGAAGAGACAGGACAACAGTGGCTGAGACAAAGTCCAAAACATTGACTCAACAGTTCCCATTTGAATATTCAGACTAGTGTCTCAGAAAAACTCATTTGCTTTTCTGTTTGTTTAGGTTTTTTGCCAGGCTGCCATCTAAGTTACAGTAAGATGTAATACATACCAAGATTTATTTTATCTCCACCCAAGATCAGTGCAGTTTCATCGTGTTTACCTTTTAGAAATAATCAAGCTGTCTCTTACAACATAATATGGGTTACTTGTTTATCAGAAGCAGCAGCAGTCAATAAGCAGCTCAACAGCTTCAGTACAACCAGAATGGATCTACTTGAGTTTAAGCTTATTGATTACTGAAACCTGAGGAATCTTTAGAGGCAAAGGCCTTCCTGGTCTGATAGCCTTTGGTTTTAGTGACAGTAAATGCTCATGGTGGAGGGTAAACGTCTGTGTTTCCTGATACGGTCATTAGGGAGCCATTTAAACCACGGATAGTCTCTTACAGCCATTATGTCCCCTATAAGTAATGGCAGGAATTATGCATGTATGTAATGCTGGATTTCTATAAACTTGAAGTCAAAACTGAACAGAAAATCCTACATTTTACAATAATTACAGCATAAGCTCAGCTGACTCAACAAATTTCTTTTTGCACTCACTGCAAAGTTCAGCATCAAACCACTACTGCCCTTTCAAACCGGAGATAAAAAAGAATAGGGAGTAACTTTCCAGAGACAGAATAGGACAATACATACTGGAAACCAAAGATGAGGAACATTCCCTGTGAAACCAAATTATCTGTAGAGCAGATCACCTCTCACAATAACAGCTATTGACAACACACCTGGGCCCACTGATATGGAACTTTTGATACAGACTCGGTATAAAGCCAAGTACGACTGAGATGCACGGGATATCTGAGCTCTGAGTGAGGTCACTAAGTGAGAGTTGTTTGTTGTGTCTGACCATGAACACAGTCGACCCTTTGTTGGATAAGGGGTGGGTACAGACACTAATCTTACTGATAATGTCAGCTGGCCGTAACTGAAGCCCAGCAGAGCAAGTTTAACTGCAATGGAAGTTGATGTCTTGCATACAGTCTGGTGAATTTCTAAGCTTTAAAGTTTGGGGAATTTGAGATTGAATTAAGATCTCTAGCAAAATGGGGTATAATACCACAAAAAAGAAGGTATGTGGTCAACTTGGCAGAGTATTCAGTCTGCATACACCTATACTGAAGCACAGTTAACAATAGGGATGCACGATATAATCGACCCCCTATCAGTATCAGCCTATATTGGCCTTAAAACTGAATACCGGACATCGGCCACCCCACCGATATTTAACCGATATTTAACTGGTCAGCCCGCTGTTTCTAAAGTCTAAAAACAAAAAAAAAAAAAAAAAAAAAACAACTTCTTCGTCTTCTTCATAAACTTCTTTTTCATAGACTTTAAAACTTCTAAAGACTAGGGGGTGGGAAGGCACCCCTTTTGACATTTAAAAATGCAGTATCGATCTATTTTACAAATGAAATCCGGCAATATTTCATTTTTCTGTTACGAAATTTCGCGGGAATTCATGAAATATCGTGAGATTTTGTAACAGAACAATGAAATCTCACAAGATTTTGAAAGTAAAATAGATCAATACCGTGTTTTTAAATATCAATTTGATATAGGCATATGGAAATATTGCAATATTTCAGTGTATTGATATTTTTTCCCACCCCTATTTTTCAAAGTGTCGAAAACGGATAACAAAGCTGCTTTTTGGAATGACTGTTTATTTTTTTTCAGCTTTAATATCTGTATCGATATCGGTTATTGGCCACATAAGTTTATAATATATCAGATATCGGCCAAACTTCCAATATCGTGCATCTCTAGTTAACAAGCTACTACTTGTTCCCCTAATGGTCCACAGAGAGGTGTATTTTTACATTAGACCTGAAGTGAGTATTGTTCTGATCAGCTAAATTATTTCATGTTCAGATATGTCGCTATCCCACTGAAATTAGCCGGCCCACGTGGGTTTTTCAAACGTAGGTCGACCCTCTTTACAATCGGCATGTGGCTCCTTTCCCATTGGCCAAAAAAACAGTCACATCTGATCCCCACTGGCAAACTGGTTGGCCTCAGTCCCACCCCTGCCTATCTGGTAACGTCATTACGCTGGGTTTGCATTGATGATGTAATCAGTGCAAGAGAAATCAGTAAATAATGGAGTGCAACATGGAAGCAAGTCAGGTCGAGCCATTTGAAGGTGATTTTGACCCATCATGCTTGCCGGGTTGTTTGATGCAGGTCAATGCAAAAGTTACTCTGACAAAATCATTTTTAAGATATTTGAAAAAAAAAAAAAACTTAAGGCAATGGGTAATTTCCCCACACAAATACACTCTTAACTCATGTTGTATCCGTACCAGTGCTGGTTTCAGTGACCCCTGGGTTAGTCTGCTGGGGACCCAGATGCTCCCGCATCATCTTTTGTAGCGAACGCATGAACACAGAGATGAGGCGGTCGATGTAGCTAGCATTATAGCTGCAGGCTGACTTGAGGATCATCAGTGTTCCTGTAGGACAAATGAAGGTCAAGAAGGGGGATGAAGGGAGCATCAAGCATTTGCACTTAGACATGCATTGTAATGAGAGTGAGACAGAGAAAAAACATACTAGAAAAAAGAAAAACCCACCGAAAACAGACATACCCTCTCATACTAACAGAGGCTCTATTGAATCAAACATCAGTCTTCTTTATGAGTTTTTGTGCCAAACCCAACTCTTTTTTTTTGGTTTAAAAAATCCAAGCAAGAAAAGAGTAACTGCCTGAATGTGAGCAGTCTCCTGGAGGAAAGCACTGCTCTATGTCACGTTGCCCTGGTCTGCCAGATCTGGGTGCTCTGGCAGCACTTGCTGCCAATTTTGTGAAAAGCCCATGATTCCAGCAATCAGTGATTGAGAGGTATCATTATTTTTACACAGTTTGGTTGTTACATTAAAAGTGGCATTAAGTTTTGGTGGACTACACTCCTGTGGTTCAGCCATACAGAAACAGTGGAGCCTTAGCAATTGGAGGAAGGTTATCAGCCCTGTCTCCTTTAGAGAAGAAATGGATTTACCATACATGCCTGCTTGTGCTCACAGCATACCTTAAATAAATGGTTGGAAGAATGGTTTATATTAACCTTAGTGGTAAAAGCCAGCTGTTTGTGGGTGGTTTTGTATTTTTAAACGGGACACTGTGTGTCTTCAAGTATCAATTCTGTCGTTTGAAGTCAGACAGAAAACACAAAAACACACTAATTCATCCAAGCTTGTGCTAACTTTTTCAATAACCAGCAAATACAACCCCACTCAGCAAGTAGTCTGGACAGATTTACACTGGTTTTAACAAACGGAGTAAAGGATACAGATTGGTTGCCTTACTGAGGCTAGGAGTGGTGCTCTCCAGATTAAAGCAGAAATCCTCAGCCATCGTGTTAACAGCTGATAGTACTTGTTATATGTCTTGCAATATGTGAAATAAATTGAATTAAATAATAAAAGACCATATGTACATGTTAACAATGCATAATGGTTGAATATAAGTACAAAGGGTTTTTAATCACTTCTAACCGAGATTCAGCAATGTAACATGGTGAAGGATTTCTTGTCATTTTTATTCTTTTGAGAGCTACATGGGCAGAAAGAAGAATGAATAATGTCGTACTCGGGTGCTGCTTTCTGGATGGGAAATAAATGTTAAAACGTCAGCCTCCCCATGGCCAGACATATGCATCATATCAAGACTACCTCATTGCAAAAAAGAAAAAAAAATTTTTATTTTATAAAAAAAAAAAAGAAAAAACATGACTGTATGTCTCAAAAGAAATAAAAACACAAATTATATAGCCATCTCCTTGATAAAAACTTTCATGTAAGCTTTTTTTGTAAAACTTAGTGACATCTGGGTGGATAACAGTCATGTTTGTAAAGAGAGGGAGGCTGAAAGCAGCAATCCTTCCCAAAACAATCTTCCCCAAACCTCTGGCCTGTGGCCTCAGTTTAAACAGAGCAGATGTTAGCCTCAGCAGCAGGGCCTGTCGGCTTGCATTTTAACAACCCACTCTCTGGCTTAATTGCAGAAAGTGGCTGAGAGGCCGCTTGGTTTTGTAGGGAGAAGAGAGGGAGTGTGACTTCTTTTTTTTTTTCAATAAGTTTTCCTCTAATCACAGGGTTTATAAGCATCAAATGGGAGAAACAGAAAACTAGCAGGTTGAAAAAGGATAAATGGGAAGAAAACATTTAGAAGCTACAGAGCGGATCTTACCAAACAGTTGTGTGGGGTTAGTGTTGCTTGTGGCTTTTTCATAGTTGGTAAGTCCCTCATAGATGACTTTGCCCACTGCAGCATACAAACACTCCAGTTCCTCGTATTTAGACGCCACATTTGATGTGCCTGAAGAAAAACATTATATTACTTGCTTCAACGAAGAAAAGCCCACATCTACACCAACAGCTTACATTCAAATAATAGCAACAAAAATGTAAACATAGCAATCAGTAGTATTCAGCAAAAGCAAAAGTCTGTCTTGGAAAAACCTCAATGAACAAAGCAGAAAATGGACTTTAAAATACAGTGCTTTCCTGCATCTTTCAGTGTGGCTTTTCTATGCTCCATTTGTCTATTTGCAGCTTACTTGGCTCAGTGGGGAAGATGCTCATGAGACGAGAAAGGAGGGAGTGGACAGCCCGCAGGACTTTGGTATTGCCACAAGTCATGCATGCAGCGATGCCCCGCTGGAGAGGCTTGAAATGGGCCAGGATAGCTGGGGACTGCAACACTGTTAACAGGAAGCAGAGAATCTCCAGCCCTGTGCAGATGTTGGAGATGTTAGCCTGAGCTGGCTGTTCCTGAAAAACAAAAGAGAGTGGGAAATCCAAAAGGTGAGTTGGGTAAAGAAATAAAATATGAACTGGTTGTGTTTTTTGTTTTTTGTTAACCAGGGCAGTTTGTTTTTGTTTTTGGGGAGTTAATGTTATGGATTGAAGACAGTTTTACTTCTGATAACTTGGAAATGATATTCCCCATACAGTTGCATTTCTAACACAAAAAGACAACAAGGCATTGTGATGTCTTCTAAATCAAAGATCAATGGCCTAATCTTGTCTAAATTGCAATCGAGGTTTACAATGGTAGGGCCAAGAGGATCATCTTGGACAGGTCCATGGTACTAATCTCATCTAATGAACAAACTGAATCTTGTAATAAGGCTCCTGGTAGATATTAGGGTCATATTGATTTAGCACTGAATTTCAGAGGGGGAACTTGTCTCTGGAGCCATGCAGATAGAGTATATACATGCATGTGAATGAGTGGGTCGTTGTGTGCATGTTTTATATGCTTCCTCCCTTACACTCCTCATCTGACCTCTTATGCCACTCACCCCGACTCTTAATCACTGCCATGCCAGTACAATGAGATGATAAAAGGTAATCCGATTTAGCACATTGTTCATTAGTCTGAGTAAGACGGCTGAGCAGGTAGAGCATGCTCCCAAGGGAGACGGGCTTGTGTGCATCTGCATAAAACCCACAGAAAGGCTTGTTTGTCAGACCATCCCCAAAGGGATCTGAAGGGGCTGATTGGATGTGAGTGTGTGTGTTAGTGAAGAGAAAAAGGCGTGGCTGATGAAGTGATCCCCAAAAGAGAACAAGGGAAGAGCGTGACAATTGCTAGCATGGTGATAACCTTGTTTGAATAGCGATGCCAAATCAGGCCAAAGAGATGAGCAGAAAAGAAGAGAATTGGATAAAAAGAGAGGGAGAAAACTGGCTGCGATAAGAGCTTGGATGGAAAAGAGGAGATGAGAGGAGGAAGTGGTTTGAGACCGAGGGGAAAGGCGCAGAGATATGTAGAGAGGCACTGTGGGGCGATACAGAAAGCAAGGATGAGGAAGTTAGGCTGAAGAAGGGTTTGGGGGATTGAATGAGAAGGCACAGGCCAACCCGGATAGACTCCCGTTATCTCACCACTGTCATTATTTTGTCATTATTGCTGCTGGCGCCTCACTTCGTGTATTACTGATAACAGACAAAAGACTGTGAGGTGTTAGAGCAAACACTAAGACAGAGCTTAAGCGGTAACTTCTCTGGGAAGGCATTAGTTGTCCTTTACTGCCGATTATTGCTTGGTGCTGTAACAACAACAGCAAGCATGAATATTTTGACATAAATTCAAACTTGTTTGCCCAAAACATTGAAGACTTCTACAAGCAACTAAAAACCATTTGTCACATTCTCACAGAGAAATACTTCTTTTCTCTTTATTTCTAACTTTTGAAAACAAAAACGAATACTTGTCCATGGGAAAGGCGGTGCAGAAAGAGGAGTAATGCCCACTGTGACCAGCTCTGGCATGAATGTGGCTTTAAGACACTTGATTATAGTTGAATAAGATACAATAGCAATCATTCTAAAAGGCACATGCCATCTTACCACTGTCATTAACAGCTTGTCAAACCACTGCAGCTTGAGCTCAGCGCGAGGCCACATGTCAGGCCTGAGGGCAGTCTTCATAAGGCTAACACAGCGACGGGACAGCAACTCGCCCGGAGACCCTGGCACACTGGTGCTGTCGTTCACCTAGACAGGAGACAAGAAAGAAGACTGCTATTACTCTCATTATCAAGGGGTTTTCATCTTAAATAGCACAATGGTGTCCTGAAGGTGTAAAAGATCACACAAGGCAAGAAGAAGCATCGACTGTTACCATACATTGTAATGTCATTAATGCAGCTAGACTTGAAAAGCGGCACAGCCTGGAAGCAGAGCCATTATTCAATAAAAAAAAAGCCTCTGTGCAATCTCTCACAGTGACAATCATCCATGCTGCGGGCGCATCCTTGACCAAGACACTGAGTCCCTATCAGTTCTAGGTGTGGTGTCCTTTGGCTGATGTTAATCCCTTGGGCCACTGAAAACATATTTTTTTCTAGAGGGATTAATTTAGTATCACAATACACTGTTATCAAGCAGAATACAAAGAGAAGATTATGTTTCTATAGAGTGCACTGTGAGCAGTGAGTGATCCCCAGCGGTAATACAGAAAGTTATATTCAGAGATGGTTGGATGAACAGTAAGAATGAAGTCAGGCCCTAAAAAAGAAAGTAGGAAATTTCAAGGTGAGTGAAATCTCTGCAGTCTATTTCAGGCTTGTAACCAAGGTCATGGCTGCCACTAGAGCAAGGGACAGCTGTATGAAAAAACACAAAGGACTGTGTTTGTATGTGTACTTCTCTGTCTATCTTAAGCCGTTTTCATTTATGAACACAGAAAATGTTCTGGAAAATGCAAGGACAATTAGGTTGAAGCATTTTCAGCAGCTCATATAAGCACTTATTTTCTGCTGTGGGTGCATATTAGCAAAGCGGGGAAGGACAACCCATCTCGAGAACACAAAAGCAGGACATTGTGCAGAAAGGGTGCTGTGTTAATTGCTGTGTTAACTTTACATCACAACTGAAATGCTCATTGATATTCTTTTTTTGTGTTTACATCAATACTACATGTATCCCTCATGGTTAAGATGCACCGATGATGGCAACCGATCGCAATCGGCCAATAGTGCCCCTATCGGTTTTGATCGGAGTCCTCAAAATAGATCCAAGCAAGGCGATCCGAATATGTTTAAAAAAAACAGAGGTTTGGGGTTTGAGGCGGCCTGGCGGGGGGGGGGGGGGAAAAAGAGGGGGGGGTGAAGGGATTCTCTCCTCGAGGAGAAAGAGGAGAAAAAATAATGATCTGTGTTCGGTCCTGTTGACGAGGGGGGGGGGTAGATTCTCGATGGGGGGGGGGAATTGGATAAAAATAAGGTCCGGGTGAAGGAGGGGGAAAGTGGGGGGGGGGGAGGGAGGAGGGAGCGGCGTGGGGGTGGTAGTCTAAAAAAAGAAGAAAACCAAAATAAAAATAAAAACCTTAAGAAAAAACATGAAGAACCAAAAAGGAAAAAAAAGCGGAAAGAATTGGGTGGCGTGGGGGGAAAAAGTGGGGGGGATGTTATTTTGAAAAAAAAGGAAAAAAGGAGGGAAAAAAAAGGCACACACCCAACAACACGAGGCCTGAGAGACGTGCGCGGAAGCCCCGGGATGCAAAAAAGAAAAAAAAAAAAAAAATAAAATAAAAATATTAATATATTATTTATGATAAAGCAATTAAAGTAAACTTAATAATTAAATTTTAGAAAAAAAAAGGAAATAAATAAAGCTAAGATTTTATATATCATTTATATACTAATATAATTTCATTAATATTTTTTTAAAACAATAAAAAATAAAAAAAAAAGGTATAAAAGAAAGGAAAGAAAAAATATAGTAAATATTTTTGTAATAATATATATATATTATATTTTAAAATAAATTTAATTTATATAAGAAAAAAGAAAAAAAAGGAAAAATTAAAATATAGAGAGTGAATGATTAGTTGTGGGTGTGATTGTTGAGTAGATATTTATCTTAAAGAAACTAAACTATAAGTCAATTAAATAAAAAAATAATAAGAAAAAAGAAAAAAAAAATGATAAAAAAAACAACCAAATAATTAATATCTTTTCTAATAAAAATAAAAAAGTAAATAAAAAGAATTATATGGGGGGGATGGGAGGAATGGGGAGGGGATGTGGGGGGAGGGGCAACATCCCTCATGGTGACAAATGAGTAAAAAGTCATGTTAATGTCGGCAAAAAGAGTATGCGCAGTAACTTTTAGGGATGCACCGATCCGATCTCCAGATCTGCATTGGCTCCGATACTGAAAAAAAATCCTAGATTGGGTATCGGTAAAAATGAGCCGATTAAAAAAAAAAGAAAAAAAAAAAAAAAGAGCCGATTCATTGCCCGATCCGCAGGTGCAGATCTATTCAGTGTATTTCTATGCTGCACGCTTTGAGTGACATCACGCGTTACCAGGCAGCACATGGAGGCTGCTATGTTTGTTTACAAAGGCCACAGTCGGGCTGCTAGTTGCTAGCCGGCTGCTGCTGTCTCCTTCTGTCGCTGCTCAAAGAAGAGCCCTGTGCTTCGGTTTCCCACGATTTGCTGGTAAAAATCCCTCAGGTGCCGACATGTTTTTGGACATGACCAGTTTATACTGAGGGTATCCACCAGCGTCCAGTGCAGCCTGTGGGAGAGACTTTTTTTTTTTTTTTTTTTAAATCCAATCTGCTGTTTGGAAATGCCCTCCATGTTAAAACACTCCGATAAAGCGTTTGTTTATTCAGTTACTTTTGTCGTGGATCCCACATTTCTATTTTCATAAAAGTACTAAACCATTTTAAAATGCGATTTGCTTTTTTTAATATATCTACCAAACAAGCTAGTGGAAATCTTTTTTCAAATTAAATTTTTAAAGCCAAGTAATTTTTTGAAAGCCAAGTCTGATGTTGCCTTGCACAAAAGCATGATCCCAGTCTGTTTCCACACAACGAGGCGCCCTCTAACAATCCATGCTGTTTGGGGGTTTTTGGAGGGGGTCATCTTTTCTGTATGGTAACATTCGGTACCAACAGATAATGAAAAATCAAATATCAGTATCGGATCGGTGCCTAAAAGGCGGTTGGTGCATACCTAGTACTTTTACTAGAATGCATGCTTATCCATCCACACATTTGCTGCTGAAGTGCGTGCACTAAATTTCTAGCCAACTGATTTTACCAACACTGATAAGGAACTGGGTGAAAAATATCTGCATGACATCTGCAACAAATACTCCAGACATTTATGTTGATATGACACTCCTCCAGAGGATCTGCAACACTTTAAAGACTGCAGTGCACGTGTGAAAAAGGTTATGACAACACCAGTTTAAGGTGCAGACTAAAGTGAGGTGAAGACATTTGAAAAATGAGGACCTTTTGGCTAATCTTCACTTTTAACCACCTTTAAAAAAAAAAGTCTGTTTGATTATTAAGACTAAGTTTTAGGATGGAGGTAGAAATGAGGTTTTACTCAAACTCAAACTACTCAATTACTTGTATTTTTCACAGATGGCATGAGAGGCTAAAGAATGCATGATGTCAATATATGTCCTCACAAAGATATTAATGCAAACAGGTATGTGCATATGAGTGTTTGGCAGCTGTGGTGATCTCACCTGGCAAGCAATCCTAATGAGGAAGTTGACTACAGTGTCAGTATGTTGTTTCTCAACAGGCTTGGTGAGCATAGTCTCTGTTCCAGGCATGGACTGGCTGCGTCCAAACACCTAAAAACATAAACATTGTAATTAAAGTTAATTACTGGAAGCTGCCACAAAACAAATAGATTCCCTGGCAAAAAGTAAACACTGCACACATATTTTTAGAGAATATCAAAGACCATGTACCACATTTTAGACCACATTTTATGTGTGCTTTTGATGATGGTGTGAAGCACTTTGGTCAACCGAGGTTGTTTTAAGTGTGCTATACAAATACATTTGAATACAAGGTCAGGCCTTTTGTTTTTACAGCTTAAAGAAATAAGCAGGCTGGAAACACGATTTTCTGATAAATGTCCAGGAAACTTTCTGAGCAAATTATCTCTTTGTTTAACTTAAACAAAAACATGTTCTGCTATTGTACTTTTCCCCTGACATCATCCAAAAGATGATGTCATCATTTAACATGAAATGTCAATACAGTTCAATTACAAAGTGCACAATATGACATTTGAGATAGTCTGCAGAAGTTTTATGCCATTAAATAACTGCTGATCATCACTTTTAAAGCCATTCTGCAGTAATATGGAGAGGAAAGTAAGACAAGGACACCCAGCAAGAAGTTTGATGTGACTAAGCAAGAGAGCCGGCCAGTCACACATGTATTCATTTGGCATCTGTTTAATTGCTGATTTAACTCACCGCAGAAGCAGTGCTTGTTGCAGTACGGAATCTCTTGACGTCCTGTCCAGCACCAGCAGCCTCAAGCGACAATCCTCTTTTCACCGCTCCCCCACTGGTTCCTTCTCCGGCCACAACTTCGGACTCGGACTCCGGCTGCCACACAAAAAGTGAAAGATGCAAAGTGAGGTAGAGAAAAACAACTACTGACATAAATTATTACAGTTTAAAGAGTGAAGCATGGTATACATGTCTGAATGAATGTATAGGAGTGTCCAAACTTAAGTTTATGAAAGTGTGACTGTGGAAAAGTTTGAGCCAGAAAGCTTTACTCTGAGAAATATGTATCCTTAGTCTGCAGTAAAATAAAACTATTTTAAAAGTGAGAGATGCTTATTTGGCGAAACTGAATTTGAAAATAACAGGGGACATGAGTGCACATGCAGGTTTAGATAATATATTGGAATTGCTGACATTAGTGTAAGTCAATAAAAACTAAACATTCACCTGTTGGTCTTTAATCCTCTGTAACTCCCATTTAATGACCACCTCAGCCAGGTCCACAGCCAGCTTCCTTTGCTCGATGGTTACACTGGGCGTGAAGCCCAGACGCTGCATTGCACTTATCATGTGCTGCACCAGGTGGTGGCGGACAGGGTAGTACACCTAAGAGAAAAATACATAAAATAGGAGCTCACGCATTTGGCATTCTGCAAACAAGCTGTAAGATAGGACTTAAATGTGTTTTCTTTTCCTGAAGCACCAATAACAAATGGTTATTGATGCCTATAGCACAGTTTAAATTAAGGAGAAAAGGTGCAAGTGAGAGTGGATAACCATTAAGGACAGAGAGATAAGAGTAGTAAGTGCAGAAATTACATTTTAATTAAAAATGTCAGTGTAGCCCTTAGATGTTTTTGAATGTTTATGTTACTCATGTATTGAAGTCATTAAAATGGGATCTAAAGATGAAGCATAAGACTTCTGTTAAATGGCCTGTCCTCCAAATATCAGCCCACAAAATTTTAACTACCCTCTACTGCCTTGGAGATTATCTGATCATGATAGGTGCTGCTCCTGATTTGTACATCTCCTAAGTGTAACTACTTTAGAAAGAGAAAAAGAAATCCAAGCATTCCAGTTGGCTTAATAATGCTGAGATCTAGTTAACAGCATCAACAAGGTGACAATTACTATATATAAAAGTTTAATGCAAAAGTTAATTTATTCACAGCAGGGGGCACTTCCCCTCCCACTGCCAGATCGCTGCTCTAAATGAGACATCAAATAGGTTGCTCAATCATGCTTAGACTTTGAAAAAGAAGAGGCAAACTAATATATCATATTCCCACTAGGTCTCAAGGACATGATGGCACACACTTGGCCTCAAGCATTCACAAACTCAAGAATCACACTCAAGAGTCACTTAGCTTCTGAAAACTGAACTGAGACTCTATAACGCACATACAGAAAAAGGAGCCAGAGATGAGTTGTCTATCTGAGGGGTTTGTCAGTGTCAAAGAATATTAAAGCTTCTCACTCTGAGGGTAATTATAGTCGATAGAGCAGGACTTTGCAGCCCCTTAATGACAGCGTGGCTAAGCCCTGTCCATCACGTGTGCACACAGACAAACACACACACAATCTCTCTATTACTTTATCAAAGACACACACACACAAAGTCTCATCTGTCTGTCATTATCTCCTCCCCAGTGTAATTATGCTGATGTGATTACATTAGATTAGTCATCTGGCCCAGTGAGAGCAGCCTGTCAGAGAGATAGAGAGGGTAACTGAGGGAAATGTCAGTCTTCTGCTAAGACTGTCGCTCTTCGATTGGAAGGCAGTGAACATCAATCGAAAAAGTAAAAGGCTGAAAATGTCTTTCAAGTTTAAAAAGAGGGGTGAGCATAAAGGCAAGTGATCATTTCCTGCTGACTTGTCCACAGATGAGATGCTCTTTGACTCCATTGATCAAAAATTTGAAGGGTGTGTCTGAGAGTACATCTGCATCAACGTAAATACAGGCAGCAGGTAGTGAATGTTGGCTCAATAGACTGAAAAGACTCCTGCCTTTAAATGGGAGACAAAGGAACATGGTGCCCATGTTGAGGCTGCAGCCATCGGGACTTGAAAAGCTGTTTCATGTAATTCAGGGCACTCAAATATAAGCAAAATTGGGTCCTCAATCTTTCTCCCCCATGCTGCTCTGTAGTGAGCTCCTCACACCACAAATAATTGTATATGCACACTACTGTGAAAATTAGCCTCTACTTTTGGTTAGATACAAGATTTTTTTTTTTTTTTTTTTACTTTTGTCATTCTTAGAAAAACCTCATCTGTGATGATTTAAATAAGAAATATACCAAAAAAAACAGTGCAAACCAGCCCAAAGTTCTGGGACCATCTAAAGACAGAAATGCATTACTTTGACATGTGACTGCTCTGTCTGGTCCAATGGGATTAAAAACAATTAGCAAGGATGCCCTGACAGAGCGGCATCCTCACTGACACAAGTTTGATGTCCGTGTTTGCTTTTTTACATCTGCTCACCCTGAAATGCTGCACAATAAGATGCAGTATGTGAACCAGCTGCGGTACAGTGTGTCCTTCCTCCACGATGATTTTGCGAGTCCAGTGGGTCAACATCTGGTGGCCGTCCTCCATACGGGCAGGCACAGCTGGGGTCAGGATGGCCATGGCCTGGCGAACGATGGCCCGAGCCTCCATTGTGTGGGCCTTCAACAAGCTGTGGAAGACCTGCACAAAGCAGACACACCAAATTATACTCAGTAACTTTCCTTCTGCCTTCCTTCCTTCATTTTCTTCCGCCCGTTTTATGACTTCTTAATGCCGCTTCTTCTCCCAACTAATTTGCTTTTCAAAGTGGAAAATCAGAGAGCCTAGAAAAGGATAAACCACAAAATACTACCACTCTACATTCTCAATTCCCCGATAGAGCATTTAACCAGGTGTGGCTGTGAGTTCTGGCAACTGTTTCTGTATTTCCAGTTCTTGTTTTTAATATATCTTTAAACAAAACAGCTAATTTTACCTTGGGCCAAATTATAGGTCTCCTGAGTTATTTTAACAGATTTATGCAATTCCAGCCTATTTATTTGGTTTGGTTTCTAAATGCCTTTACTCTGGGAAAGCTTCTGACAACCACCAATCAAAAACAGAGGGACTTTGTGGTGCGATTACTTTTCAATTAAATTAAGCAGAGTGAACAGAGTTTACAACTGAAGTGATTTAAGTGGTGACATCATTTAAAACCCTCTCCCATCAGCTTCTCCATCAAATATATGACACATACACAACCTTGTAGCTTTTAACTCTGTCAAAGAAACACACTGTGACAGTATCAATCCGTAATCATTTGGAACTGTGATTTCACAGCGATTTAACCTGTAATTATGTTTATACAAATCACAGAGGTGCTACAACATACCCAACATTATCTCTGGGAAAAGATTTTTATTTTCAGAATCAATGGTGCACAAAATAGCTTTCCTCATTTCACCAACCATTGTTAGTGTCTTGTTTTCTATTGTCAATTCAACTGGTGTCATTTAATTTTAATTAAGCTCTGAATTTTTGTTTTTCTGTTTTTCTTGTTTTGGCATGTGGTAATTCCAAACCCAATTGAGTGGTTTTAATAGCATGTCCTTAAATGAGTTTTTTTTTTTTCTTTCTTTTTAAGCTCCGTGTTACATGAAACCTATGCTTCACTGAGTTCCTTGCCTCCCTTTTCCGGTCTCCTCACCTGCAGGACGATCTTCTTGTGAATGGCAAACTTTGCGATGATGTGGGCCAGAAGTAAGTGGCCGCTGTATTTACAGGCAGGGTCTACGCAGGCTTTAGGTAAAAGGCATGGCCATGCAAAGGTCATGAGGCGACGCAGTTTGCTGTTGCGTGACTTGTTGTTGTCATGAATATGGTGTGGCGCATGCTCCACCAAAAGGGTGGAGAACTGTAGGAGGCAAATCCGCAGCGAGTCCAGCAGGTCAGCCTGTTTCTCTGGGTCCAGAACCTTAGAGGAAGGTAGAAAAAGAATAACTTATAGTTGCTAGTGAAATATTTACAGATATGTGCTTTTGCTGAAGAAAAACAAAACCAGACCCTTGCATGAAAGTATTTCTAAGAAAAACTATTTCCACCAATTTTGCTGCTTGTCTAAAAAGCCAAAATTCCAAATGTAATCTGTTTTTTTAAATCTGATGAAAAACCTCTTACATCACGCCAACAAAATCCAATCAGTATCTGAATTCTCTGGAGAGTAGGTACAGGAAAGAGGACAGCTTACAGAGAGAGGGTGGGGTGGAGGTAAGGGAGGAAATGAGTTTTAACCAGACCATAGAGGAGCCATTAGCAGCCATTAGGACTGGTGTTAGTCAGTGATGAGACCTGCCACAGCACAAACAAACATGCTGACCTTTAGCACAGTCACACAGTGACATTTACACCAGAAATTATTGTCTGGCCTGATGAATGAACTGTGATGGAGAGAAGGACCAATGAGATGTGGAGTGAGGAAGAGAGACAAACAAAGACAGATGAAGGACACTAAAAGGAAGAAGAAATAGATAAAATGACCAACAATGATGTGATTGCATATTATGTGCAGGCCATGAGAGAAGGGGGACCTGTCTAAGTGGGACGTAGCTGATGATGACCAATTGTTTAATAAGATGTACTGATAGGATCAAATGAGAAGAATTGCAGCAGATAATGAAATCACAGAAATAGATAGACACAAAGTTATGTATTTAAAAAGGAAGGAAGAATCAGCTCACTGAGGGGAAAGAAGAGATGCTCAGAGAGCAAAAACTGAATGGCTGGTAATGTGTTTGCATGCATGCATCTGTACCTTGGTGATGAAGACACTGGTAATGCTCTCAGGATTGTCTCCTTCAGGGTTGGGTGGTCCAAGCAGCTGCTCACCTTCTCCTTTTTCAAAGCTGTACAAGAAGGCCGGGTTCAAGATGTGCTGCAGTACCTATGAGAAAAAAAAAAAAAAAAACACTTGTTCAAACAGTTTTACTGCCAGGAAACCAATGCAGGTTCAGAGGGATTTGTAATCCTCACAGTACTTTGCCAATATCATAATGGATGGTTTTTCTGATAAGCACACCATCAAGAAGGGAGAAACTAATTATTGGATTGAGCGGTTGTGATCTTACAAAAGCTACAAAAAAGAAAAATCTGCACACTCTTGACTCTTTACCATGCTGAGCTGAGAGTACTCTAAAATCTTTTCCAAGGGTACTATAAAAAAACAGCATATAAAAACAAACTTAAAAACCATTTTTTGTAGTTTGTGTCCTGATATAACTCTCAAAACCCATTATGAATCATCTTAATCTCTAATCATTTCATGCAAAATCCACACTATTACAGAGGATGAATAAAAAAACAACAACAATATATTAAAACCTGCTAGGATTGCGAATGAAGACCTTATTAGCTTGTAAAATAGAGACTAACACGACCTCAATACAGCTAACGACTGCATTTATTAAAGAAGCTGCTATCTATTAATGAACACCCGTATTCAATCCATCAGCTGCATGCTACTCTGTGGAAAATGAGCTCTAGTTGCCTATATTCCAAGTTCTCTATTAGCACATTGTTCATGCATACACTGCACAAGAACATGCGTAGATGGACTCACACACTTCCAAAATGAAGACACAAATAAAATCAATGAGCACCGCTCTGTTTTTGTCTCATCTGTTCCTATAAATTGTCTAACATCAATCACTGTAAAATAATGATGTATTTTTGTAATTCCATCACTGATGTGCTCTAATGGCGCGTAATCTATGAGTTATTTCATGTGTGCTGCTGAGATCTGCTTCTGCTGGTTTCCATTCACAAATTTAAAGAAGACTTTAAGTTAAGGAAATGGATCTCATCTACAGAACTACAAGAAAAAAAAGATGCATATCTGTAATTATTTTGAAGCCACAAGATCAGGTTAGAATGGCAACAACAACTCATCAAATCTCTAAAAGATAACTAAAAGAGAAAAAGGTGCAGTTATGTCATTGTACTGTAAACTGTAGTAAGAATTTTTTATCTTCAACTCTAGTTATTAGGTTTTCTTGAAATATCTGTTTATTTATGGGCTTGCATAGTTTTTTGTGCAAATACATATAAAAGCACACAAGCAAAAAAAACAAAAAACTTGTTGTTTCAACTTTAGTCTACTCTGTTAATAGTCCATTTTTTTTTCTTTTTTAAATGAAAGTTGCACAAAAGTCTTTTTTAACGGTTTGCAAAAAACAAAACAAGACAGGAGACGTATGAGTTTGGTCTGTGCTAACATAGATGATTCATTGCTGCCGTTTCCCTCCTTTTCTTACTCACACGCACTTCTCTGCGCTCACCAAAGTGAAATGTCCTCCCAGACCCTTCTGATGCTATATAAGAAGCTGGTTTTCTTCCCATCTTCCCAGCAAACTGAGAATGTGCCCACACACATACACACACACTGTCCTGTGATATTATGCTTCCAGGGAAATGATACAGGCAATTATTTAAATGTCAATGGAGGCAACACCCACACTCATTCTCATGTGTATGACTCATACACCAATCAACACAAACATATTCTCACAGAAACACATATTCTGTCTATCAGTCTGTGTCACAGCCAACATCTGCTGCACACCAGCAGAGGATAACTAAGGGGAAAGAAAAACAATAAGGACAAAGTGCTGATAGGGGGTGGGCAGTAGGGGAGCTGCAGCTGTTCTCAGCCAAGAAATAAAACTACACTTGACTAAAAAACAAGATTTTTAGCCTTTCTGCCTTTAAAACATGCACAGAAATTAAACAGTTGAACTCTCATCTGCCTTATTTTTGCAGTCCATATGCCACTAAAAGCAAAACTAACTGAACACAAGCAAAAAGGGTATGTGGAAAAGAGAGGAAAACAGCACTATGTCCTTGGATTTGGGAGGTCTGAGTGAGTGTGTCAGCTTCTTGTTTGTGTAGTCATGTGTTGTAGCCACACAGCCATTTGGCAGTATACTATTGTGTGCCAGGGCAGGCCTTCCCCACTGACCCGTTTTGTACTTAACAGCACTGCTGTTGCTCCTCTGAGCCAGGTTGTGCGCCTGTTACAGCTGTGCAAAATACATGTGCGAGTAGCCCTCTGTCTGTGTTTGCCTGAGTGCCTGCGTGTGGGAGACTGAGCTTAATTAAAAAGCAACCCCAATGACTACAATTCTTGCAGCAGCAGGTCAGCTAGAGAGGACAGAGGCATTCATCTGTGAGCCTCTGAGGGTCAAAACAGACAAAATGACCTTCCTGGCTCCATCAAAGTTGTTCTGGTGCAAAACACACCAACCATAAATGTCACACAGATCAGGTCCCTAAACGCAGCATTCCCACAACTGGGGAAGAAAAGTAAGTAAGATGAGGAAAGGCTGAAAATAATAATCCATCATTCAGTGTGGGTCAGACAAGTTTATGGACAATCTTTTTTTCCGACATTGCAAAAACTCCCAAAAATAAGTCCATAGTGGTATTGTCTTTATCTTTTTTGTTTTAGATGAAAATATTTATCTAAATGTGGTTTATTTTAGGGGGCTTTACAAGACTTAGATGCACAGCAGTGTATTGCTGCTGGTGTGATTTATGGGGGAAAAGTCCTTACATCATCCTTTTTAACAACAAACAGTTTATTTTGGCAAGATATTTTTCATGGCTTGACACATGCTTTCACAATTACTAAATAACATTATTCCTTTTCAAGAAACTTCTCTTGTACCAATGTTTAACTTGGTTTTATTATACAAAAAGTCCTTGATATTCCACAAAACCAGCCAGTGTATCTCAGAAAACAAAGTTTTCTCCTTATGATTTGATAAACCAAAGAACCCCTATATGGTTTTAAAATAAAAACAGACCAAGATTTCTTTGAAAATGCTGCAGAGTGGAACAATTACGTTGGAGTATTGGAATAATGGCTTTGGATTACTTTCATTTACTTTCTGTGTCTATGTGTGGTAATTTTCTTGTCATGCGTGGCTTTCTACCTAATCAACTTGCAGTTGATGCAGGAACTGATCATCATTTGAGCAGCACTCAAGCAATGACTTCTGATACAAGGTCCCATCTCACTTCCTGCATTTATCTGCTCATTCCTTCTGAACTGTTAGATTTTCTGTTCTGCTTATGATACATGTAACATTTACACAACATGCTAAGGCATCTTATCTGTGATAAAAACTACTATTATGACTTTTACGGTGTTCAATTTAAGGGATGCACGATATTGGAATTTTGGCCGATATCCAATATGCCGATATTTTAAAACTCATGTGGGCGATAACTGATATCGACACCAATATTAAAGCTGAAAAAATAAGCAGCCATTGCAAATAGCAGATTTGTTATCCGTTTCCGACACTTTGAAAAATAGGGGTGGTAAAAAATATTGCTACACTGAAATATTGCGATATTTTCATATGCCAATATCAAATTGATATTTAAAAACGTGGCATCGATCCATTTTACTTACAAATCTCCCGAAATTTCATCGTTCTGTTACAAAATCTCACGATATTTTGTGAATTCTCGCAAGATTTTGTAAGAACGATGAAATATCGCAAGATTTTGTAAGAACGATGAAATATCGCAAGATTTTGTAAGTAAAATAGATCGATACCGCATTTTTAAAAGTCAATACATCAGTATATGAAAACACTGCGATAATTCAGTGTATTGATATTTTTTCCCACCTCTAGTCTTTAGAAGTTTTAAAGTCTGTAAAAAAGAAGTTTTTGAAGAAGAAGAAGGAAAAAAAAAGAAGAAGTTTTTGTTTTGTTTTTTTAGACTTTAGAAACAGGAAACAGCAGGCTGATCGGTTAAATATCGGTTAAATATCGGTGGGGTGGCCGATGTCCGATACTCAGTTTTAAGGCCGATATAGGTCGATACCGATAAGTGGCCGATTATATCGTGCATCCATAGTTAATTTGTCTTGTAAACAATCAGTACATATTGCTCAATCTTGTACCAATACTTTAGTGCGTGCGTTTTGTGCTAATTTTTATTCATTGCTTTCATGTTTTTTTAAATCTTATTTTCAGCTCTTCTTTCTTAGATTAAAAGGGAGTTTTCCCTGTCACTGACCACTTTGATACAGGTTTTATTTTTAAAATGAGCCAGTACTGCTTCATTAAGTGTTGCCTTAGCAGGCCACCACTAGAGTATAATATAAAGAATCATACAAAAAATCCAAATCGTCCCTTCATGGATGTGATGACTGATTTAAGCATCATCCATCATTGTTTTTGTTTGTTTTTGCACAGGTTTAAAGAAAGGAGAGATGGAGTCTCTCCTACGTTTGCCATGGCAGGGTACCTCTGGACACATAATTCCATCACACAGAACAAAAGGTGCTCTGGCATATACTGCCATGGTTTCATGGTATTGCTCAGCAGAAAATACTGAATCTTTTAGGCTGTTGTGCTTGTTGTAACAACGTAAATCTGGGCACATAAACTCGTGAGCTGCAAAATGTGGTTTTGATGGGAAGATAAATTTTGATTATACAGTAAGAGGTGTTGACCTGAATGCATATTCAAGTGCCTAATCATTCCTGGCTGTCACATGCTTTAACATCTGCATTACAGCATACCAATGTTGCACTGAACAAGAGGTGTTGCTTGGCAACTTAACGAAAATCAGAGAATTATTCTGGCTTACAGTCTCATCAGCATTTAAATGACAAAACTTTGTATCTTCATTAGGGATGGGCGATATGGACAAAAAAATGTATCACGATAATTTATCTTATTTATCACGGTAACGATAAGTGACGATAAAAACAATCAGCAAAATATTTTGTATTATAAATCTGTCACTAAATTCTGTCTTTAAAGCCCTACAAAATACTATAAGCCACTAAACTATAACAATTAAGTTCAAGTAGTACACCTGTACTGCAAAATGTAGTGACACCAAGCAAACAAGTCTGAACTATGAGAGACCAAATTCCACATTTATTCAAACGATGCAAACAGCAAAACTAACTTGGCTTATTAAAAGAACCAAAGTAATGCAACAGCAAACACAACCTGATAAATTGTCATCTCACGATAAAAACGATAAATTTAAATTGTTATTGTGGGGAATTTCTTTGACGATATATCGCACACGATAAAATATCGCCCATCCCTAATCTTCATATAAACTTCATATGTCATATGATCATATATCTCGGCGTAACTTCAATGGTATTTCCAACCTGTATCTGGCAGGATTACAAATCTTGCTGGGAAACTTATAAGTTCCTATTGTATGTCATCACAAACTTTCCCACTCAGACTGACTGTGTGCACAACATACCTTTGCTTTCAGCTCATCATTGAAGTGGGGGTCATTGAACTCAACAAAGCGGAAGAACAGGGCACGCTTTTGGGCAATGGCGTAATTCCTTGGAATTTCTTCTTCCATATACTCCTTCAAAAAGGTCATGTTGCAAAGGAAGCGACCCGTAAAAGCACGTAGAAGCTGGAACAGCAGCTCGATCTCGGAATAGTTACGCCTGTTGAGAGGACAATGTATTTCATAAGATGTTAAATAAACTCTGAAAAAGATGCATTTAAATCAATGAGAGTAAAGAAAGGTTAAAAATAATCTCAGATACCCACAAGAGTAACTATTCGTTATTAGTTAGTTCTATGCTTTTCTTGCTCATAAACAGGAAAGGTTGGCTAAACACACTCAAATTATTGGCTGGAGTGTTCCAGGGTTAATTGCGAGGTCTGCAGTAAACATCTGCTAAGTGCCAAGTGTAACAAGTGTGTTCTCAGTGCTCATAGAAAGGTTGGCTGTAAAGGTCATTTATGATTGCAATGTTATAAAGTTAAAGTTAGAAACAACACTAACTTAAAAAAAATAATAATAATAATAAAAAAAGCTTTATAACCATTTTAGGCCAAGGGCAGAGTTTCTCATTAGTCCCTGAACCACATTTTCATTTCTAACACCCATTCTTAAGCTTTGTAAGAACTCATATAATTCCCATAATACTTAAAGCAGATCAACGTACTTGCAGTAACTCAGTAAGCAGTAGGCCAGCAGTTTGGGCTCCTTCCAGTTGGTGGCAGCCATGTTGTCTTTGCGATGTCTTTCCTGGAAAGCCTCACTGACCCAAACTCGTCTAAGCTGGCTGACCAGGGAGTGCTGCCCTGCTAGCCAACCCTCATCGTTCTTCACTATGATGCTAATAATCTAAACAGATGAAAAAAGGTAATAAAAAAAGATGAGTTATAGAGTTAAACAATCAAATGATATATAATGAAGCATTCTTAAAAACTTGGGATGAGGGTAAACCTTTGTGTTTCTGTCAAATATCCAACTCAGAGACATTCCTATGCAGAATTACAAGGTTCAATGTCCTTTAATTGTACTGCAACTGTGCATACTTTGATGGCTTGAAACTGCAGGTCCAGTCTGGCTGTGGTGGTGGAGGGAGATCCAGGTCGAACAGTTGCTGCAGTGCCAGCAGGAACGAGCAGGGGAACAAAGCGATTGGGATTTGAGGCCAATACATCTCGGAGTGGCTTGGCATCTTTGTGTTTTAGAAAGCTCTGTGTGGAACACATACAGAATAACTATCAGAGAAAATCCTTGCATAACAAAAATGAGAGAAATATTTTCATTGCATCAAAGCAAAAACTGTGCACAGCACATTTAAATAAGTAGTTTGGGAATGAATAGGTGTGATCAATCTCAATTTAGTTTCAATAGAATAACTGAGCCTCAGAACACCAAATATATCCACGATTATAGACCATTAGAGTGGCAGACAGAAAACAAAACGCTTGTTTTAATGGCAAATTCATCACTGGAAAGACTAAAGGGACTACTATTTAGAGTTGTTATTGTCCAACCATGAACATTCGGCTCCACTGGGGGTCGTTGAGTGTAGCCTCCATCATGAAGAGCTCCACCGTCTGAGATGGGTGACGTGTCAGGAACTTGATCAAAGGCTCCCTGAATGGACTGCCAGCCTAGTCCAGGACAAATTAAGTGAGGAAGGGGAAGTTAGTTCCCAAAGAAACAACCAGAAAAATAAGAGATGAGCTGTAACATTGTTTAAAAGAAAACTGTCCATTTTTATCATCAAGCAATTTGCTTATCTCTTCAAGCATGCCAGTTAATTAATATCAACTTCTTTATTTATGCCTCCTTCATACAAATACACACAACTAAACTAACACAAACACAGGGTCACCAAAACAGCTTATTTCTGGCATTCCTGAAGAATGACAATACCCACTTTCTTTCATCGCTGTTTAGTCGATGCTCTTCTGTGTCCTTTCTAATCCTGAAGAAGTCTACCGTTTTAAATTCAACACCACCACAGCAAAGCCATAAAGTTGGTGCCCTACCTCAATGAGCATTGCTCTTTCTGTCTTCATGACCACCTCCAGAAGAGGTTTGACAAGAGTCTGAGGTGCAGCCGGGATCAGGTGGAAAAGGTTAATGATGGCGGAACATATCTTCATCTCCTGTGGAAATAGTCAGAGAAAAACAACAGAGGGAGCAAAGGATGGATGAAAATCCTGGTCAGATGTGACAAAACCTAAGATCTTACAGTCTTGATGGAGAGGCACTGTGGAAAGACAAGGATGTAAATTGTAACTTACAGTATTAGCCCGCTCATATCTCATGAGCATGGTGCAGAGCACCGTGCTCCCAAGAGCTCTTGGCTTAAATTAAACATAGTGCAAAAAAATACAAGGCAAGTTTATTGTTGGAAAGCTTTTGTTATCAATATCTCGGATGTGCAGGAGTCAAAAGAAAAACTGGAGAATTAGACAATACTAAAAGAGTCAAACTGTTAGAAAAGAGTTAATCTGAAACGACATTAACATTCTTGAACAAGACCACAGACACATGGACACAGAAATACAGGGTAAGTCCACCAATACCACAACATCGGTTTAATTCACCAGCACAACATTGGTTCAAAGTTTAAATCACTGACAGAAAGTCACTAACAGAGGGCGCAACACCAGGTCACATCTCACCTCAACACCCTCCAACGCAGGCTGTACCAGAACGGGAGACAATGATCAGAGTCAGCAGTACAGTATGTGTGTTTTGTGTGTGTGTATGGAAGGTGGGCAGATAAGACAGGGTGACTAAAGACGAACAGACAGAAGCAACCTACAAGTGACCGCAGACCACCACTTTTTAGCACTGCGTGGATAAAAAGTCAGAGTTCATATTGGAATGTTAGTAGAGCCCTTTGGAGGAAAACCACTCGTCCGACTGATGCCAAGACAAGACAGCAAAAAGTGGCATTTTTGTGGTTAAACCTTTTGACTTCCATCCAAACTCCCTCTTCTTCCTCCTATCACCCCTACGCATTCCTCTCATTATTGTCAAACCCCTTAATGTCAACATACAGTCCTCACCTCAACCCTGATCCATCCCTTCGTCCCTAGTTTTTGTCTTCATCAGGATAAGCTAATTGACTTCCTGACCCTGCTTCTACTGTTACTGCCAGGCTTCCTGTCAACAGGCACAAAGACCACAAATCGAAGGGCAGGAAAGACAAAAGGCCAATTTGCATCTAATTAAACACACAACTTTGAGATGAGTCAGGATGAACTCTCATAAAGAGACAGGAGCAAAGAAATTGCCGATGAGGGAGAGGCAGCTGTATTTTCCTCTCTGTCACCTTTTCTTTGCCTTTACAAGGTTATCTGTCGGGGAGATAATGAGGAGGCGCAGTGCTGGGCCCACCACTGCCTGTCTGGCGCCTAATTAATCATTGATTGAAATATGGGCACTCACAACTCATGTGGGAGGAGGCCACACAAAGAAGGTGTTGACTATATCCAACTATAGCTTTCTAAGTAGAAGGAGCAGTTTCACTCCTTTTTTATTGAGAGTTATTTGGTTTGGGTATGGCAGATCAGGTGACTAAAACCCCCAGCAGACAGGCTGAGTGACCGGTACCTGCTAAGCATGAATGTGTGTACCACGTTAATGAAAAAAGGAAGACTGAATAAATACAAAACATAAGACATACTACACGTTATGTAGATGTGAGTGATAAAAGGCTAACATTTGCATTAAATTTGTCAGTGTTGAGGCCAAATGAGCAAATGTGTTTACTTACGCTTCCATCGCTGCGCTGGCCTCCTTTGTGTGTTATTACAACAACCTCCATCCATTTCCGCAGGTGTTGCTGAGGAACACAGACATAGAAAAGTAATGCTGACATTGTGTGCGTGTGTGTGTTCTGCACATCTATTGACTTCACCAAGCAGAGCACTGCACTAATAGCGAATAATCTTCTCTGAAGGGATTCAAGTAATAAACTAAAAACAATTTCACCTAATGATCCAGATCCCAGTGGCAAAACTTTGCTTAATTATGAATCTTTATAAGAAAGCTGTATTACCTGTTTTATCTAGAGTTTAAACAGTGAAATGATCAAATATTCAAAAGCTTAAAATGAAATGCTACAAGTGAGGCCCAACCACCAAACAGCTAGTTAAACCCTGTATCCACCAGCAGGTGTGGGACAAGTCGGTCCCCATTTTTGTGTTCCCACAGGCAAAAACTCAGACGGGTACCCTTATATCCGATCAACCAGTCTTTCTTTTTTTGGACCCATTTGTTAGGGTACCAATTTTAATGAACGCCCCGATACGCCGTCTGCTGCCTAAAGGAACGGTTGGCTGTAAAAAAGGCAGCAGAGATCCGGATTTAATGTACCATCCTCCACCGTCTAGACCCGGACCCGCTGGTGGAAACAGGACTTTAAATGGCAAGTCTGCCAAGCTGGTGCTGTGATAAATGGTGTTGAATGAGAAGAAGAGTTTGTGCCAAACAGTAGATGTCTTAATGTCTCACCATCATCTGATCACAGAATTTGTCATTGAAGGAGTTGGGGAAAAGACGTGTGACGGAGGTCAAGCGGTTCACAACATTGAGTGTCAGACTGCGATAGTCGCCAAGCATCATCAGCAATGGCCGCATATGAGTGTGGATCTGGTCCACCTCAATGGTAGCACCCTCAAGGAACTGCAAAAAAAACACATTTACAACAATTAAGAAGTGCTTATGTTGGCTTTTTATAGCCACCCCCTCCCAAAAAAAAATACTGTAAAAATAACAAAATGCCTATTTTATACAAGTTCAGCAGTGAATTAGAGAAATTTGAATTGTAATTGTAATCAAACCTGACATTTCAACATGTGTATAGCTTGAAAATATTCAGATTCCTGATCAGATCTTTTTCACAAATGTGTTTTCATTTCTTTAACTTTTTTTTTTTCCCCCAACATGCTATCTGCTCAGTGAACTGCTTATCGCCCCTTTTGTCTTTATTAAAAAACTATGGCCACTCAAATAAGGACATGGTGACCAGTGAAACAAACACAAAGGCCAACCAAACAGTGATGACGCACACCCTCACACAGACAGGGGGGGAATGATGCATGGCAGCCACATTCATTTTCCTCTCAGCGCTGAGAACAAACACTCCATCCTGTATCGATCTAACCATGGCAACGCTCATTAGCGCTAGCAGGGCAGAGATGAAAGAATGGAGGGAACAGAAAATGGAAAGAAAAATAGAGGAAAAAAATATTACAGGATGGTGAAGAGGAGTGACAGTGGTGTGAAAAAAATAAGAAAAAATAAGGACAAAGCTTGGAGCAGATGGATAGGATCTAAGATGATATGGATACTTTGATGAATAGAAGGAGAATTCATTTGGGGAGAGTGAGATAAAGCTGAGAAAGGATTATATGAAGATAAGTGGGAGGGAAAATGGTAAGAGGGGAGGACTAACACAAATGACTGAAAATGGCAAATGACAAAGAACAACTGAAAACAAGATAATGAAAAAACTACTTGTCCCTAGAAAAATTAAAAAGCTGCAAGCCTAAGGGTGAAGTAGTAGAAGGCAAATGCACAGGAGACAGAAAAAGTCATTCTGGAAAAGACATAAAAGGTGCAAACAAATACTTCATACCTTGAGGCTGCAGACCAATTCATATTTACAACAGATATGTCTGCAGGTCTATGGCTGTTTTGGCTCAAATGTTAGATTAAGTGATCTAACATAGGAAATGAGCTTCCCAAGGGACTGAAATCAAACTCAAATCAATTCAAGAGCAAGAATTTCAAATGATGTTAATAAGAGGGAAACAAAAAGATGGTGTAACAAGGTAACACAAAAAACAAGAATGTATTTATGTCATGTACATTTACATTTCAAAATACAGCCTCTCTTCAGACAAACTCATAGCATTGAGATATTTAAAAAAAAAAAAAAAAAAAAAAGTCTAATTATAAAGATTTTTAAAGAGGACCACTTCTAAAAATTATTTACTCTGTACAAAAAACAAGCTCACATTTCCTAAAACTGACTATTTTAGGGGGCGAAACCAATCAAGTGTATGTGAATGAGTTATGGTCATTGTCAAGTGTCTTATAAATAAACAAGGCATAAAAAATGGATGGAAGATATCACACTGATATGCAGCATTTTTATTTTTATGTCTTTGTGCACATTTTAATGAATGTTTTGAATATAACTGCCCTACAAAACTGCTTTATATAACTTGTTTTGAGAAGCATAAATTGCTTTGAGAATCAACTTGTTTTGGAATACCATTCTTATCAGACCAAGAGCTGTTAAGGGGGGGGGCGCCTAGCTGCTGGGCCTTGTCCGCCTGGTAGGTATGCAGCCTGAACTTAATAAAACAGTGTGCATCTTGCAACCGGGTCAGAGACTGCTGTGGGATCTGGCCAAATCGCCCAGCTTGCTGATATTTTTGTTTTAGCCGGACTGTTGGGCTCTCCAGTCTTCCTGCTATGGTAAGCAATTTTTATGTATCAGCTCTTGAAATGAAAACGGATTGTTATAACTGTAAGTGATTGATTGTGGGGAATAAAGAGCACATTATTCTAGCAAAGTCACTGTTTTGTGTTGTCATCGTGTCCGCGCCAATCTCACACGCTCCTGCAATAAAGTAAAATCTGAATTAAAACACACACCAACCTTTCTCATGCATGCCTCGCCTGCTTCTTGTAATTCATTGTTGGTGGAGTTGAGCGCTTTAAACAAAGCAGCAATGATCTTCTCTCTGGACTGTGGCAGGTAGTTGCAGGCTGCAAGGGCATCTAATCGGGGAAAGGAAAATTTAATTCAACACTTTCGCTCTGTACATGCAAAAGAAATTAGCTCACAGGCAGCCTCACTACTGCAACAAGTTGGTCAAAGTATCACTAAAATGTCTAGTAATTGATAAACATTTCAACTGTGCAACAAGACTTAAAAATCATAGCTCGGCTTACTTAGAGCAGCGATCCGAAGGGGAACCAGAGAGGGAAGGCTCTTGTAACAGGGGAGCTTCTTCAGGGCAGCATCTTCTGCTTCACAAAGGTTTAACAGCTTGACAGGGAGAAAGACAAACGAGGAAAAGTGAATAAAAATAACACAAGTCAAATGTGAATGCCTCATTAAGGTAGATTCTAAGCTAAACTGTTCAAAGTAATTATGATTTACTGCGCCATTTTAAAAAAAGAGTATAACCTATTTAAAGATAATAATTTTTCTTTTTTAAATGTATCTGCATTGCATACCTCTGTGTAGAAGACTTTATGCTCCATGACATTGAGGTCCATTGTGAAGAGGCGGGGCTGCAGGGTGGTGCAGAAAGTGTTCCCCTCCATGAGGCCGATTTGCGCATTGGCAGGCTGGTGGCGCAGCAGGTGTTTCTTGGGAGGAACCATATCTTGCAAAACCTTAAGAGGAAAAAAAAACATAAATAGGGGGCCTCAAGAAGTTATTACTTTCCAACTAAAACAAAACTGAGAAAATCTTTAAAGTCTTTGGTTTCACCTCTTTATGTGGCTCCATGATGACCGTCACACTCTTGCCGGTCACTTGGGCAAGCACCTGCAGGGAGTGCATGGCCTGCTTTCTGACGGTGGAGTTAGGGGAGGTGACTTCTCGGACTAAGTCATGGGTAACCATGTGGAAAGATTTGTCCTGGGCAGCCAGCAGCTCCTCAGTCTTTTCTTCATCTTTCAGTGGGGTGGCACAGCGCACCAGCAACTGCTCCAGGGTAGTCTTTGCCATGGCAACTGCCCCATTTGACACCTGTGTGAAAAATCAAACTCATAAATGCAGTGGCCTTACAATAGGTAAACACTGATCTGAGAGGACAAAAAATTCCTAAGTCGTAACATGGCATTTGCTTAGAGGATTGACAAAAGTTGTCTAAAAAAGTCTTTGCAAAAGTAAATAAATTAAAAAAAAAAGGGGGGGGGGGGGTATGGTACCATTACCTTGCCTCATTTTTGAAAAGACTTCTGTGACACTCACCTCTCCTGTGAGGTCCATCATGACAAAGAGCAAGGCTTTCAGAAAAGTGAGCTGGTTCTGTAGCACCCAGATCAGAGGCAGTCTCTCCATTAGAAATTTGATGGACACCACACCACCAAGCTTGGCGTACCACGCCTGCTCGTAGCAGCAGGCACACAGACGCTCAACTATGTAGGAGAACAGGGGCAGCTGGCAAGCCTGGGGATGCAGTAGCACAAATGATTGAGGCTGTTTCCTCTGAACATACAAAACACACTAAAGCATACTGTAAATGCAGCAAGATCATTCTAAAGTGAGTTACCCTCTCTTTGGAGCCAAGGATGATGCTGGCCACGTCAAAAATGACAGCCAGAGCCACTTCTCCTATCTTACAAAGCTCCTTCTCCTCATAGGCCATGCAGATAGCTATGGCATCGATGAGGACCAGTGGATCCATGCCCTTTGATCCGTTCTCTTCACTGTGGAACATTGCTGTGCTCGGTTGGCTGCCTAGCTGGTAGCATGGCAGCAGGAAAGGGCCTTTAAATATAAACGGTAAATAATCATTTTATGTATAAAACAGATTCATTTTAGACCAAGACAGATTATTATGTTGCTCCCACTTTGATTTAAAGGAAATTTGCCTTTACTTTTTCTAATTAGTAAAATTTCATCACTGAAAATTAAATGCATTGAACACAAAATTAAAAACTACCTTGGAACATAAAGAAAAAAGAATTGGAAAGAGAAATTAGATATAGAAAGTACAAGGAGCATCAGTTTCTCACCACACTGCTGAGCCACAGCAACCATGGTATAGTGGCGAATGAGACTGGCTACGAAGGGCAGTGCACTGGGCCTCAGGTCTTTTATGACAGCAGACATGAACGCCCCAGTTAGGGCCTGTTCAAAGGTTCTGCGGGCAGGTGTGTCTTGTGCCTTGTAGCGATGTGAGATGATGACATTGGGAATCCACTTCTCAGTAAAGCTAAAGAAACCACAATGAACAAGGTGATCACTTAACATGAGCATCATGCCGCACCAGTAATCACATTAGGACCCTAAAGATTATTTGTTTTGCACTCATAGAATATTCATAAAACACAGCACACATACATGGCTTCAGTTTTTGCTTTAAATTTTTTTGTTTTCCTCAATTTTCCTCTTCATTTTTCATTCCTCTGCCTTCTTTTCTCCCCCCGTCATTGGTATTTTTTTATTATTTACAGCAGCTGAAGGCAACTGGGCCGTGGTGTGATTGAGCAGCTGTTTTCTCCATGCTTGAGCTTGTGTTTTATAATGCCACACGGCAGGGGCAGACCTGATGGATCGCTTCATTTTATTAGTGCCATTTAAAAAACTGCTCTTTGGAGAAAGAGAGAGCAGAAGGGGTGGAGCGTGTTGGGTGGAGAAAGTAGACGGTGGTACACTCAAACCAACAGATCAATTGCCGACCTCCTCATTTAGGGGCAGCCCATTCCTACATTACTCTGTTCAGCCAACTTGGCATTTCATAAACAGCTCTATGCATCTTATTTCTTTTTTATATTTTCTGTGACAAAAAATTGAAGCAAAGAAAGATGCTTAAAAGATGAGCAGAGGCAGAGGGAGAGAAGAGGAAAGCATCTTTGAATGAAGAAAGAAAACCATAAATGGAGACATCTGAGAACATGGCAGCTACACAAGCCCACTGATCATAACTGACACACCTCATTATTTCCATGTGCATGAAAATGTATTTGTGTGCATGTGTGATGCGGCATAATAACAGGAGAGTGTAAGGGCACAGTGTAGCGTAAACAGACAGAGGAAGTCAATTAGCTCCTGCCTGGAGATCAATGATGGTAATGTGACAAACCCACCCAACAACCAAAAAAAAAAGAAACCATTCCCCTTCGTTCATGTATGCGTTTGTGCCTTGCAGTGATGCCTGACGGGGGTTGGGTGGCCTGTAAATGCATAATTAGCAATGCCCACTCTTGAGAGCTAGTTAATGACGCAATGTGTGGTAAAGACATGGCAGAAGTAGAGCATGTCTGCAGCTGGGAGACATTTGGGGGTAATGGGGATGTATGCAGGCCTGAAGGGTTGGGGGGGGGGGGGGGGGGGGGGGTCATTTGACATGGTCACATAACAGTGGTTTGCTAAGGTGTGTCTTTCTCTTGGGAAACAGAGTACATGTTTAAACTTTAACAATCTATAGTGCAGAATTAATGTTGTACTTTTGGAGCATTTATTATTTTAATTTTCATTCTTTTTTGTTATCATTCTCCATTGTTGGTAGTCAGGGGTTAAAGTGGGCAGGAGCCCAGCTCCCCCACCTCAGGTCTGAGCTCCTTCACCTCGGGGTTGGTCTCCCTCAGCTTTACTACCTGTCATTTTCTGTACCACTTATCCAGTTCAGGGTCGCGGGGGTTGCTGGAGCCTATCCCAGCTATTATCAGGCGAGAGGCAGGTACACCCTGGATAGGTCGCCAGTCTGTCGCAGGGCCAACAGCTTCACTACCTTAGTCAAATAATTAAATAGACACCAAATTTTAGGGCTCCCCCACCTGTCAAATCCCACTTTAACCACTGTTGGTAGTGCCACAGAACTAATATGGACACTTTTTTGGTACCACCTCAGTAAATATTCCCAGCTATCTGAACAAGAGCGATTTAAAAATGCTACAGATTGACTGGATATGGAATTTTTACAATGACAGATCCAACATACTGGCACTAGGAATGTAATATGAAAATTTCATATCACGGTTATTGTGACCAAAATGATCACGGCTATCATTATAATCGCGGTATTATTAAAACACCCTACCAGCATCTTTAAAAATATCCAAAATGGGTCTAGACGTCTAATTTGTTCTTTTTAAAGGGGAAAATCTCCACAGCATTGTCCTCGTGGGTGCCTTTGTTGCTTTCCACAATGTTTTCATAAAAAATAAATAATGCAAACTGGGACTGTTGATTCTTTTCTAGACAATGAGTAGCATCATAGTGAGTTTTTTAAAGTGCAGTAATCAGTCACGGTTTAAATGATGATCAAAATTTGAAACGCTATTACTAATCGTTGGGAATTTTATCACGATTAACAATTTTATCGGTAATCGTTACATCTCTAACGGGAACGCATAGCATATTATATCCAATATGCACTAATGACTAGGGCTGGTGGGAAAAAAAAAATCGGTACACTGAAATACTGCGATTTTTTCATATGCTGATATGATATTTGATATGTAAAAATGTGGTATAGATCTATTTTACTAATGAAATCTCGCAAGATTTCGTTATTCAGTCACAAAATCCCGCGGGTTTTGACGAGTTATGAAATCTCGCGAGATTTCATTGGTAAAATAGATCAATATTGCATTTTTGAATCTCTATATGAAATCTGCATATGAAAAAAATCGCAATATTTCAGTCTATCGATTTTTTTCCAAGCCCTACTAATGACCTCCAAGTCCCTTGCTATATCATGATAATGGTAATGTAGTGTTCAGTAAGTAGAGCAGCCACATGAAATACATGGTTAGCAAGTCAGCCAACTGTTTAAATCTCAGCACACCTTTAAATGCATCGACTCTGAGAAACTGATCTCATTAGCTGTGACTTGCGATAAAGAGACCAAAACTCTTTTTATTTTTCCCTGCTACAAGCATGTTTTTGACCCTATGCTGAGAACTTACCATATAGCATTTCTTCAACAACCTTCATTGCTCTTTTATTTATGTTTCATCAAGATAACATGTCAGAAGTTGCAGGTGGTGTATATGTAGCAATCATTAAAGTAACCCACCTATGCCAAAGTTTCACTAGCTGTACTGGAAAACATAATAGCAATCATAACCATGTCAAGCCATAGAATACCAAGTGCTGAAAAATCAAGTCAAGTACCATTGATTACCACAATATGGAGGAAAAACACTACAATCAAATCAAAACCAGGATGTTTACTCACTTGGGATGAGACAGAAGCTGGTACAGCGCATGTTTATTATCATCCAAACTTGTCATGGCTACTAGGAAACATTTAATGACCTCCCAGGCCTGGCGTCTGTAGTAAGGCTCTGTGTTGGCACTCTTCAGGCAGTCCAGAGCGGTTTCAATTGCCTTCAGAGAAACAGAGCAAGCAAAATTTACTACATCTTTACTATTTCAGTCTGAAATAGCTAGCATCTATGAAGCAAAATGCCACATTGCTTAATTATCAATCTGGGAAATAAACTGTATATTCTCTATATGTGATTTATTGCAAGACGAAATAGTGCACCATCTGGCAGAGCAAAGGTCATTATCATTTCTACATTATGGGCTGTCAAGCCACAGCGGCCAGGCACTTAAAAGGGAGAAAATGAACTAATTAATGCCACTCAGAACAGAGAGGAAGGACGAGGAAAAATCCCTGAATTAAAGGAGGATGAGAGGAGATGAGTGCACGGCATAATTGAATTGTAAACCTCTCAGTTTATCAGGATATTTCTGTCAGAATTTGGACTCAGACAAATACCATAATACTAATAGTTACATTTTGAGTGTAGCATAAAAATATCTTCAATATCAAACAGGAATACATAAAAACACATCCATCTTCACATTTACAGTCACAATGCCTGAAAAGGTATAGGCTGATGCATAACGCTTATGCTGCCTATTCAACAGCAAAATTCTTAATTTAATCCACCAAACAAAAGAAGTAAAAAAATAAAATGGATGAAAAAAATAAATAAGTTTAATCCATTTTTGCCTTTTTTCCTTTTTTTTTTTCTTCTTTCCTACTTATGGCTTTCAAAACAAGATTCAACAATCATGCAATGAATTACACAAATGTGAATTCAAATCAGCCTTATTCCAAAATGTTACCCCCACAAAAGAGAACACATCTCCTTTTAATCCCTGTGTTTTTCTTTTTTGCTTTTGACACAACAAACTTAAAAAAACATCTCTAAGGTCACATTTCCCTTCAAACACAGAAAAAAAAAATCTATGTAAAGTTATAGGTACGGAATTTGTACATTATTATTTATCATCAATAAATTTCTTGATCCATGAGTTTTTACTGTTGTAAAAGTATGAACTAATGACAGAAAATGCTCAATGCAAATTAAGATGGGGTTATAGAGAAGTGAGAAAGAACTTCAAAGGCAAAAAAATGGATGAAATTCAAAGGAGTGCAGTCGAGACAAGACATAAGTGTTTGTCCACTTTTAAGAAAGCCTCCTTAAGAGTCATGCCTGTAGTCTGTGCAACATGTGAGGGTTTAGATGTGTGTTGCTTACGCCCACAATGATGGCAAACACACAGACTGATAGCCAAGAAGAGGCAGCAGCCATTAGTGAGAGTAAATAATGCCGTCATGGTGGCCCACACTAGATTGATGATTACTGAGTGGGGATGAGGAGGAGAAACAAGAGATGAATTTAATTACCTGGAGGACACACACATCTCTTCACTCACTATGTCTCAAACACACACAAACCTGTGACAAAGATATATTGCTCTCTGTGGAGAACAATAATGAGGAATATCAAGGCCTTTTAGGTTTAATTCTTTCTTTCTGTTGTCCAAATACAACAGCAAAGCAGGGAAAGGAGCCTTCTAACTAGTTTCGGCCAGCATTTGAGAAATCACTGCAAAACTTTCCTTTAGCAGTCAGCTGGACAAAGCAGAGGTCATCACATCTCTCCATTATCTTACCTTCTCCATGGGTAGCTGTATGGATGCTTTGCAGTCAGTAAATTCAACTTTGATGCTCGGCCCCTGGACCTCAGTCACTACATAGTGCAGTCTTTGAGATTCTTTCAGCATCTTTCTGTTGCTGCCTCCAAACTTTCCCAGCACACGGTAAGCCACATGGGAGATGCTTTCAGCTGGATTACGGAGGGTGCGCCATAAGGCCTGCAGCACAGGGTGGAAGGAAGATACTCTTTGAGATACAACGTCAGATTTATACAAGAGTGTAAAAGAAATCGGGACAGCCTACCAGCAAAAAAAAAACCCCAAAAAAACAAAAACGCAGGTATCGGCTGGCCGGTGTATTGGTCTATCCGTTAAAAGAAACAGCACAAACGGTTTGCTACTGTCAAGATTATGAGAGCTGAGATAATTAATGGACAGGTATCGAATTAAAAAATGTGGGTTGGCTTGTAAATCACTTTACCTTGACCAAGCTGCAATTACACAACAAAGTTATAGAATCATAGATTTCATTTCTGGAAGAAAATGTCCCTGCGCAGTCAAACAGTGCTGTGATATCGTAGCTGGCCAGTTAACCTGGTAAAGTGAGTTATCTGCACTCCCCCATGTTTACTACGAGAGGGCAGATATGCTAACTGATACCGATTCTATGCATTGACTGAATCTGTGGGAGTTTTTGTTGTTGTTGTAAAGCAGAAGGAAAACTGCACTGAAACTTTTCTTAAATGATCAAATGATCATTATGTTGCAAGCAATCCCCCACCTGCATGAGCTCAGCCCTGACAGGCTGGATGTGGTCATAGAGGAAGTCAGGTTGTAGGTTGTCCACACACAGCTCAAGGGTCCGAAGGCCTTGGCTGACTAACGTCTGAGAGCCATTGAGCGCAGACACCAGTGGATCCATTAGCATGGGTAAGTAAGGCAGCAAGGAGCTCAGACGCACTGGCACTGTCAGACACAGTTCAACAAACAGGTCCTTCATGTGCTGCTTGTGAAGACCACTCTGCAGCATGTTCAGACCTAATGGAATAATGAGAGGGAGATTGGAAATACATTGACATAAAAGAAAAATGATGTCAAAAATGAGGAATCTTCTACTCAAGAGTTATGGTGAGTGAGGTTTTACCTTGCAGCAGGTTAGGTAGAAGGGGTAGGAACTCCTGGTAAAGAAGGTCGTGGCTTCCTCCACCAATAGAGCGGAAGAGTGCACGGAGAAGCAGGAAGTAGTTGTAGGGTTCCTTAGCTGACTGGGCCAGCTCCATAGAGCTGTTCACTATTTTGTGGAGATGTGGCTGAAGAAATAGTGAAAGACTTAGTATCCAACTTATTTTTTTTTAAAAATCACATTGTCCAAAACAATTTTTAAGAGGCTCCTTTTCTGTGCCCCTACACAAACAAAAACGCTCCATTACCTTGAGCATCTGCTCGTTCTCAGCAGCAAATAATGATACCGAGCCAAAGACGAGTTTGAAGAGCTTGAGATAGAGGTTTGAGAGCTCAACATTGGAGCCCATCTCTGGCAGCCGCTCAAGAAGATATTCGACTAGGATGGTTGCAAATAGAGCAGACGTTGACAGGTTGGCCAAGAAGGAATTTGCCACAATCTACAAAACAATAAAAAAAAAGAAGAAATGCAATAAGTGAATCAACACTGAAAGCCTGTCTGAACTATCACGTGTTTATGCAGTTGTGGAAAATATACTATGTATATCATCTCAGATGTAAATTCTACATTATGTGTGAGACAGCACACACCTGCAGTGCATAGTTCTTGGAAATCCTTTCCACCATATATGGCACAGTGGTCTGGAAAATCTCTTTGAACGTGAGGGGGTTCATCATGGTGAAAACTCCAGCAAAGTGCTCCAGAACCTCCTTCTCCTCCTTCATGCGAACAGTCTGGCAGTTGGCCACTCGTATGTACGTCTGCTGATTATTGGCAACCTGCACCTGTTCCATTTAGAGAAATAATATCCTGGACTTCAGAAAACCTCTCACTCATATTTGCTCATTTGTTCAATCTTCTGCAAACTAAGTTTAATTTTATCTTACAAGAAATATGGCATAAGTTAAAATGTAATATTCATAAGACACCAATAATTCTAAGATACAAGATCGTACCTGGTAGATATCCAAGGCCTGCATGGCATACTTGACAAGTTTAATGTAGATTTGGGTCTCCTTTGGCTGGAGCTGCTTGTTAGGAATAAATTGGGCCTCTGCAAAAACAAATATAAGAAATAATCAATGACATGAGGATCTTAAATTGCCCAATAATCTTAAGTTTCAGTAATCAAAACTTTCCCTTGTGCACCATCCAAGGAACAAAAATCTTATCGGTTTCGCTTACCCCCCGGAGCCTTGCAAGAAGTGATGCCCCAAGTAATTGTCTTCACTCCGCACACCAAAGTCTTGACTAAACTGCGACAGTCTGACACCTGAAATGTCTGTTTGTCTTCTTTCTCTCCGGCTCGGTCAAAAGGCGTTGCTGGTGGTGGAGGTGCAGCAGCGACAGGTGTCGGGGGAGCGGGTGGTGGAATGGCAGGGGTGGTCGAAGGTGTGGGTGTAGCTGGGACCCCAGGTAAAGCCCCCGGATCAACCACACCCAACTCTGACTGAGGTTTGCATTTCTTGAAAATGGATACAAGCTGGTAGCGTGCAATGGTGTGAAACTTCAACACAAATACCTGTTTAAAAAATAATATACAAACAAAATGGAGTAAAACCTCAACATTTCATTACTGATATCTGTATAAAAATTTTCTTTATCCCAGATGGTAATATTTACCTCCAGCATCCTCATCAGTATGTCTCGTCCATTCCCATTTTCCTGCTCCGACTTTGAGCGAATACAGTCCACCAGGTTGAGGAGCAGTTTGCAGGACATGGTCTGGATGTTGCTGGGAAGCGACTCATCATCAATGTTCTTTGCAAAGAGCTGCACAGCTAGTGATAAATCTGTCAGAGGCAAGTTCTGACGAACATGGTGCACCAGGTCTGCTAGCGTGCTGTAGGCCAGGGGTCTGGAGAGAAAAGCAGACATGTAATCGGGGAAATTTGGAGCAGAATTATAATTCTATATTATCACTAAATCACCGTGAGAAATGAAAAAGCTGTGCTCTGGGGAACTGACAGCTTTTTTAAAAGACAGAGAAAGTAGTAATCAAGGGAGCTGCAGTTTTAGTTATTGGGAAATCTATGGGATGAGAGAGAAAGGGAGAACGAAGGTGTACTAATGAGTGATTCTGATAGTCCTGCCAAATCTCGTCCAGTTGCCTTGTTTTCTATGTAGTACTAATGTGAAATGACAGCTATTTTGTTGATGAGGTGAGCTACTTTAGAAATTGGGAGGAGGGGGGTGGGGGGTCAAAGAGGTTTTAAAAATGAACTAAAGGAGGACGTGCAGGCAGTCTGCCCTCTGGAGATGCGAGTGTACATGACAACTTGACAGTGCAGTTAGCTTCCTTGAGAATTTCTACAATTGTGAGATGCTGCTAATTAATATGATAGGACACTTAACACCCTGTGCACCTGGCTGAGAAATCACCCGTGAGAGTGAGCCTTTGCTGACACCATAGAGTGGCAATGATCGTGCACACAAACTTACCGTAGAGTCTCCCGAGCAGTGTAACCAGAGCCAATCAGGATGGATTCATCAAAAAGTTTGTCCATACAAGGGATAAACTCTGAAACAAAGCAAAGATTCTTGGTGTGACTCCAACATGTTTAGAAAAAGGCAGAGGTTGTTGGATGTTGGGAAAAGTGTAGGGGGAGGTGGGGGGATAAGTGAATTCAATAGGGGTGAGAATCTCAAGCAATTCACTAAACTGCAATGACATTTTAAAATGATCAGTACATCCCGATGCAGATTTTTTCCTATACAGGGCTCTCCCTTTCCCTCGCCATGTTACAACTTGGAAAGTTTTTGCAACAATTCATAATTAGTTTATTTGATTTTTAAAAAAGTGGGATAATTTAACTCAAACTTTACATCTCCCAACAGATTTCACTCTTTCCAAGTTGGGATGCAGCTTTGACATCACTCACTCGATGCTCCTCTGACAGACAGGTATTTTTCATCCTTCCAAACCACGTAATGTGGTTTTGCCATGTTTGTTAATATTTTATTTCAACTTCACAGAAACCAAAGTGCTTTCAAGTGCGAGGTTTTAATGCAGTGTGTCGGCTGGATTTTGTTCGCTCCGCCAACTCACTGAGCCATCTTGTGCATGCTATAGATGTCAAGGTGCTTCTCATCCATTTTAACAAGCTCCTTCTTCTTCATTTCATCATCTTTACATATAAGTGAGTCAGTTAAGAATCCTCCCTGCGGCTCATCTTATAAGAAATTAAAACCTATTTAAATTCTACTTTTAAAAAAGTATGAGAGAGCTTACAGTATCAGAATAACTGGAGCTTCTTGCTTTTCTTTGGTTTGACAAGCAAGAGTGAGCTGAATGCTTAACTGTGGAGTTATCAGCTTTTTGCAACTGCTCACAGTCAAATCCTTCACAAATAAAATAAAATAAAATAAAATACATAGAATCTGTGAAAATGGTTTGAGCCACAGAGGCTGAAATAACTTGATTAATTTCATTCAACTTCACCTCTCAAGTCACCAATTGAAGGTAAAGTTCTACAGCCAGTCTGACAGCTAATAAGTGTTATTTCACTAGAATAAAATGGGAAATTTCTAGCTTCACCTGGCAAGAACCCACCGTCATAATATTATGACCTATAATAGTATATAAAAAATTAAGTAATATGAAACAAATAATGGCATTTCTTGTGAAAAAAATTAAACCGGATCCAAGAAAACTTAACCAGCCTTCTAAAGATCATGTGACACATTAGTTTACATGCACATAAGTGTGAGTGTATACATACGGCTGCGTAGGTCAGTCGTGAGGATGTGTTTTGCTGCAATGAGCAGCTCCTTGCGGAGGTGAGCAGTCTCAGGGGGGCAGTTGGACAGAAGCTGCAGCATGCCCTTTACCATCTGCTGAGAGTACTTCCCTACCAGGTCCTGGCAAGGTGGAAAAAAGCACAACTATGATTGGGAATACATGAAGAGAGTATCGACAGAGAAAATGCAAATTTTGGTTGCTTGGTTTACTGAAGCACACAACAAAGTACATGAAAGTATTATCAATGGCAGCCATTTCTCTGCGAGGCAAAATGACTCATTAAACAAATGCACGAACAGCATCAAACAGATGTACCTGGTAGATTCGGATGATGTAAGCCAGAAATGATAGTGTCTTGATTTGGGCAGCAATGAAGTCTGCATAAAGCTCCTTATTATAAAGTTTGTGTTGCCTATAAAGGAAAGAAAAAAACAATTTAAGACCCCAGGAGAGACAGAATTGTTTATTATGCTGTATACCTGCAATATTGGCAGTAAGACAGGTGCCATTTAAGGGTCAATTTTACATGGGCAATCAGTCCATTCATGTTAAAGGGTTAGTGAATACATAAGAACAGCTCTCTATATCTGACAGGGACAGTGTTTATTAAGACAAACTAGAAAAGTGACAACTTGTGTGACCATCATTATCATCTACGATATATCGTTATTGCAATATCCTTTTTAATTATTCTGCTCTCTTTTTTAGTGATATTGCCCACCCCAAACTAATCTCTATCGTTTCTTTGCAGCACAGAGAATCTGTACAGTTTTCTGTACAGATGCTTTAAAATTGACAGTATTAAAAATATTGTCTTTAAAAAAAAAAAAAAAAAAAAAACCTGAGATTGGACAATATGGAAAAAATGTATTAATGATTTTTTTTTTGGGGGGGGGGGGTTGTCATATTTTCCAGCCCTATATTTACGAATGCAAATTAAGTTTTTTTACTTTGATTTCAAACAAAAAAGTACCAATCAACACCATCAACAACCAAAGTACAAAAGGAGGAGAAAATGGAGAATAAAAGGTCTATTTTTAACAAACTCAAACCAATTTTAAACCTGTAAAGAAAAAAATTTTTTTCCTTTTCCTTTTTTCTTGTTTTTTAAAGGAAGGGTCAGACTCCTAAACATGCACATGAACAGACAAAAATCAATTTTACCTGGCCTGTGGAGACACCTGGAGCATGATGGTGTTCATGATGAGGGGAACAAACTCTGACACCACATTGTGAATATTCAGCTTATATAGCTGAGGATAGAGCAAACAAACAATCTTAATAAGAAGAATAATTAAATTTTTGTGTTTATCAAAACAAAAGTATAACACATCAACTGATTTTTTTTAATGTTCTTCCTTTACATTTTCTATGTAGTTTTGATTTTTCAAAAGCAAAAAGCATCAATCCCATTTTTGTAAGAACCCTTATTTATTCTTCCAACTCTCAATTTGAATTACATTTATGAGTAAAAAGATGAGTATATTTAGAAAAGTACAGAAGCGTTTCACTCACTTGATACATGAGCACCACTATAATGGGGAGCTCTGCCAGCACCTTTAGAGACAATGACCCCCGAGGGATGATGGTGTGCTTTGAGGCAGAAGAAAAAAGAGGAAACCTAATGAGAAGTGACACAACTACTGAACTTAAAAACTGATTACAGCAAATATAAAAGTGCCATATAAAGATTATCTCAAGATAAGAAAAAAAAGCATTTTCACTTTGAAACACAAGACAAATTCAAGGAATCTTTTTCGAACAGTATGCTTAAAAAAAAAAAAAAATGTTTATCAAATGTTTAGTTCATCCTAAGCAGATGGCTGTTAGAAAATCTATTAGAAGAATTTCTTTTACAGATCCTCCACTGCTGAGTGGTTAATATAATAAAGGGCATGGCATGCTTTCAAGCATTTTCTATTTGAATACATTTGCAGATTTCATCACCTTTCCTGTTATTCAACCAAAACAGTGCACCACTGCCACCCAGTGGTAGCGTACAGAACTGCAAGAAGCATCCATGTAGAACAGACACCGCAGAAGTCACAATAACTACCAGAAACTGGTCAGTAGCTTACTGTTCGTGTTTCACTGTCTTCCCTCTCAGGTGCAGTTTTAACCAACACGGATGTGATCATCCCCACCATTTCTGGGGAGGGCACAGTGTTTTCTGCTATCACCTGAGGATTCTCAAAGTATCTGGCCTAGAAGGAGAGAAAATAAATGACACTTTAAAAAAAAACAAAAACTGGTCATTGAAGGCAGGTCAGAACAAAGAGAGGTGAAAAGGAAGGTGTGTGAAGAGAAGATGGCAAGTTAAGCTGTAAGTATCATAACTAACAAATTTTCACTGTGTGAAAAGCCACCTGCTCTGGGGCTGAACTTACAACTACTTTAGGAAGATCTTTGTAAATCTGCTTCACAAAATCCAAAAAGTGATGAATCTGAGGAGAAGATGAAGGAAAACAGTGTTATGAACTCTGTCATTAAATAATTCATCCACATTCATCAGTACAGGGACAAAGTCGGCCAATAAATAAGGTTGAATACATCAATATCCTGACTTTTTCAACTTCAAGAAAACATCTGGATAAAGGACACGCTCACCTCTTGAGAAATTGGAGGCGAAACTGTTTGTGCAGTTCAATTATGATGCGAAGGCAAATCAGCACATTTTCTTCACTTTCGATCTAATAAACAAAATTGAGGGAAACCATGAACATGAAGTTAATATCTAATAACTACTGTGGGTAAGAGATCAACATAAAGAAGCAATTCCTCGTTCTTTTAATGATGTATGGATGGATGTCAAACACTGACATTCAATACATACTGTATTTGCATCACATTAATGATGCAGACCTTTTCTTTTTATTATTTGCTAAGGAATAAAGTCAACTCAACAGATAACACGTAGGGATGGGCGAAATGTGATTGTGTGCGATATTTCGTCAAAGACACTCCCCCTGGTAATAATTTTTTATCTTACAATAAAACAATAAATTCAATTTATCACATTGTATCTGCAGTTGCACTGTGATTTTTAGAAAGCCATATTTTTGCTGTTTGCACCTTTTGAATAAAAGTTTAATTTGTTCTCATATTTCAGACTTGTGTCACTACAGTTTTGCAGTACAGGTGTACTACTTGAACTTGATTGATTTAGTTTAGTGGCTTCTAGTTTTTTTTTTTATTGCCTCTTAAGACAGAATGTAGTTATAGATTTATGATGCAAAAGGTTGGGCTGATATTTTCTTTTAATTGTCACTTATTGTTACCGTGATTAAACACAAAAACTATTGTGATACATGTTTTAGACCATATCATTCATCCCTATAAGCATGTGGAGTAAAAAGTTTTGAAACATAAAGAGATAAAAAGATATCCCATACCTCCAGGAAGCGAAACATCACAGACAAGATGTTCTTGGTGTGGGGACGAAGGTGCTCATTTGCAGGGATGCGGTGGATGATCTCCAGCACTAACTTTCTTAATTGCTGTACAAACACAAATCATTTTCAGGTGAGCGTTTCAGTCTTTCATGCACTTGTATCATCTGACACAATTTAACAAAGTTCATTCATTGCTAGGTATGTGTTTTAAAGAATTTCGGTAACAGTTGTAACAAATCCTTAAGTTATGAATGTTTTATGGCTGCACTGTGTTGTGGTCGCCAAAAATGTGAATTCCTTCATGGATCGTTGTCAAACATTGATCAGCAACATAAATCTTGATGAGGGAAAAAGAAGTCCTTGTACTTTTCTTTGACCACACACACCTGTGTAGGTTTTTCTTGAAGAAACTGCACCTCTCCATCCTGAAGAAATGTGAGGAAGCGAGGGATGATGTGCTCCAAAAACGTAGAGTATTGAGGTGAAGATGTTACATTCTGAAATGTACAAGTCCATGGTATGTTAGGCTATAAAGCAACTCAGGACATCCAACAGAGATGTTTTAGACATGTGTAACTATTTATCAGCATTTTTACTTGGCTTCTGCATACATGAAAGTACAATTGCTATTGAAAATGTTATACAATTGCAGTGAGAAGTTAATAAAATTGCTTAAAAAATCTAATATGATTCACATGGAGAGACAAGAAAAATGAATCCACTCCATCATCCACAGCAAACATTCATCAAACTCACCTCAAAGTTCTCGCTGACCTCCTGCATCATCTTCAGCTTAGTTTCATCAGCTGGAAAAGTGAAGGACATGGTGCTGCCATTAATCAAATTGTTTAAAGGGTCGACCTTTCATGGCCAAAGTCATGTGTTTAGCAGGGGCTCTCAGATCTTATCAGTTTTACTTTCAGCGTCCAGGTTAATCAAAAGGTACTGTACATGAACAAACACACAAACACACTCACGCAAACAAACACTCACTCAGACACATGTACCTTTGACTGGACTAAAGCGTATCGCTCTCATCACATAACCCATGCTAAACACAAGTGTCTCATTTATTTTGAAATTAGTTGAAATAAGTTCAAAAATTTTACTGCAATAAAACTGGGTCTAAAAATGACCACTAAAGATCTAAAAAGGATGAAAATGGATCCCTTTAATTTTCCAAGTTGACATTTTACAACTTGGCTATTATTACATGGCCCTTCCAACTGAAATTTTTAATTTATACTTATATCATCCCTATAACTCCATAAGATGTGAATAAATTTTCAAGTATTGTATTTTTACATTGGATCTAAGCAAGTTTAATTTAAATAGGCCCATTAAGACCAGGGGTCTCTCTTCAGAAAGCTTCAAAAGAGATTTTATGTAATTTTTTTCTTTTTTAAGTGTACATAACTTGACGAAAAGAAAACCCCTGGCTCCACATAACTGTTACTAGGCTTATCACTTATTATATTTACATGACTTAAAAAAAACATCTTAACTGCTGCCCATCTACCAGACTTTTAAAACACATGTAAAGATGTAATTCCATTTTAAAGAATACAACATAACTCTAACACAACTAAATAATGTGTTAAAATGTGTTGAATTACTCCTGCATGTTTGTGTTCAAAGGGGCTCAAACTGGCATTGGTGGGTGTTTAAGCACAAGCAGAATAGCTCCAATCCCAGACTTTTCCCCAGAAGTAACAAAAAAAAGATGCAAATTACAGATTTTACCTCAAAAAGACAATGTGCATCTTATGTGCAGAAACAAACAGCTAGAAAAAGCTACAGCATATATGAACTGAGTAGATGTACATGTACCACTGGTATTCGATGCGTGATATGGCATCAATTACCAACTTCTCCGTGTTAGTCCAGAAAATAACAATTCAACTGGAAAAACAAATTCTTACAAAACAAAAGAGGGAACTAACACCTACTATAGCAGTCACTACACTCAGTATTTCTATTCACCTCCAGTTATTGTATAGTGGAGTACTGGGAGTGGTCACATCAAAACCTAGTTCACACTACGAGAGTCTAAGCAGGATTTTTTACATTTAACCAGCAACCCATTGCTAATATTTTGTGTGCAAGTGTGTAGTGAATAATCAAATGTTTTACTTTTATGATACTGCCAAACAGATTAAGTTCTGTTAACTTACGTGTGTTGGTGTCTGTGAGTGCTGCCACAAACTGCAGGTACTTTTTCATGAGTGTGGTCTGGTCGACCACAGTGGGGCTCGGCGCGGGTACAAACGCCATGGTGACAGCAGAGACAGACTGGGCACCAGTCTGTAGATCTGTGTATCACTGTAGTTTCATGAGCTGAAGAAAAGAGAAGAGATAAAAACATTTTTTTAAATTAGAAATTAAAACTATGTGTGGACTTTTAAACTGAATAAAGACATATACGCCTGCTTTAAATAAAGGCAACACACATATTTAGAAGAAAAAAATGCAATTTTGCCAAAATATTAAATAAATAAATTAAATTAAATCAGTAACGAATGCATGAACATATCGATAATGGGCGCATAGTGATGACATCATTGCAAGCGTACGCTAACACAATTTCTGTAGTCTCCGACAACAGTTGAGCATTGAAAACAACATTTTTAGGATAGGCAATTAGAATTGTTTAATGACGGATTGGTCTTATGTGCGCATTTCATACACACAACAGAGCAGCATGAGTTAAACATATTAATTTTGCAGAATATACTTGCAACGGCTAGCAAATAAGCTAGCTTCCCTGAAAGAAAGAAAGCGCTCATGCATCCCTCAACATTAAACTGTATCTAAGATGGAAATAAACCCCGGCTAAATAGAAAAATTCCATTATCTTTGCTTTTAAAAATTGGTGGTTAAAAACACTCGGAATCAAGAGGCTATAGTAAACACCACATAAATCACCAAAGTTAAAAAATACAAAACGAACCCTGTGTACTTACGCTACCGACAGGACACCGTCAGTGCTCGACCACCGCGCTTCGAGCTCGCGCTGTTGCTTGCGCCCAAGCCAAGATGTGTGATATACCTCCGCGTATTCCTGAACATGTTTCAGCTACAGGGTACAAATACAAAGTGAAAATATATCATTGACATTCTTAAATGTATGGAAACGATATAGTCGACGTTTATCATCATCATAAATGTTTTAATTGGAAAAAGATTTTTATCCTAGTGCCAGCGGAAGCACACTTATTGAAATAAGTGGTTATAAGACCATCATTTTTGATGGTCTTCTGTCTCTGCCGGGTTGTACTCTGAAAAAGCGAGGGAAGTGAGCGTCGTAGGTCGCTGGAGTCAGTTTTCTGACACAAGTTGGGAGCTATATTCATTAGTAAAACATCAGGTGATGTTTCAATGCAATGATTACACAGGCAAAATGTTTAAATTGGAAACGAAGCCATCACAATTTTTCCACAATAATGAGCAACTTTTACAACTTTGAGGTACAATTTAAATGCAAAATTTAAGGTATACTTTGTAAATCGTTGACAGATAAAAGTGCTGGCTAATAAGTTCCTTATTTTAATGTATTTGTTTATTCTCAAAGACATAAAACTCCTCAAGGTACAAATGCATTGTGCCAGATTTAACTTCAAATGTCCATCTGCAATGAAAAGAATTGAAATTTCTTGGACAGGTATCAATATTATTTAATATAAATCTCATGATGTAATTAAACATGTTTTCTATGAGATGGTATGATGCCAGCTATGACTTCTTGGTGCTGTTGTATGTGGGCTGTAACCACTAGATGGCAGAGTCATATGCAGTGCAGCTCTGCTGCCTGTTCTCACTGGCTTTTGGTTAATTGCAGTGCATGTGTAGGGTTCCTTCTTTATTTTAAATAAAATGTCGGTCAATTTCGTATTTTCATGTCCAGTACACACATATCTGTCACACACATCATTAAGTCTAACAATAATGAACAAACTAAAACACAGGAAATAGCTACGAAGACCAGCAAAATGGTCTGAACTGCTAAGAGGTCATCTTCAAGGTTAATTTAATTAATTAGGTTGTTTTCTTTTTCATTTTGTATTATTATTATGTGCATCCATCTAAACCAGATCCCATAAACTTACACAAGATTAAATTGTTTGAGAAAGAGAAAGCTATTTAAACTTTTTAAATACTCTTCTGGAGAAAACATTTATTCATTCATTCATTCATTCATTCAAGAGTTTATATTGTCATTTTATTGGACATTTAACCAAATGCTATTGCACGAATATTCAGCAATGATTTATTTTGAAAATGTAAAAAGGTCATTATTGTGATGAGGTGTTTGGCAGGGAGAAGTTGAGAAGCAAGCTGCACAGCGCTAATGAGACTTTATCAGACTGATAAAGTTGGTACTTGATTATGGGTGTGTGGCGTAGGGGCCGGCAGTTCCCTCTTTGTTTGTTTGTTTATTTATTTATTTATTTATTTATAATTTTTTAAAGGCTGATTTATTTTTAAAGCGGTAACAAGAAGCTTCTTATTGTAACTTGTTCGGACTTTACAGAAAAGGTGTTGTAGTTGCAGACTGCAACCGCGAGGGGGCAATAATCCACCCAATACTCTGGCAACAGCTACCCAGAGACACGTTTGCAGCTATGATGATGTTAACCATTGTGTGGTACACCCTCCTCTTTTCATGAGGGGAAAGAATGTTATCCCATTCTTGTCTGATACTTGCTGGATTCTAGCTGCTCTGTCCTAGACCCATGTTGCTTGATTTTTCTTTTCATGATTGTTAGTGTGTGATGTATGTCACAAAAGCTGACCAAGCCATGGGCTCTAAAAAAAACTTCAGAGATGCAGGTTTTTGAGCTATCTGCTTGAACCAGGCTGGTCCCTCACTTCTTTATTCCATAGGACATTGTAAAAGAATCTCAAATTTTAAAATTTTTATTTATTGTTAATTGACCTTTTGTCAATTGACCTTTTGTCAATTAACCAACAAAGTTCTCAAAAGCTCCTACAGTAGTTTTTTTTTTTTTTTTTTCAGTTGTAAAAATTAATTTTCAACCTCTTTGTTTGCCCTGTTGTAACTTTTTTAGATGTGTTGCTGACATCAAATTCAGTTGAGTTAAAATTGACAGGAATGCTAAAATGTCCCAGTGTCAACTTCTGATATGATGTTTATGATATGATGTATGCATCCCAACGTCTTTGAAATTGGGAAAATGCAAACTTGGTATTGATATTCTTTTTTCTTTTCTTTTTCTTTTTTTTTCTTTTAATTATGAAAAAACCAACATTTCAGGGGTGGTGTTTAGCTCAGTTAGTTGAGCAGCCACCCCATGAACAGAGGCTACAGCTCCTCAGCGCAGTCGGCCCCGGTTCGATTCCCGCTCCAGGTCCCTTTGCTGCATGTCACTCCCCACTCTCTCTGCCCCTTTCCTGTCACTGTACACTGTCATATAAAGGCCACTAGAGCCCAAAAATCCTTTAAAAAAAAAAAAAAAAAACCAACATTTCAGATTCCCATGTCATGAGCAGCATTTAGAACCAAGGTTCTGGATGACTAAGTACTGCTTTTTTTCCCAATTATTTTTCTTATTTTTCTACAAAAGAAATAACAAACTGGGTATTACTCATGTTGCTCATAAAAAAGAAAAACAACTGTGGGATCTTTCATTGCTTTTATTATCATTGTTAAGTCCTGTTGTTTTTCTTTGTTTTCATCTTTTCTTTGTTAAACATTTTGCATTGCACTTGTGTGTTCAATAAAGTGCTTTATTAACAAAGCTCAGTTTAACAGAAAATCCTTAACATGAGAATAATCAGTACATTTCTTCACTGTCAATTGAATAATTGTGCTTTTTATTCATTTTGTAAATGTGTTAATCTTTTTAAATGAATATAAAATGATATGTTGTTGATTTTTGCAGTTGTTTTTCATTAATATTCTTGTCAGTGCTTTTGTGTCTTTCCATCATGTCCGTCAGTCCTGTGAGTCAAACAGCCGTTATCTCAGCTCACAGCAAAAAACCTTTCATGACTCTTCTCTCAAGTTTCATTTCATTGTGATCATATTTAGCTGCTTTCAAGCACGTCTGTCGTTCACAAATGAAAGTGCATATATAGCAACATGAGTTTTTTTCTTCTTTTCACAGTGCTTGTTTTAATAGCTTTGCAAATAATAAAGCTTGGTTGAAAGATTTATTTATTTTTATCTGATCCATAAAGCCCATCTCCTACCCTCAAGCTCTACTAATGGGTTTTCATTCACAATTCACCCCATCACACCCTTCCACAGAGCAGCAGTGGCAATAAATGACTGCAAAATGAGATATTCCCTTCAGTGGATGTCACATATAATGTAAAGGATAATTTCATATGTGACTTTCTTATTCTATTTCCCACCCCTGCTCCCTGAGTAATAATGATCTGCTAAGAGTTGTTTGTCTCTGGCTTATTGCGCTGTCCTGTTTGTTTCATTAGGGATCCTTTTTTTTTCCCCGACAGGACCTTTATCCTGAGAGGACAGAGTGGATGACACACTGGTTGTGTAGATTTCCAAAACCACTCATCTATCCATTAGATTTGTGTTTTCTCAGTGCACCGTAGCGTCTGTTGATGCCCTGATGACAAAGCCGGATCACCCCTGAATTATTTCTTCCATAGAAAGTAGTGCACTTTGCTCAAGACTGAGTCTGAATCATCAACAGTATCATGTAAGCTATTCATGCATCTAGGGGCCCCATCCACATTCACTCTTTTTTTTTTTTTTTTTCTCCTATTCATTTAGGGGGTCTGAAAAAAAGAGAAAGTGTGCCGTTTCCCAGGTAAACATTTACAGAAAAAGACTCAGATCGTATATTCTCCCATCTTGATAAAACATCTGATAATGAAAAATCATTATTTTCTAATATTAGTGTTGTCCTTCGCCTGATCAGTGTGGAATTTTTCCATTTCCTCCAGCAGTTGCCGACACGCAGCTTCGCTCTGTGTCCTGCAGTGACAAGAAAATAGGTGTGATGTCATAATATTCTGCATTAAATCAAAGGAAGCAGACTGTTGCAGGGTTCTGTGAAGCTCACAAATCCCGTTTAGTCAACTGAAGGTGTTGGTGGTCAATCTTAGCTGCTTCTGTCTAATTTATCCTTTTTCTCTTTATCTATAAACATTATATTGATCTTATACGCACTGATTTTCAAAGATTAAATGCAAAAATCCCCATTTTTTGGTCCTCTAAGCCCTTTTAAAAACCCAATTTCATGGAATGTTGTGACGGTGAAGTATAACAAAAACAAAACAATGATTTGAAAATCTCGTAAACCCACATTTTATTCCTAATATAACATAAACAACACATTAGATGTTGATGAGATGGACAGAGGGTCACCAATCTGAGACAAGCTACATATAAAAAAAAAAGACCTTCTGAAAAATGTTCTTTAATGTGAAAACTGCAAATATGTTAAGGATCCCCCTCAATTTCTGTTTTTATTTACATTTTAAAGAGCCACCCAAATCTGAGGGCTAGCATAGAGCCATATCTGAGATGATTTTCTCTTCAGAATTTTGTCAGCTATATTTTAATAATGTAATTGTTTAACTGATGTCTAAACAAATACATTTTTCCTACTTCTTCTGCCTCAATTCAAACTCAGATTATTAAATGTCTATGAGACTAAGATTTTTAGGGAACAATCACGAAGCCTGAAGACAATGATGAAACAACCCACTCCAGCTTGTTAAATCAGAAAATGTTTCTCATGTAAAGATATTCATGTTGTATTTCTAGCAGGTACAACCACAAGTATTCAAATCACTTCTAGAAAAAGCTTTCCAAAAGATCTTCTGTGTTTTTAGCTTTTACCGCAGTGCCATAAGTGTCTGAATGTGACTTAAACAAGCCTGAACTTTTGAAATCAGACTCTTGAATCCGACTGAAGTGTTTTAACAAAAAGAAAGAAACATCCCTGACTGAAATATTTCTGATTTAGTGCATGACACTGCATGAGCAAAGCACAGTGGCAGTCTTCCAGGCTGCACACCAGGTTTTATTGACCTTCACTGCAGGCAGGCAACTGTCGCTAATTGTTTACCACCACATCCTGTTACTTCACTGCTTACTTTAATGAAGAGGATCGTCTTCATTTGAAAATTGTCATGTTTTACACGGTTGCCTATCTCGGTTCACATTTTAGCAATGTATTCAGACAAGCACACAGAAACTATCCGCTTGCTCTTGTGCTGTAAATCCTCCGCTGGACTTATAAATGCTGTATTACTGGTTTAAGGACGTGGCTCATCTGCAAGAAACAAAAATGCTAAAAGAAGCGGGAAGTAAATGTAATCAGATGTGAGAATAACTGTGAAAACTGAGTTTTTGTCGTTTTATTACCATGTTACAAATATTCAAACCCGCGTCTGTACGTCAGCAAACTTTAACCAATCAAGGCGCTTCCACAGACACCTTTTTTGGTAATCCGCTTTCGTGCAAAGAGCTGTCTGTTCAGCACCACACTGTGCGCGCTCTCTGCGCCAGAAATAGTCCTGTTAGCACAAGCAGCATTAACGGGCTTATGGTGACAGACTCACACTTGATTGGATTTTCTTGATTTTGCTGCTTGGTCATGGAGCTGCTTTGTGGAGAAAATTAGGTCTGCGTCTTTTTGGTTCGCTTTTACGCGCTAAACTGGAGAGTTCAACCGAAGAGAGAGTTACCAGTTTAGAGTTCCGCTTTCCCTTGTTTTCCCGTAACAAGACAAATCAACGGCATGTTTTCGCTCTTGTACGGCATGTTGTGCTTTTTCGCGTTGGGTTGCGACCAACTCACAAGCGGCCAGGCGGACGATGGGAAGCGCTACATCTGCCGGGCGATACCAGTCAGCGGCGATGCCAGCTGCCCCGTAACGTTGTTACCAGAGCTCACCCTCGGGGGTCAAGAAGAGGAACTCAGAAACACAGTCATGCAGCTACGAGAGACAATTTTACAACAGAAAGAAACTATTTCCAAGCAGCTGGGCACCATCAACGAGTTAACCACAAAGCTGTCCCTCTGCGCCTCAGCCGCAGCCGATAGGAAGTACGGCAAAGGGGGTGCATGGGGGAAAGACAAGCAGAATACAATGGGTGATGTTCCCAGAGATCCAAACGACTCGATTGATAATCTTGGGAAAACCATGCAGGGGCTCAAGGATCGGCTGGAGAACTTGGAGGTAAGTTCTCATCAGCTGCGCAATGCAGAACTAGCGCGCAACACCTTGCGTAAAAGCATGGTTTGAGAGTGAATTTAAAGCACTGATCCAAACGTAGTTACCTTTCAGCACTTCTATAGTCATTACAGAATTTACCACTGAGCCAAAGGAAGTATCTGTATACAGATTAAGTGTGTCCATCATAAAACATGGCCCTGATTTGGTGGTGTGTTTATTTTTGCTTTTTCCTTCAAAAGATTATAGTTTCCGCCTTATGTCTTAAAAACTACTTTGAAAAATGTAAATAATTTGCTACTCTTCTCTTTCCAGTGGTTAGATTCAACTGCTAAAACAATAAAGCAAAAGATGTTCCAGTTTTACTAATACTGTATTTAAAACACACACACTGTACAAAAGGGTCAGAGTTGTTTCATAGTGGTGTAAAGCATGCCTTACAGCCCTCAGCATGCTCAGGTCCCCTGATTACCTTGGTGCACTTCCTGCTCATGATCTCTCGCTCATCCTTCCGTAGCAACAGCAAATGAGGGCCAACATATCAGGCGCCTCGTTTCCCAGTGAGCTTCGCGACCTGCTGCAGCGTAGGCTCGGCGAACTGGAGAAACAGCTCCTGAAAAAAGTCAGCAACTTGGAGGAGGAAAAGACCATGCTTTCCAATGCCACAGCTGCCTACAGGTTGAAGACAGAGAGCACTCTGAATGCTCTGGTGGAGCGGATCAGTGAACTGGAGAAAGGTACTTTAAAACACTAGTTTTTCCTCCATCCAGCAGATATTCATTAGTAGCTACAGATAAAGCCAAGATAAGTCTTTCTTTAAAATATAGAGGTCTGATTAAAAATGAACAGTGGGCAGAGACTGCAAAAACTCAAACCTTAGCAAGTAAATCTTTCTCATTTTTTGTCAAAATATCTCATCACACTCAAAATAAGAGAAAATTGCTTAAAGAGAAACATTTCAGTAAGATCTTGTTTTAAGGCAATGCATCTTATTTCAAGAAATCTTATCAAGAAAATGTTGCTTGTTCCACTGGTACTTTTCAAGAGTGGACAAGATTTTTTTTTTTTTCTTGAATAGATTTCTTGAAATAAGATACATTGCCTTAAAACAAGATCTTATATCTTACTGAAATGTTTCTCTTTAAGCAATTTTCTCTTATTTTGAGTGTGATGAGATATTTTGACGAGAAATTAGAAAAATATACTTGCTAAGATTTGAGTTTTTGCAATGTAGAAGGAAAGTCTACATGAATACACACCTGCTTAAAATACAGCACCACTGAGATGCTAAAACTTCAAAGTCAGACTGAGATGAGATTTTATGAATCATAGCCCCGCTGTAGAGGACATAAAATTAGAAAAGATCCACAGATCCTTTTGTGTGCATTGAGCATGAAATGAAATTAACGGGTCACTTCCTTCTCCCTGCACTCGCATCCTGTCTTTTCTACCTTTCCTGCATCAGGAGGAGGAGACTTCAAGTCCCCAGAGCAGTTTAAGCTTTCCCTCCCTCAGCGGACCAACTATCTGTACGGCCGTTTCACCAAGAGCCTGCCAGAAATGTACGCCTTCACACTCTGCATGTGGATCAAGTCCAGTGCCAGCCCTGGTATTGGGACGCCTTTCTCATACGGCGTTCCAGGGCAAGCAAATGAGATTGTGCTGATTGAGTGGGGCAATAACCCAATAGAGCTTCTCATTAATGACAAGGCAAGTCGTTGGACTGCTGTGGTTATTTGATGAGAATCAATTAAAAAGCTAAATTTGCAATAAAAAAAGTACAATGCTCTTTTATTGTAGGTTGCTCAGCTGCCTCTAGAGGTCCGTGATGGAAAGTGGCACCACATCTGCATCTCCTGGACCACACGGGATGGCCAGTGGGAGGCTTACCAAGACGGAGAGAAGCTGGGAACTGGTGAGAACCTCGCCGCCTGGCATCCCATCAAACCTGGAGGAGTCATCATCCTGGGGCAGGAGCAGGTCAGAACATCAGTGTGTTCCCATTATGTGTCATCACTCTTCCTCTTTTGTCATGATTAAATGAGACAGCCACTTGAAAGGAAATGACCAGCCAGTGACTTCTGGGCTTTGCAAATTAACAATGTCTCATCAACTGTTTGGATCAGCTTGTTCATGTTGAGTAAAACTCTGTGAGGTGTAATGTCAAGTTGTTTTACTGATAAGTCGTGCAGCTAAAGAGGAAATTTAGCAAACTGGAAATGAGAAAATCTATCAGAGAAATGAGGTAGAGGCATGTTGCCATGACAAAAGAGGCAAAATATCTGTTACTGAGCTCTCCACAGTGGATGAGTGAGATAGATATCACTGTTGAGTTGGAAAAAGGAATCATTTCTGACTAAATAGTTAGAAAAAAAGACAATGCAAATGCATCACAAAGCAAATTTATACAATAAAAAGTAAATGTTTTGATTGATTAGCAGAGGGTGGCTTGTGTTTGTGACATTGATCTATTGTTTTGTGGCTGAGTTCTTGGTCTGCCAGCGTGGTTCAGACTGAAACGTCTCCACCGTTGGATTGGATTGCAATGGTTTTTGGCACAGGCAGCCATGGTACCATTAAGATAAACTGAGATCACATTAATTTAACAAAAGTTTGATTCATGACAATAAATAGATAAATGAAAAATCTATTAAACAAACGGTATTCAGATCCTATTCAACTGTAAGTGATGTTAGCACGCGAACTAGCTCAGCTAATCCATGACAACAAGGCCAACATCAGCATATCCTTGTAAGCATGTTAGCAGATTAATGTTAGTATTTATCTCCCAGCACCACTGACCCAGGCTGAATCCTCAACAATAACAACCAGAGCTACTGGCCTGGTTGTAGAAGCTCGTTTGTTTAGGAAATGGGCTGAATGTGGAGTTTTGAAAGTCCAGTTGTCCAGCTACAGCAGGATGTCGACTGCATGGTTTAATTGTGAACATTAATCAGGAACCACAAAAGCCTTTAATTACGAATTGCAAATGTCTCAACGGTAAAAACTTCCAAACCTCAGAGAATCTGGAAAAAAAAGAAGAAAAAAAAAAAACATGACAGAGTTGTTACTGGTGGCAAAAATCTTTACATTTTAGCTTCTGAAGCAGATTGAAAACATGAATTAAAGTAGGCAACTTGTGTTTTCATGTGTAGTATTGTTGTTTTCAGCATGTCTTGCAAATCATGATATCACGTTTCGTCAGGCTTGAAAGGAAGAGGGCCAACGTGAACGAGGGGGATCCACTAGCATGTGCTGTGTGTGCTTAATGGGTTAAATGTGGCCACGGGTCAGGTGTGACACAATCTCTTCAGGCCTCTTTTAAAAGGACTAGAGGTGGATTTACATCTGCTTTAATTCTTTGTATCGTTTGCTTTTTATTCATTGATTCAATTAACTGTGCACTTTGTTGAATTATTAATCTCACTGGGAGAGATATATGAACCATAACAGGGCTGAAAGGAAACAGCTAAAACAATGTCTCTTTTTAAAATTTGGACAATGAACTCTCAGGATAAAAAGTCATATTCAGTTCCAGAAAAAATAGCAGGAAACTGTTTTAAGACTTCTTAGTGATGCTTTAATCTAGACTCATTGTTATCATGAAATAAAAACTAAATTAGGGATGTTCAACATTTCCGCTTTAACGATATGCAATATACCGATACTGTCCAACTCTTTATTTCTGATACCGATTTCAACTGATATTGATATATGCAGTACTACATTATAATTTAGTACATTTTTATTTATTATTACTCTTTTTTAGTTTCTTGTAATTTGAATCACTATTGTTAGTTTAGCCTTTTCTTTAATGGGAGGGTATGTGAACTTTCAAGCACAACTGTATCTCCTGTCTTGGAATTAGCACACCATGCATACACTCACTGGCCACTTTATTAGGTACACCTTGCTAGTACCAGGTTGGAACCCTTTTTCCTTCAGAACTGCTTTAATCCTTCGTGGCATAGATTCAACAAGGTACTGGAAACATTCCTCAGAGATTTTGCTCCATATTGACATGACAGCATCACGCAGTTGCTGCAGATTTGTCGGCTGCACATCCATGATGAGAACCTCCCGTTCCACCACATCCCAAAGCTGCTATATTGGATTGAGATCTGGTGACTGTGGAGGCCATTTGAGTACAATGAACTCATTGTCATGCTCAAAAAACCAGTCTGAGATGATTCCCGCTTTATGACATGGTGCATTATCCTGCTGGAAGCAGCATCAGAGGATGCTACACTGTGGTCATAAAGGGATGGACATGGTCAGCAACAATACTCAGGTAGGCTGTGGTGGTTAAACCATGCCACGCTGGTACTAAGGGGCCCAAAGTGTACCAAGAAAATCTCTCCCACACCATGACACCACCACCACCAACCTGAACCGCTGATACAAGGCAGGATGGATCCATGCTTTCATGTTGTTGACACCAAATTCTGAGCCTACCATCCAAATTTTGTAGCAGAAATCAAGACTCATCAGACAAGGCAACATTTCTCCATCTTCTATTGTCCAATGTTGGTGAGTCTGTGTGAATTGTAGCCTCAGTTTCCTGTTCTTAGCTGACAGGAGTGGCACCCGGTCTGGTCTTCTGCTGCTGTAGCCCATCTGCTACCAGGTTGGAGGTGTTGTGCGTTCACAGATGCTCTTCTGCATACTTCGGTTGTCACAAGTGGTTATTTGAATTACTGTTGCCTTTCTATCAGCTCGAACCAGCCATTCTCCTCCGACCTCTGGCATCAACAAGGCATTTGTGCCCACAGAACTGCTGCTCACTGGATATTTTCTCTTTTTCGGACCATTCTCTGGAAACCCTAGGGATGGTTGTGCGTGAAAATCCCAGAAGATCAGCAGTTTCTGAAATACTCAGACCAGCCCGTCTGGCACCAACAACCACGCCACGTTCAAAGTCACTTAAATCCCCTTTCTTCCCCATTCTGATGCTCGGTTTGAGCTGCAGCAGATCGTCCTGACCATGTCTACATGCCTAAATGCATTGAGTTGCTGCCATGTGATTGGCTGATTAGAAATTGGCATTAACAAGCAGTTGGACAGGTGTACCTAATAAAGTGGCCGGTGTGTGTACATTTAACAGTAAACTTTAAACATTATCTGTGCAACTATTACAACTACTTCAATTTAAGTAGGTTATGGAAAAAAGTTCCTTATTAATTTTCCCTCTAGCAGCAGCTTGGACTCTCTCTGTGAGATAATCCTGACATGCGCCCTCAAAACACGGCAAATTTATCCTTCTTCACAAAATATAAACTACATCCTATACAACTGTGAGGTTGATTGAGAGAAGTAGCTGAAGAGTTTGATGTATAATATGTACGTGTTGTCATTAAAAAAGTAAAAACCAGTACCGATAATTTCCGATAATACATTTTAATGCCAATATCAGACGATTATTATGGTAGGCGGAGAATATCAGACATCTCTACATGGAACAGAATTTATTTTATTTGCACAGATGTACACTTTTTTATGACTTTCGAAGTGATTCAGTGCGTTGTCTCTTTCCTATATGTTTGTGTGTTTTGCAGATTGGGTGGGAAGTTTTAAAGTTTATTCTCAAACAGACAGCAGGCAAAAGTGAAAATAATAAGATAGAAAAATACAATGAAGATTAAAACATAATGAGCTGACAAAACATGGAATATAAAAACTCGTAAACTCTCCTTTTGTGGCAGTTTCACACAATATTTCAGTCAATATGGGACAGCTTTACATCTGCCATGAGACTGTGTTGGATGGTTGTCATACAGCTGGAACTAAAAAACACCAAAACACATTAGAGGAAAGTTTAAGTTTAATAATTGCCCTTTTTCCCCACTGATTGCCTCCTCTGCTTTAGAAAGATGGATCACCTCTGATAACGTTGCTGATGCTCTTTGAGAGTTAACCTCTGACTTTACTGCCCTCACAGGATGTGGTAGGTGGGCGCTTCGATGCCGGACAGGCTTTCGTGGGCGAGCTGAGTCAGGTGAACATTTGGGACCGTATTCTAAAGCCGATCGAGATCCAGTCCATGGCAAACTGCAGTTCCTACATCCCTGGGAACGTGATCTCCTGGCTTGCGAGCAACGTTGAAGTTTTTGGAAGGGGGGCGTTCAAACGGCCCTTGGAGATGTGTCTGGAGCGACTGCCCAACGCTTAAAACTTTAAAACACACATGTAAACCTAATTTCATTAGCTAATGTTTTTCATCCTTTCAACGTTTGAAAAGGTTTTCTGCTGATCTTACTGCAAGGCCTTCAATTTATGAAGAGGTGTGTTATTTTTGAAGGGGGGATCTGTAGCTTCTAATCATACAACAAATCTGATCTCATGACATAACCTGAAATTGCTAATTGATCAATAGTGCACAATGTTGTAGTTCCACGAGAACAAACCTACAAAGTTCTTATTGAGTACCCTACACAGATACAGCTTAGGTTTTAATCTACCAGCACGTTATAGTCCTACATCTGCACAGGTGTAAGTGTAACATTCACTTTCCACTAGATTGTGTTTACTTTGCAACTTTTCTACTTTCCTCCTATGATTCTAGGGATGGGCATATCGATACCCTGGAGTCGATACTTCAATACCAACCAGACAAAATATCGGTATAGATACTTTTTTGAGTATCACAGTACCACTGTACAGATACAAAACATGCAATTTGTTTCCATTTCTGAGAGTTTTAGGCAATGAAATGATGTGAAAGCAGCCAGATTCCAGCTTCTGTGTCACATGATGGTGTTAGCCAATCAGATGTGATGATGATGCTGCTACTGTTAGTGATGATAATGATGATTTGGTATTTTTTTAGTGGTTTAATGCAGGTTATTGCACATTATATTTTGTTAAATTTATAATATTACTGTTACATTTTATATTTGACTTTCTCCCCTGAATAAATTTAACAATCTTAACCTGAACTTAAGTTATTTGATGAGTGAAAGAAGTTTTTAATCTTATTTTTGTTCAATTTTCTCATCAATATAATTTATTATTATTTTAAAATAATTTCTTTCCAGTACTTCTGTTCTCAAGTCTTACTTATATCTAATATTGCCCTGGCATTCATGATATTAATGCAAACTGTACAGTCGTGGTTTTCTGTAAAGGGACAAAAAGTATCGGTATCGATATTGGTATTGTATCAACAGGAAAGATTTCGATATCGCCCACCCCTGTATGATTCCTTGCTTTTCTACTGTGCTCTCATCCATAAAAGGTTCTTGTTAGGCACCAGAAAGCACACAATGAGGAACAGAATTAATGTGAATAAGTAGATGTTCATGTTGCAAATCACACTTGTGGAAAGCTAAATGATTATGGCCGACACATTTTGATGTTCATGCATCCTGATTCCTGAACGGCCTAGAGATATTTTTTAATGTCATGAGTTGGGACCATTGATGCAAGTGGATAAATGTACATTTGACATGTTTTTTTTCTTTTGTTTTTGTTTTTTTATTTGTAAAGCTGGACTGGTTGAAACACACCAAAGTGCAAATTGCTGGAGTGGGAGTTAACTTCATTAAACCAGCAATAGTGTCCCTGCAGGGATTAGTTGAAAGACAAACTCCTTCTCCATGATTCGCCTTTTCAAACTCACCTAGTCTTGCACAAGCGCACACAACTGTCTTCTACTATTACAACTGCATTATACTTTTTCATGAGAATATGTTCTACACATGCGTATAAATAAGTCATTCTAAAGGGATTATAATAGCAAACATACTCTTTGGTACTCGGGTACTCCGGCAGCGGCTGATAGGTGGGTCCATCTCTGTGTTTTCTACCTGGCTCTGCATCTGAACGTTTAGCTGATGAATCATGTTGAAAATATATTCATAGCTACAGTGTTGTGAAATATTTTTATTCGTGGTTTGTGATATTGCTGCTGTGGTAGACTCATTGAGCACATAGAAAACAGTCGTCCCATAAGATCCATCAAATGTGCATTTTGAATGTAGTTTAATCCTTTATATGTTTTTTAAAATTTGTTATTACTCACTGTGCTTGTCCAGTGGAACGTGACATATTGTTTACTGTGTTTTTAAATATGTGATTTTAGCTCATGTATGATTCCTAGACCATGTTCTGTGGCCTTCCTATAAGTTTTAAGTGCCATTACAAGTTTTTTTCTAACTGTTGAAAATGATTTGCTTGAAGAAAATAAAGAAAAAATCTGTTGCAAAAGTTAATTTATTGTGTTTAACCTTCAAGTTTAATTTCCCTTGTTGTATGTCTTTATTTGGCATTAAGAGTCCTGTTTAGTAGCTCGGGGTAACTTGGGATTGCAGATCTATATTGGGTAGACTTTGTTTAAAGATAATGCCAATTTTACACCAGTTTAAAATCGCCTTGTCTCTTGTATCTGTTAAGCTGTTGAGGCAGTAGTGACATGAGTAGTTAATAACACAGGCTGAGCGGGATCTTGACACTCTACTGGCTGAGGTCAACGATAACGTGTGGCCTGTGGCATTAGCCATGCTTAACAGATGAGAGGCCAAAAGGTTACAGGTGGCGTCACGCTCTGCTTCAAAAGCTCCATCCAACCACCACATATCTGTAACCACTTTTTACAGATATTTATTTATTGAAGGAGTTATTTATTTATTTATTTGCTATAGTAACAGAGAATTTCAGTTCTGTTTAAACCCACTCTAATGAAAGCCTGAGTATTTTTTGGCTGTTTGCCTTTGCTTCTTTCCCACTGTTTTCTTCTGTGAATATTCATTTCTAATCAAATTTTTCTTTTTGTTTAAAGAAGAAAATTTCTTCAGTTTAGACTTGTATGCCTTTCCACATAGATACGTTTTCCTCTTTCTTATTTTAATTAGGCTGAATATAAGTCTGAGTCAACAAGCTGCACATCAAGGCATAAAAATAACCAATATCACCTTTTAGTGCCCTCAAACAAAGCATATCTTCATGTTTATGCAACTGTGTGTTAACACTATAACAACTTCAAGTGAAACAGAGCTGAGAAATATGGAGCTATAGTTGCGAAAGAAAAGCTCAGAGCTGTGGTAGATGTGATCCTAATCAACAGAGACTGTAACTGTGAAAAACGGTGCTCTAACTATGAGAGTCTTTGCCCAAGGTTGACTTTCTGATACGAGTGATGTCACTTTTTAGCATCTGCAGCTCTTCAGGGCTTCTTTGACACCTGAGATTCTTCAGAAGACTTGCAATTAACAATTCTGCAACATTTCTAACAGGGGATGAGCAGTCATTTAACACAACTCAAGGTTCAAAATCACTAAAAATAATTTGAGTGATCTTGATTCTGGTGGAAAAGATGAGGCAATTTTGCTTGAGTTGAGGCACTTGTAGCCAATCTCTGCTGTTGAGTTCAGTTTACTTACACTTGCTTTCCAATACCCAGCACCTTTTACTTATTTCTAAATGTTATAATGTGAATCAGTGTTAAAACTTTAGATGCCAGCTTGTATTTTTGTTTTATGTTGACCGTTTTGAACTGTTTTTTAAAACCAATACTGATAACTGATAAATTTCAGCAGCTAAAGGCCGATAACAGATACCGATAACACACCTAATCATACCAAATCAAAAGTTCCAACTGTATGGGGTAGCTTGTGTCTAAAATAAGAAGGGAAAGTGGTTTGGAAGCAGCTTGGGGTCTCCCCTGTGAAGCAGCAGCTTTCTTCACCCAACTGCAATATCTTAGCAAGGAAAGCTTAAAAGTGGGATTTTCAACTTCTGCATGTCCGATCTTAAAAATTCCAACTGTATGGGGTGTAAGTTATCGGGGCAAGTTGTCATGATATCGGACTTATCGGAATGACGTAATAATTTCCTGTTCTCGGCTCGATAATTATCGTGCATCCCTACTTATTTCAGATTTGTAATCATTTCAACATTTTTAGAATTAAAGTAAAGTAGCCATGAGTTAGATTCCCAGTCTAAACTGCCCTGTTGGATGGGAATAATATGCAATTAGATGGAGAATTATAATAAATTAATCGCCCCCACGTGGTTCACTGATATGAGTTTAACAGCTTTTAGATTTCTCAGTGCGTTAAATATGATTTAGTCATTCATTGGATGGGATAAAGTTTAATTTCTAAATAAACACAAAGCTGAAAGTGCACTTAAATTAAAATGTTACCATGCTGAAATGTTATTCTGTAAATGGCAATGCTTTAGATTACAGAGGTTAAAGTCGAATAAATTCCATTTATAGCTTAATTAGTTGTTTTAGTGCATGTCCACATGTATGTCTGAAGAGGGTCTGAGCGCCCGGGGGCTCATTTAGCACCTTGGGCCTACTTGAAAAATTCAATTCAGATAAAAGTCATCTGGGTTTGGGAATCCCATGTTTTACTCTTCAGGATTACATCATCCATCTTATCCCATTTTTTCAAAGCAACTTTGGATTGGATTAGTCTGATCCAGGTACGTATTTTCAAGGATTACCAAATCCAGATTAAAATGTGATCTAAATGTGACTCCATATAACATTATAAGCTACATGAAGAATAACAGGCAGAACATTATGGAGTCACTATAAAATTTTATTTGAACAGAGAGAAAAATAACTTGAAGAAACACAGATATCAGGAGGCAGTCACTTTTCACTCCTTCAATGGCTGATAACCTCTTTTCTTTTCTTTTCATCTTTCTTGTGGCAAACACTCCTGTCTAGGCAAGGTTCAGTTCTGCTTACTGCAAAATAAGATGTGCAATTGAGCATTTAAATGGAGTTCTTAAGCGGCGCTTTGCCTCAGCTGCTTACGAGTGAAGCCACAGGGAGTGTGAAAGCATAACACTTGTCTGAATTGTACTTCACAACATTGCCACCAGATACAATGTCCCCCTCTGTGATGATGACGATGCTTATAATGCACCTGAACCTGTTAAGAACCCAGAAAATCCTCCTGCAATGCCTCAGAATGAGGGACTCACTAAGGGTGCAATAACACCGTGGTTCCCAATCTTTTCAAAAACGTGTGGGCCCCCACCCACCTCATGATGCTTTTATCAGCTGCTTCTTACTTTCTTCTTAATGAAGAATTCTGGCTCCTTTCCTTTGATAAAGCCAAAGTTAGAAGTAGGTTATTGTCAGTTTTTAGCTAATTGCCAGTATTTATCCTTAGATTTTCTTTTTCTCCAAATACTGTAAGGACGAATCATCTGCACTGTGACTCAATAATGAGTCTCAGACATGACTCATTAATAAAATGGTGCAAAGCGTTTTGAGGTTCACAAACACTGGTTGCATGTAAATACAAAACTCAGGCAAATCTGTCTCTGTGTGGGCACGGCCTTCATTTACATCGCTCTGGTTCTGAACAGTCAAAGCCTCGGGACCCCCCGTGCTCTTTCAAAGACCTCACACTGGGAACCACAGCAGTTAAAGATGCAACTGTTCAAAATGATTTTTAACCGTGTCACTTATCATTAGTGAAAAAAATTAAACCTAAATTTGAATAGTTTTAGTTTGATATTGAAAACAATTTGTAGGATTATTTTCTGTATTAGTTAGCATGAACTGCACTGACAGGGTTAAAGGGAGACTGCTGCCTGCTTTGTCTCACTAATTGTTGTAATGGCAGAACAAACCAACTGCAGATTAATACCGAATGTGTGTATTAACACTATAGACAAGTTTCACGGACATTTCTGTTTTACTTCCGCAGTCAATCAATTTCTGCCAAGCGCTTCCGGTCGATAATATCTGCATCACTGAGTAGTGATCTCTCTAAAATGGGAACATTCTCATTTATTTCTAATAAAAGAACATGTTTTATTACTTCCTCACCTGCTACGACACTAATGGGAGGATAATATGATGAAATGACCTGATTTTACAACTAGCAATATATTTTTGTATTTGTTGAGTTCTATGGTGATAAACACGAACGCCATGGACTTACATAGTGACGCAGTCGGCTGTGTGTTGATAGCGACTCACACACGGCAGTTTAGTGTCCAGGACGACAAATGTTCAACACCGAGCCAGTGTCTGGATGATTCCTGTCAGAAGGCTTGAGTGGTGGTTCAGTGGATTTTTTTGAGTTAAGGAGAATGGAGAGTTTGAGACAGCGGGCTGCACCCGGTGGTCGGTCATGTAGCTGCCGTCCTATGGTGAGTTCGCTCAGTTTACAAGGTTCATATTTAATTGTTTTCACAAGCTGCTGCAGCAACGTACGGCACAAAATGTCCAAGACCGCTTTTTGGGTTTAACAATATCCACTTTTCAGTCATCGAATTCGCGAGCTCTTCCTATGTGTGTTGTTGATTTGCGTATGTCCTCAGTGTAAAATATCCTGTAACCGTGGGAACCGGAAGCCCTTGGCAGAAACAAACAGACATGGCGGCTCCAATGGTTTCGGCCGTGAAACTTGTCTATAGTCCCTTTAAAACTTGCACCTGAAAGCGTTAATAGTTCAGACTTTGTCCCTTACCGTTTGCATTCTGACATGTACTCCGCTCTTTTACTTCGGAGATGTAGTGGACATGTCCTAAGAGCAGAAATGTTGCGTTATTTTGGCTGAACACAAAAGAAAATGTTTTGGACAGGATTGAAGGGAGACAGTGGCGTGTTGACTTATCCGGAACGTTTCCTGCATGATGTCTGAAAGCACCCGGGACGCAATAGATCAGCGAAGAAGCGTCATGTTTGAAAAGACGAGTGCGGTTAAAGAGTGGATGGACTTTACCACTTATGTTCCACAATGCAAGTCTGAAAGCGGTTAAAGTGATACAAATGTTTTATATGAACTGTTTTAAGTAAGTTTTGTTTGATTTTGCCCCAGGAACACACACTGAATCCACCCTCCTCGTGGGACTTTCTTTTTTGGATCAAATGCATCACAGATTGCTTAAAGTGTTGAACACAAACTGAATGTTTCATCCATAAAATCCAAGATTGCTTTCCAGAATCCCCTCTTTCTTTTGAAAAGTCCATTTTTAAGATTTGATCCAATCTAGTTAAATATCATCTGGATGAAATTAAAAAAGAAGAAGAAGAAGAAGAAGACTATTGGCCCCTTTTGCTAATATGTCCAGACAAAATTCTGTTGAATACCAAAGTTTGTTCAAAAGTTTGATCATGTGACACAGACTCGCTTGCTAGTGTCAACACATGACAAAACATGAAAGTAGGGAGTTTCATATTAAATCATGGCCCCTCCAGGTATCCAGCATGGAAACCTTTTGAGCTTAACATCTGTTAAAGGCCTCTTTTCTTTTTTTTCCAACCCAGAAATAGCATCACTGGCAGACACTAATTATGTGGGTGTGTTACAAAGCAGCTTGTGGAGGAAGCAGTGCAGGTTGGCAGGATAAACAAGTTTAAACGGAGCACGCTGTACAGCAATTAAGATCAGATGATGACTGTGTGGCCTGCCTAATAAATCTGGGGAGGGTTAAAGGAACAGAACGGAATGAAAGATAAGGAAGAAAATTGTTTATTCACTGATTCTCTGATTAAAAGCCCCCAAAAATCCTTTTTTTTTTTTTTTTTTTTTTTACCTATTTCAAGAGTGGCCAAGATTTTATTCATTTGTTCATTTTGCTCATAATAAGCAAAAAAAAAAAAAAAAAAAAATTCTGCCAGTAGAACAAGCAGAAGTTTCTTGATAAGATTTCTTGAAATAAGATGCATTGCCCTAAAACAAGTTCTTATATCTCTTTAGGTAATTTGTCTTATTTTGAGTGTGATGAGACATTTTGACAAGAAATTAGAAAAATATACTTGGTAAGATTTGAGTTTTTGCACTGTAAGGTTTCTTTTTACACTTCGTCCCTCTCACTCACATTAAAGTACAGGGATGGGCAACTCTGGTCCTCGAGGGCCGGTATCCTGCAGATTTTAAGAGTTTCCCTGCTCCAACACACCTGTCTGGGATCAGTGGGTAAATATCAGACTTGTGCAGAGCTTGACAAAACTCATCTAAATATGGTGGGCGGCGAGTAGGGGAGAGGTCGTCTTTCAACTGGAGGGTTGTGGGATTGATTCAGGCTTCCAGACTACGGAGGCCTGGGAAGCACTGAACCCAGTTGCCTCCAATGGCCAGGGGATGAAGTGGGGCTGGGTGAATGTGAATGTAGTGTAAGCGTTTGAGCGGTAAATATCAGACTTGTGCAGCGCTTGACACAATACACTCATCTACAATAAATCTGAGTCTGAGTGAGATGTGTTGCAGCAGGGGAACTTATTAATGAGTTACTAATGAAACTAATACAGTAGAGCAGAGAAGACCGGACGATCTGGAAACTGGTTCCAGTCTTGGGCATCAAGCACAACCAGGCTGGATGATCTGGAGACTGGTTAAAGAGTTTGGAATATAGCAGAGTCGAGTACTATTGTCTTGTGGAGTCAGAGTGTCACAGAAATTTTACTGGTGAATATATGGATAAATTCCCTAGAAATATGGTCCAGGTTGAAAAAAAACAAGTTTATCTTTTAAAGTTTCAACTCTTTGGGCGGTGATTAGCTCAGTTGGTTGAGCAGCCACCCCATGAACAGAGGCTACAGCTCCTCAGCGCAGTAGGCCCCAGTTCAATTCCTGGTCCAGGTCCCTTTGCTGCATGTCACTCCCCGCTCTCTCTGCCCCTTTCCTGTCACTATACACTGTCATATAAAGGCCACTAGTGCCCAAAAATCCTTTAATAAAAAAAATTCAACTCTTTAAGCCGATTTGTTCGTGAATGGCACATCAGTTTAAATATACTGTACAGTTGTGTGAAAAAGTGTTTGGCCCCTTCCTGATTTTTTTTTAACTTTTTTGCATGTTAGTCACACTTAAATGTTTTTGATCATCAAACAAACTTAAATGTGAGACAAAGATAACACAAGTAAACAGAGAATCCAGGTTTTTTTTAAATGAAGATTTTTTTTAGTAAGGCAGGAAAAAAATCTGAACCTCCATGGCCCTGTGTGACAAAGTGATCAGGGGAATCCCATCAACCGTTACCTCAAAATCCAGCATAAGTGTCCATGGATACAAAATAGGAACAGCTGCAGTGACTGAATCAAATGAAAGGGAATCAAAACTTATAATTCTGTCTCCTGTTTATCGATGATAATTTACTATATTTTTTTTTCAGTAAATACTCTTCTGTGATCCAACAGCCTAAAAAGAAAAAAAAAAAGTCTTACAAACCATTTTTTTCCTTCATTCATTCATTCAATCAAGAAAAAAACTCAGGTCTTTACAGAAATTATAGAAATTTTGTGGTGATGCTACTCTTCCATTTAAATGATCTTTTTGAAATTTGTGCCTTAGGTGTATATTTTTCTTCAAATAGTTCAACTGTGATTTGCTCTTTCCTCCTTGTAAGCATTTACACCCAAATGAAAGAGTCCAAAGATAACAAACACCACCTGGAACATGGATGACTGAAAGTCTCGCTACAGTTCTCTGTCATGTCACTGCTGTGTCGCACTACAGGATGACATGCAGTGAAATACTGATGAGATGAAAACTGAAAGTTCATAGTTGACATGACAATGTAGGAAACTGTAAAAAACAGTGTACATAAAACAGTCATTGTACGATTTTTGAATATTTATTGAAGACACACAATGTTTTCATTATCCTGTATGAGATCAAGTTGGTTACATTTTTCAGGAATGGAAAAGCAAAGCAAAGCAAAGAACAAATTTCTTACATTTATCTTTTTAAAAAAATGCATAAAAAGGTTGAAGGTGTGATTCACAGCATAAATAAATCAATGCTCATTGTTTAAACATGACTTGCACTTCAGCTATTAATTTATTATGAGTCCATTTGAATGTCAGCCTTAGCTGTGCAGCTCATTAATGGATCAATATCATCATTTTTTTAGTATTAAATACAGTGTAAAGCCTTTAAGCTTTCTAAACACTGGTATGAAGAGCATTGAAGATGCAAGCAGGCTGCTTTGTTTATGTCAATGCCATAATAGGTTCTGCACAAGCACAGATTAGCTGCAAGCAACAGCTACACATCTAAAATAAGAAAAAAAAAAAAAAACAAGTGTTGCTTAAACATTTTCCTCTGCCAAATACACACATTTTGTCACAGTTTGATGGCACAAAGAGAGAGAGGATAGTGATGGTTAGCAACTGTATTGGGTCCCGTGCTGCATGATGAGGGGCTCTCTTTCTCCTCTCTCCATGTTGGAGAACTTAAAAAGGATTTTGCTTTGACCCTCTGACTCCTGGCTCTTGAGAAACATGGCATTACTGGATGTTGCAATCTGTAATTTGATGTGAATTGAACAAATGTCAGTGAGTTCCACTTTTGCACGTTTCAAATACACTTGTAAAACAAACAGAAATCAGTTTAAAGACAGTGAAAATGAGCCTATTATCTATGAACACTTAGTTTGTGGAGATTTCTTCACCATGGAGTAGCGTGGCATTGATTACATACATAATTTTACAATCACTACCTTTCCTCTCAATGCGACTTAGTTATTAATAGAAAACAAAAACAAGATAAGTACAATACTGGACTATAGTGTACCATTCTTATGACTGATTTCTTTATTTGTTTATCCCCATATTCTATAGATGCATTTTAGAAGTAAAACCAATTAACTTCATTCTACTTTTAGTGTGATTTTAATTTACTTTTACTTCTTAGTCTCATTCAACCACTTTTCTAACTACCATATTTACATATTTGAATTTTTTTCGCCCAATTTTATCATTTAAAAAGATATATAACTTAACTTGCAAATTTTTATGCACTTCTAGTATTCTATCACAAATTCTTTTTTTTTTTTTTTTTTTACCACCCAGATGCTGTTTTACTACATCTGTGTTTCACCCAAACAACTGTTATGACTGCCAAGGTGGAAAGACCCAAAAGCAGATGTGCAGGTGGAGGGATACCAAAGATCATTTACAAAGATCATTTTTAAACTATGAAAAACCAGAACACAAAGACTAAGGCACACACAGGACTATCTACTGACTGACAGATAGACACAGACAATGAATTGGCAAAGGGATGGAGGAAAACTGGGAGCTTAAGTACTGTGGGAACTAATTACAACAGGAAGCAGGTGTGACAGATTAACAGATAACTGGAACTAGAATAAGGAAACAGGAAGTCAAATAGACAGTGCACAACAGGAAGCAGCTCTACAAAATAAAACTGAAAACAAGACAGGACTTAAATGTTAAGACTAGAAACCAGAACAGACTGAAAATGGAGTGCTAATCATGACAATGACCCTCTCAGTGTTGCTCAGGATATAATCTTTGTAGTACAGCGAAGATTTTTTATACTTGTTAGTCTTGTGTATGTCAGGTTTTTTGCATTTGTTTTTTGTATTTTCGATAAGTATATACATTCAATCAGTTTGATTGATAAGTAGGTAGGTGTGTTTATAGACCCAAGCTTAATGGCAGAATAAAAGATATCTAACATTTGCTTGAGGATGTTACATCTGGTTCATTATAAGATTTAAAACAAGATATTCAGCTCTTCGTACACATTACCTGTGACCTGCTGTTGTGACGAGGACGACAGGCGATGACTATGATAAAGGAGAAAGTCGCTACAAGAACTGCGGCACACGTCAGGATGAAGAACAGGTGGGTATTATCTGCAGATAGCATACACAAAACATGTCACTGAGTGAGTGTAGCCTGAGATATTAAAAAAAGTATCATGTAAATAACAATATAAGCCAGTTAATCCCTGTGACATGATGAAAGAAATGGTTTAATTCCACTCAAACTCCTCAGCTTTCTCTCAGCAAGAAAGATAAAGCATATAAAAGTTGTTTATTTTCAGTGCAAGTTGCATCAGAGCCTCAAATGGATCACAGCAAAAGCAAATCAATTGAGCACAGTAAGCATGTGAGGACCAGTCTGATCCTCTCCTGTGATTTGCTTGGGTTACTCGGTTTTCTGTGTTCCCTCAGCTCCTGTGGAACTAACTAATGCAACCAGATGGCACATGGTATGTTTTATGTGGAAAACCGCATGACACAGCACACTTGGTTATGAATGAAGAAAATCAACAAAAGCTAATGTATACTTGCCCTCATTCCAGATATTGATTTATATGCATTATAATTTGATATTTTCAAATACATTAAACAGAAGCTTGGATAGAAATCCAAAAGAATCTCGGTGTTCGAACATAAATTGTATCCAGAAAGGTGCTTATAATTATTAATCATTTGTATAATTCAAATAGATACATGTTTATATTAGAGATGCAACGATCTGATACCTGGATATCAGCGTTAATATTGACTAATTAACTGGATTGGATATTGGATATTGGATATTGGATAAATGAGGCCAATCCAGTCTTTTTATTATTTTTTCTTTATTAATGTCATACATAGCAATACAATTACAGCCATCTAGTCACTTCAAGTCTATGTCTGCAACGCAAGTTACGTCATCACGCAGAGCAGAGAAGTGTTGTATGTATCTTTTTGCTGCTAATGTACACTTTATTTGTTAATAAGTAACATTAAATGCATTTATATCTGTGTAAATTTATTACCTTTTTTTAACAAGGCTAAATGTTTATGTCAAGCCTGATTCCTTCACTCACATGGCAAGTTATACGGTTCATTCACTCAACAGTGGTATTGGATGGGTATCGGAAAGAACTGGATCGGTGCATCTTTAATTTATATATATTTGTTTGTCATGTTTTTTAAAAGGACCATTTGGATTCTCATGTTATCCAGCAGGTATTTGGGAGGGGGGAGAGGCGGGGGTGGTACTCACAGCTTCTCCTGACGTACAGACTGAAAGAGGTCTGCAGCTTGCTGATGTCATTCCGAACACTGATGTCCAGGCAGTGGACGCCAGCAGAGGTGAAGGTGTGGTTCAGCCGCAGAGTGTTTTCATACAGCATGGTCAGCGTGCAGCCCCCCGTGATATCGGGCACACAGTTTGTGAGGAAACGCCAGCACACCCACATTGGAGGACTGATGACAAAATCAAAAGCAAAACATTGATTGATTGTCTTATTTTCTTTGCTACAACTGGTCACATTAATAAAAGATAATAAAGTGCTTTTGTGCAGTTGTTTCCTATGATGCCTTCATCAAAAAAGACAAATTAGCTGTAATATAATATGTAACTTTCTTTGTTATTCATTTTTTTAAGCTTACCTTCCATCAACATGAAAAGCCAGACTGGTGTTCTGAGAGACTTCGTAGTCTACTGGCCCTTTCAGTTCAATGTTTTTGATGGCATCTGCAAATTAAATGTCATTATTCATAATTTAATCCTTTACTAGAAATCACTAACACAGGCTTATTCACACAACCTAAAAATGTTGTTTAAAAGAGCTTAAATGACACAAAGAAACTACTTTTTTTTCAAAGAGGAAAACAGAATATTTCATATCTGTGATACTGATACGGATCTGCACAGCACATATAATGAGTGCAAATATATCTGGGGTCATCAGAGTTGTTATGGCTCACCAAGTTGAAAAAAAAAACTTCTTTACAGTTTAAAATACACAAATCCAGAGTTGGATTGTGTTCAAAGTGGTTGGCCTACAAAGATTACAAGTCTGCAAGGGCTTGAAGGAAACCAGTTGCTTATAAGCAACTCTCACAGTGGAAAATGTTAATTTCCATGAGAATGCCATCATGATAATAAATAACAACTATGTGCACAGCAGGAATGCAAGAAGAAAGCCACTGCTGAACACTGTGGCCCATCTGCCCCTCTTCGCTTTCCTTACACTGGTGGACAATAATCAGTCATAGCAGAAAATTCTGGAGGGAAACAACAGATCATCTGTGATCTGAATCACAAAGAGAAAATGGGTCATGCAACAAGACAACAACTTTAATCATAGAACTTGTTCTACCAAGGAAAACGTCAATAGAAAGAAAGTTAATAAAGTTGTGGATCTTAATTTAAATGTTGTGAAAGGACTTAAAGTAAGAATTCATAAAAATAAGCTCATCAATTTCCAGAGTTAAAGCTTTGGATGGACAAAAATTACTCAAATTCTCATATTTTACCTCCAAAACATATGAACTAGCTAAATTTCCCTCAATACATAAATAACCATGTATCAAACGCTCATCTCAGATTTTCACTTTTAGTAATTACAGGACAATATGATGATGGTTTAAGTCACATTCATGCAGAAATGTTGCAAACCCTTGCATTTAAAAATATACAGTGGGTCCCAAAGACCTGAAAACAGTTATTTTATACCATCCAATGACCACAAAGATTACCCCTTTCTGTCAATTTTCTTGGATTTTACATTTTTCCAAGGAAAATTTACAACTGTATTTGAAACAAGTGACAATACCAAAACTGGAAGCAAAATTACTCAAACTACTCATTTAACTGCCACAAGTTACTATTGTATATACTAAAACTACAAACCAAGCACTTGAACGTCTGTAGAGTAGACCCCGGTGATTGGAGGTACGGATTTTTCCACACTGACTCCTACTCTCAGCTGCAGTGTGTAGTTTCCTGACTCCGAGTAATGATATCGAACAACCGGCTCGGTCCCTTGGATCACTTCTCTGCAGCAAAGATGGAAAAAAAAAAAGCAATATGACAAAAGACATAATATTCAAAGCCTTCCTGGATGTTTTAAACATGATGAATCCTCCTACCCGTTCCCTAGATCCCAGGTATAAGTGAACTTGGCTGTGCTGAAATTCTTCTGTGGATCGAAGAGTTCAAACATCGTCTCTGTGGGAACATCTGACGCCAACTCTCCCATGTCCCTCACATAGGTGGCATTTCCCTCCATTTGATAGAAAACTAGCTTGCCAGCTATGTGTTCTGTTGTAAAGATACAAACAAATAAATGCTTGGTTATGAAGTCAAGATGTCCATTAGAAAGCACACTCCATGACATACCCAATTCTGTCAGAGGGCCTGCAGTCTCAACCACAGCCGAGAAAAGAGGGAGAAGAAGCAGCAACATCCATACTGGATGTTTTCTGTAAACACACATTCATATATCAAAAATTGCATTGCCAAATATCAGATGCTTTAAAAAATATATATATCATGTTTGATTTACCTCTCCATATCTGCTGGACTTCTTCAAGAACCCTCCAGTGGGAATAAGTTTGGTGGTGGAGTTGGAGTGGAAAGATGATCTTTCTGGCCTGTGAGATTCAGAGCATGTAAGAATCCCAACTGTAAAGGGCTTGAAATTGGCACCATGCGTTTCAGTCATGTGGCTTTGGAACAACAACCAGCTTTTGAGTAGGAGGTTTTGGTCTGGGTCACATTTCTGTCCGTGGTGTGAGATGCCCCCTCAGATGAAGACACGTTTGCAGTATCTAAATTAGTCTCAAGTTAGATTTTAATGCTAATTTAATGAGGTCAGGTGGAGCATATGAAAAAAGCTAACAACCCAAAGGAAAGACTCATTTGGTCGTATGGAAACTAATTCAATTATACATATGACATTTGGTATATATATATATATATATATATACAGCCATCCTCAGAATTATTCATACCCTTGAATTAAAGTAAAGAATAAATTCAAAATAATTAAAATGACAAGAAACTAAAGAGACCACTGATAAATAAAAATTTTGAAAATTGTAATTTAGTGAAAAGAATATTGCTTTTGAATTGTGGTTGGAAACAATAATTTAAAAAAATAAATAAGCAATGCTGTCCCAGTCACATTAGAGCACCATTCCCATGAACAGTGAACCAAAATACCTGTCAACAGGTGCAGAAGTCTTTTTGAACATTAGAGAAAAAACCTGATTGCATCGATTGCCTCAAAGTGTTGCTCAAAACCCTTTTAGCCCAGGAGCCCCATCATGCTTGTTTACTTGTTTCATTTTTTGTTTGTTTGTTTTTTATATTTCTGTTGAACAATAATTCAAAACCAATGTCATGATTTTCATAGAATTTTCATGTGTCATAACTTCTGTCAATTTCAGCTTATTTCACTGAGGTTTTTTTTTTCCTTCTTTAATTGGAGGGCATGAATAATTTTGACGACTGTATATTTGACAAGAACTTTGATGTAGCCAAACAAAATATAATGAAACATAAGTGTAAAACATAATATTGAACTGTTTTCATACATTTCCTCCACAGTACATCTTTTATACATCAGTATCTGGCCTGAAAATGATTTAAAAGAACATAATAATGTCACATGTTTACCATTTCCTCCAGAATATCACAAAATGTTGAGGATTCATCTTCTGCTCCGATACTTCTTTGATGTGAGGTGCAACGAAATAGTTGTTTGAATTTCTACATCCATCCCACTTGATGATTATTTCTAACAAATACACCAGCAGATCTAGAGTGAAATGAGCAGTACTGGTCAGGCTTGTGGACCTGATCGATCAGATGACATTTGGTTGTTTTGAGATATTTTTTGTTGAATTTGTTTTGGTCCAGCTGCTGCTTTACTGAATTGTATCCTAACACTGAGAATACCTCTAAGTTTGCTGCTGTGTTTAATTCTCCCATCCCCACCACACACACACACACATGCATATACACTCCCCCTTTTTTTTTCCAATCAACCAGTGAATATGAAGCCTGTAAAACAAAAACAAAAAAAACAAGTGAAAACTGAGACCACTCTTGTAATTACATGCCAGCTGCTGGGCTAGATTTCCCCCATTAGGCCGTAATGCTTTACAACCAATACTGAATGACTTTAAAAAATGACCTGTACAAACAGAAAATGTGACGTTCAACAAAGGCTTGGACATGTTTCATGCAATTCTTACACTTTACTCTGCTTATTGTTATTACTTTCAAAGGGACACTGTTGCTGTAATACATATATACTGGCACATATCAGGTGTAGCCTACTGTGTGTTTTTGCCAGCCCAGTTAAAGACATCAAGTTCTCTAAAGCATGTTGGATGCTGTTTCTTTTATATGTTGTCTTTAACCAAAGCAAAGACACACTGGGACCTTATTGTAACAAAAGAATTATTTTTCCTTCATCTAAATTGAATTTATGAGATGAGAAAAGGCAACTTTATTTTCATAGCACATGTCATACATAAGGCAACCCAATGCTATATATGATTTTTAAAAAGTGCACATTAGAAAAAACATACAGAGTTACATGCAGAAAGCAACTAAAAATATGTAATCATTGTCAAAAAGTGCATCTTAATTAAAAGCTGTTGCAAATAAAAAAGGGGGTAAAGTTTGAAACAGACTTAAGGTTTTCTAAAAAGAATGTTGTGTTCTTAGTTTTTACTGCTCTGCAGTGAGTAGGTGTGGATTTATCTTAACCACCTGTGCAGTTTAAATGCAGTTAATCCCTTAATCATTAACTTTGTATGGGCTTGATCTGCTTTAGAATTTTGTCGGTGTGTATGCAATAATGGCATCTAACTTTGGCTCATAAATTCCAAATGCAACAATTTTACTTATAAATGTTCTTGTTTTTGTTGTTTGTTGCTTTGTTTTTGTTTAGTGTAATTCATTCTTTGCACAGACTACCCAACTGTGCAATTAGTTGTGCTGTACCGCCCTCTCTTGGCAAGCTGGAGTATTGCAACTGAGTATAAGAGGCATGTGCGCGAAAATGCGTCACACCTGCACTACTAAGTTTCTTTCTTTCTTTTTTTTAGAGAGTCGAAGTCCCGGAAGCTTTTTTTTTTTTCTATTTCAAGCAGTGACAACTTTTATTTGTGGCACACCTCTCGTGACGCCATCGAACCCTCCCACCCCCGCGCGCTCTCGTCCTCACCGTGGACCCTAACGGGAACGACTCCCGTCAGCGCCTCAGTGACTTCGCCGCCACCGGCAGCTCAGCTGAACGTCTCTCCGCCCACATGCACGAAGTCCAGGTGCAGACAGGGATCAGAACCGACTCTGGGGTTTATTACTCGGAGCGAAAACAACACCAGGATTACCTAAAACAGCTTTAACTTAAACAGAACAAACAAAATTATTGATTTTTTTCCTTCTCCAATATCTGGTATTAAAAAAAGCCTGCCGTCATGTCTCGGGCTCCTGATGGTGTGAGCAAGCTGACTGAGAGTACATACAAGGTGAGTCAAATGTCTGGGAAATAAGAAAAGAATATATTTATGTGTCTTTTTTTTCTTTTAAAATTAGGCTTTAGAGGGTAACTATTTTTAGACAAGTGAGCTTAAAATCAGCTGTGAGAACAGAAGAGGAAAGTTTTTGTGCTTGAACGGTCACTTTTTTTTGTTGTTGTTGTTTTTTCCTTAACATTTTTAAACATATTTGATAGACGGCTTAAACTAAAAGTTAAAGAAATAAAAAAGGATAACACCCAAGACAACACCCTGTAACTAATTGGGTATAAATCACATCTAACCATCTCAGTGTACTATGTGATGTAATGAAGGACCTGCCTTTGGTCGTCAGCACACTGAAAGCGATTGAATCAGTTGTTTAATCTTGATTGCAATCATGACTTAATCGCATGAATGAGTCTCATCAAGACTGCACTTCAGCTTATCACATGTGATAAGCTTCATGCGTATGGTTGTCATGCCTACGAAGGGACCACACAATTTAAACATGGATGTAAAATTGTAACAGTGACTGAGAGGTTATTGTGTTAGCTGAATGGAAGAATTCAGGTTCAGCTTTTGCTTTTTCTTCAGTGGAATGTCCTCACAGGTGTAGAAATAGAAAGTCTGGCAGAGACGAGTCATGCCTGTAATTTACAGTCTGTCAGTTTCAGCTGAGAGGGAGAGAAACAGAAATCAAGAAACCTGTTTGTCTCTGCTTTTTCCTTTTTTCCCCTCCATGTAAAGTCATACCTGCCCCCTCTTTCATTGTTCTATTGAGGGTGTGCCAGGGGAATAGAAACGGGGGGGAGCAGCACTTGATTGTTAAGACTTTTCAATAAACTGAGAAGGGGGTGGTGGGGGGTTCATGCTGCAAATAGCTGCCACTTTGTGTGGGACTTCGCTCTTTTTAGGGAGTTGCACAGCATACGTGAGAGGTCAAGTTAAAGATTGAATGTTTTTATTGTCCTCACATGCTGATATTTATAGAGCAAAAGCAGAAACCCTTGCACTTATTTTCATGTTGTCTCCACCCACGAGAACTAAAATAGCCTTGAGAGTTTGGGTATTTCTGACAAAGCCTGCTTTAAAAAAAAAAAAAAAAAGAAAGTAAGAAAGAGAGGCGTTTGAGAAAGCGACTTGGAAATTAAATAATTGTAAGCAGAAAATGTGGTTCTTCATTAAAACAATGTGTCTCTGCTCTGTATCCCAGAATGTGATGGAGCAGTTTAACCCAGGTCTGAGGAACCTGGTCAACCTCGGGAAGAGCTATGAGAAATCAGTCACAGGTAAACAAAGCTTCACCTATTCAGTAGAGGATGCTGCCACTTCACTGCTAAATTACTCTCATATCATGAATGAAAGTATTAGGCTCCTTGTTTAAATACTCTTACTGAATCTCCAAATGATGCTGGAAATCTTCTCAAACAGCTCAGAGATGTTTGTGTCTTTTTCCCACACAGCGATGACTCTAGCTGGAAAAGTCTACTTTGATGCAGTGTCAAAGATTGGAGAAAATGCTATCGTGTCTCCGGTCTCCAGAGAGCTTGGTGAGTTTCATGCAAGTCCAGTTTCAGTTTACCTGCAGGGAGCTAATCTCAAGGGTGGGGGTCCACCTGATATCTGTACCTGATGTCTCTGCTCTGTAGAGATATACAAGAAACAATGACCTCCCACTTCCACTTATGTGTATAAATGAATAATTTGACATCATGGGAAACATCCTTATTCACTTTCCTCATGGCTGTGTCTCTTTATAGATGCAAGTGTACAGTTAGACTCTATATTTAAAGGCCATATACCTGCATTCCCTCTCAAAGCTAGCAGGAGGTCGGCTCTGTGGTTGCTAAATGGAATCTGATTGAGTAGAAGACTAAAAGAAAATGGCCCATGTTGTGAGATTTGTAACTTCAGTTCACATTTTTCTCAGAATTTTATTGACTAAATTACAAGCTTTGAATGTTCTTGAAAACTACAGAAGTTAAGCATATTTTCTCAGTGACTCGCCCCCTAATATCGACTTGTTAGACATCCGTCTTCCATCCAGCACAGAGACAGTAAAACAATAATATCTTGATTCTTCTCTTATCTCTTTCTCTTCCTCTCTTCCTTCTATAACGTTTATTAAAACTATACGTTCAACCCCACATCAGCAGAAATATGGTAGTGACAACTTGCTGCTTCATGGTTCTTCATGTTAACCACTCGAAAGTCCAACCAGTCACTCGGTCCTCTCAGAGTCCCACGAGAACCACGCTATGCGCAGCTGATGTGTCGAGAACAAGCTGCAAGTCTTCTCAGTCATGTCTACCGCCTCAAGAACGAGAAGAAAGTTCTCGCTTCTCGCAGCCTACATAACAGGTAGAGACCATAGTTTTTCCCCTGAAAATAAACGCTAGACTTGTGTGAATGAAATCCAACTCAATCTATGACCTTTGGGCTTCAACTTTGGTCACAACGCTTAGTGATTTTTTTTTTTTTGCAACTTCTCCTCCCCTGACTGTATTTTGTCTTTTCCCTTTGTTTTGGCTGTTTTTGGGCCATTTCTGGGCGGAGATTTGCATATTGTCTCCAGCCAATGACTCTGTGGGGATAAACTCATCAATTGGATGAGTTTATCTGGAGCCAACACCAGATTCAATTGAATTCTGAATAAAAATGGTAGATGTAGCAAAGACAAGGAAATATTTTGCGACCAAAAGAGCTTCAGATACTGCAGGCTGAAAAACCGTGGGTTAATATTGGTTTGGCTTTCACCCGCTTCCGAGCTTTGAAGAAGAGGCTTGGGGCCGAAGAGCAATGCGGATATTAGCCCGAAGAGAGGGGCACTCAGTTTGACTAGTGTTTAACAGAAATGGGGGAACACTCCAGACTTTACCTTTAAGGTACCTGAACATGCAAACATCACCACATCTGGTTTTGAAAGACCAAATGAGCCAAAACACCAAACTTAAGGCTTGATAAAATCACTACTTCTACCAGTGGATGACCTCAGACAGGCTCTGGTTCTGCACTAAAGAGCTGTTATATCACAGACATTATTAGCACATCCTATAGGGTTGTAGTGACATCATCTTCTGCTCAGGGACATGTCATACCTTCAGAATAGTATAAGCTCAAACTTTTAATTTCTCATCCATGCATGTTGATGCTTATGTCACATTTATGTTGAAAACCTCCCACCAGTCACTTGAATGCCTCACAAAGACGGCACACAGCTTCTTAGGTTTATAACATTTCATATAAAACATTGAATATGCTGTAATTAGATTTTGTGCAGACTCTAAATTACGTTCCAGTGGAATGAAATTTTAAAGAAGCAGCTTCTTACAAATTATTTTTATCTCCCTTTCGATCTTTGACTGAAGAATGATCAATATGGCTGGTGGTTTCGAGACATGTTGACCTCATAACCACAGCTGAAAAAAAGAAACAAGCTCATATGCACTTATTACTCCAACAAAGCAATCAGATTACTTCCCAAAAATGTCTAACTGAATTTAACTATTTATTATGAAATAATCAAATTAACTTTCACTGAAATCCGCAGCGACGTTTCACCCGAATGTCTTGTGAAAATGGAAGCTGGGTACCATTAAAGTGCTGCTTTTATCCAGCCTCGAAATGGTGATGTATTTTGCCTCTAAAAAGCAAATTAATTATGTAAGCACCTGGAAAAACAATAATTAAATGCTCAAGGCACAGCAGCAATAAAAACTAATCACCATCATGCACCATCTACCTCTCTGATTGAAGTGGCTGCCGTTGAGTGTGAGCATTTTGTTTTGATCCACCCTGTGAATGAATTTGTCTGTCTTTGAAATTTCAGATTACAAACCATAACAATTCATAATGTGTCTGTATTCTGTTGTCAATTCTAACTTCATAAACTGGGCTCAAGCAAGCAAAGGTTGATGTAACAGGTAGGAAAGAAAATGAGCTTAGCTGAAATGGATAAAATTCAAATGAAAAACATTTTTTCATAGCATTGAAACATCAGAATAAGTCATTTTTGTAAAGCTGTCATTGTATGAAAGGTATTAGGTGTGTCTGTCACTTTCACTGAAAATCCAAACACAGCAGTGATCCAGATAGAAAAGCACCTGGACAGCATAAATGATCACTGTTGCAAGTTTAAACCACAAAACAATAAATTTCTGAACATAAAAAGCACAAAGTAAAGCATCACAGACCAGGACCGGCTTATTTTATTGGATTTTAAAAGAGCTTCCTTATACCCAAAATAATGCTTAACAGCATATTAACATGGGACCCGTGTAGCTGCAGTGTAGTACAACAAATACAGTCAAAGTTGACAGTCATCAGTTTTATTTCCATTTGTCTTACATTATAAAACTTTTTTTTAAAGATAAGAGACATTGTGTACTGTGCTGTTACGAAACCTCAATCAAGTTTGTTGAGCCACACCCAGCAAGGAACAATAGCAATGTCTCATCACTTCATTGAATAAAATGTATTTGCTGTATTTTGAGCATGAGAGAAGACACGGATGTCAGTTTGGACCCTGAGCATTCAATATGCATCAAGTTTGGTTCATTTTAAAAGTGGCTTGGATTAGGTTTGACCTGTAGAAAAGAATAGCAGCATACAAGTTCATTATTGTTAATGTTTTTTTAGAAAATGTCAACAAAAATCATGTAAAATCTCCGCTATCACCTGCATCTGCTGCAGGACTAGTCGTCGTGGCAACTAGAGCAGTGTAAAAAAGGGTTGTTGTCTGAGTGCATGACCAGGTACATGCTAAAAGTAAGTTGTCGTTTCCTGTTCTTGTTGTGGACAGAGCCGTGATCCATCTTCTGTACTCTGCTGGATTATTAGACCCAAGTCAGAAACACTTGTTGCGATGTCAGAAAGTCTTCTGGATGGCCTCAGATAAAAAGGCATGTGGAGCCTTAAACTCCTCGCTGTATAGTTATTCCCTGTCTGCCTGGAACAGACCGCAAGACAGTGTGAATTCTCTCACCCAGTGCTGCCTGCAAAATAGCAAACCCTCTGAACAAACAGATAGACAGAAGAGGCTGTCTTCCCACTGAGCCACCCACCCCATGTTCCACTGTCTGCCCATTTAATCTCTACAAATCCAGGAGAATTTCAACTTCACTCAGTTTTTTAGCACCTAATCATGACCTCAAGTGACCTTTTAACCATTTCCAAAAGAAGAGTATTTTATTAAAGCACACAGTTCAGTATTGTTTTATTCAAACTCAAACCTGTCAGGAATGACAGTCCAGGTACATTTCTTTTAAGTTCTCTGCAGCAGACAGCTGCAAGGATTTTTTTTTTTTTTTTTAATCTTTAAAGTGACAGATTGTTTTTCTTTCCCTCTCTCCATGAATAGATTGGTGCAAAAAGCACTTGCGTCACAGAGCTTGGCAGGTAGTTGCTTTCAGAGAGCTACCTGAGGCGTTTGCTTGGGCACTGTTCCTTTTTTCAGATTGTTGCTATGATTGAAGTGACATTGTATCAGCAATAAAGAAGGATTTTCAGTCATCTGCCTGAAGGAAAACTGAGTAAAGAATGCACAGATGAGCAAATGCTGATAAGGTGTGTCTGTGTTCCTCTGCTCTTTAATCCCTTTTATTGGCTTCACTAAAAGCAGTTTTACTATCCCCTGCTAAGTCAAATTATCAGATTGTTAATGTTGATATTTTATGATTAAGATCAGCCTCACAAATGAGATTTGTTCCCATGCAGTATTTGTCCCAATCCCCGCTTGACTTGTAATCACTTTTGTCGTTTTTCCACCGTCAACTGATTTCCTCCATCAAGCAGGTAATGCAATTGCTGATGTTTGATTGTTTGTCTGTCTGTTAATTAGCAACTAAAAAAGTTATCAACAAATTTGGATTAAATTTTTAGGGAATGTTGACAATGGCACAAGGACGAACTGATAAAATTTTGGCATTGATCTGGATCACCATCTCCAAAAGTTTTTTTTTAAGGATTCTTAAGGATTGCGAGATTGGGCCATATGAGGGGAAGTGAGCAGCTTGGCAGAGGTCTGCACCAACGACTGGAAAAAAAATAATGGATGTAGTATCTTTGTTATGTCTGAAGAGCTGAAAGTAAAGCCAGTTGGGCGTTTCCCACCATCGCACTGGGTCGACACTCCTGGAAAATACTAAAATGGGCAAAGACAGGGCCGCTCTGAGCCACGGGGCAAATGATTGACAGCCAAGCTAATGCTAACTGAGCTAATCCAAAGTGAATAGGAATGAATGAAGATAGGTAAAACATGCTCAGACTTGCTGATAACCAGCTAAAAACCACCGTTGTGTAACTCTGCTACAGGCTGAGGCCTTCCTGGGAACAAGCATTGGAGCTATTAGCCTCCACAGCTAAAATGTGCACCTGGTCTGCCGCCTGTCAATCAAAAGGGCACACCCCTAATTATGTGTAATTTAATGATTAAATAACATCTAAATGGATAAGTTATAAAATAAAATTCACCCCCCTCACAGTTGACATGAAGGCAGACTTGACCTATTAAAGGCGCTGTTCCTAATTTAGCACATTTTCGAACCATGAGCGAGGTGAACAGTGTAGTTTGAACTGTAAGCCCCGCCCCTAACTGTTTCTCCCAGTGACAAACACTCCTTCCCTTCTTTTTCTCTCCACCCATTCGACATGCATGAAATAACGTGCACAATATCATATTCGTGCACAAAGAAACTCTCCAGAGCAAACTTGCATCTTCCAGTGAATTCACTATGTATTATATTGGGTAGACCAGGTGAGGCAGTACCAGCACCTGAGGACATATAAAATGTTGCTAAGAAGAAAGTTATTGATAAAAATACCTGTCCAGGTGGACTTCCAGTCCCAGGCGTCCAGCTGCTCTCTGCCTTCAGCACAATCCACCGAGATTTACATGAACTTTATTCCTTCTTTGGTCTCTCCTGCGTTTCAAGTCTCTCCTCCTCAGTTTTGATCCTTGTAGGCTGTTTGACTGCAGTATCGCGACTTTCCCTTCGGTAGACGCCATGCGGTTCTGTTTACAAGTGCTGCTGTGCACGCGCGAGTGGAGGGCACTCCTCGTTAGGAAAACACTGAGTGGCTGATAGGAAACCGAAACTTATGTAGAATGAACCACATTGGCATGAGAAGAGCGTCACGCCAGCATTAGAAACCTAAACTAAAAAAGGCCTGGATTCATGCATATGCAATCAATGAGTGATTTATTTTCATGAAATAACCTCTTTTAACACATATACCGTTGTAGAAAGCATTTTTCTTAGAGAAATCAAAATAAAATCAGGTACAGGGCCTTTAAACCTAAAATGATTTTTTGAACCAGTCTGTAAACATTATTTTTGCTGTGAAGTTGGTCTTTTAACATGGGAGTCTATGGGGATTTACTCTGTTTTGGAGCCAGCCCCTAGTGGATGAAGAAAGAACTACAATTTTTTAACTCTACTCCCAGGCTTCACTCTTCTCCAACAGAGTTTGCCCATTGGTCTGCGCTCTACGAGTGTTTTTCTAGTTAAAAAATGTATTTACCATATTTCCCTGACTATAAGTCGCATAAGTCATAAAGGAGGAAAAAACATAAGTCGCATTTATTTATTGGAAATAGGGTGATTTTGGGATTTTTTTAATATCCTATTTTTAGGCCTAACTGCTAAAACTTCCAGAATCACTCTGATTCCAATGTTAATGCTTTCAAATGATCATAAACATAATAATTAAAAAGAATAAACATGTTTTTGAGGATTTGTTCCACCACATGCACACAGTACAGCCAGATGTTCAAAATGAACTTCACCTGCTGAGATAAGGTTATTTTGGGATCTTTGCCCTCAGAACAGAAAATAGCTGCCTAGAGCCTACAGCACCCTCCTGTGACATCAGACACTAAAGTTTACTCCTTGGTTCATGCCAGTCAATATACTTAGAAATATGTTAAATTGTATATATTTTGATATATATATAAGTCACGCTGGATTGTAAGTCGCAGGAGCAGCCAAACTTTAAAAAAGTGTGACTTCTAGTCCAGAAAATATGTAGTTTGTTGAGAAATGAGAAATTTAGTTTTGATTGCTGAAGCAAACTTAAAATCAAAGTATCCGGTTAGTTTGTCTAAAGACTTTAAGTATTTGCACATGTTAGCTTATAAGCTTATAGCAGCTAATGTATGCTACCATAAATAACTGCTCCCATTGAAACAGCAGGCTGGCTGTCTGATTTTACTTTTAGGCAGGTCACAGATATATATATATATATGTATTAGATCTAATTTCCTTTTTGTTTTTAAAAAGGAAAACAACAAGATGTTACTGGTGCATATTTAGAGGTCATTGACTCTTTGGGGAGTTGCTCTTCCACTCTGCAGAGCAGCAGGTATTGAAGGCTGAAAATGTTGGTGGAGAATGAATAGCATGAGCCGCACCCCTTCCACCTTTTCTCTGCGCTGTTTTTTAAGCCTCAGTTTAAATTGTTGCTTGAAAAATTGAAGTAGAGTGTCAGCTTGAGAAAAATAATAATGTCAGCCAGGTTTTTTCTCCTTCTCTCTGGAGAATGAAGAGGGCTGCTGAGTGTTTCCTGCTGATAGCTTTTCGTAACCAATCTTGCCTCAAAATAAGTAGTTTCATTTGAAGACTGATGTTATTATTAATAAGACTTGTTGCAATTTTGAACATCTGGCATACAGCTATCTGAAAGGACTTCACTTTACTCTACATGCACAATATTCCCTATATCATCAGCCCGTGAAGGGCTAATTATCTTTCCTGACAGGCACAGCATCAACAAATATCAGCAAGCCATATTTCTCAAAGTCACAGCCCTGTCGCCAAGAAATGAAACAATGACAGTTTACATTCCTACTGATCATGGTGAAAAATCTGTACCAAAGGAGACAAATGTCATTCCTGGCATGTTGCCTGGTATGCACACTCAAAAATAGAGGTACCAGTTTGTACTTAAAAGGGTACAAACGCTTGTCACTGCAGAGTGTTCCTCTTTGAAAGACATTTCTGTACCCTTCGGTCCTGGTCCATTTTTATACCTTATCAAGCTGTATCAGTTAAAGTACAATTAAACCAATTAAAAATGATGAATAAAAGTCAATGAAATAGAGATTATGACAACAATGAAAGATGCTAATAATAAATAATATGTTTGACCTAATATGGATATTAGGCCAAACACATGTAAGGCAAGGCAAGGCAAGTTTATTTGTATAGCACATTTCATGTACAGAACAATTCAAAGTGCTTTACATAAAACATTATAAGCAAAAGGGAGAGAAAAAAACAATTAGAAGCATGATTCAGAATTAAAAGCATTTAAGATTAAAAAGAGAGAATACAGAGACGTGCGGATTTTAACTTTTGAATAAAATCTACGTAAATGCAGCTGAGAACAGGTGGGTCTTCAGCCTGGATTTAAATAAACTAAGTGTTTCAGCTGATCTGAGACTTTCTGGGAGTTTGTTCCAGACATGTGGAGCATAGAAGCTGAACGCAGCTTCTCCATGTCTGGTTTTGACTCTGGGAACTGATAAAAGGCCGGATCCAGATGACCTGAGGGGTCTAGTAGGTTCATACTGGGTCAAGAGGTCACTGATGTATTTTGGGCCTAAACCATTCAGAGCTTTATAGACCAGCAGCAGAAATATAATTATAATATAATGTAATATAATTATACATATAATTATTACTATGACCGCTATGATTATTATGAAAATCATAATATAATAACTATAATTATACTACTGTTTAGAAGTACTGCTAATTATAGCTATTGTACAAGCTACACACATTTTTTTAATGCTGCAGGTACCCTTAGGGTTGAAGTGGTACAAATTTGTACTTTATATTACTTTGGACCCTTTTTCATAGTTTAAAGGTACACTTCTGGCCTAATAAAGACCAATATTGTACTTTCAAGAGAACATTTGTAAAAAATGTACCTACAGGTACAGAAATGTTCCTGTCTCGTACCTCTATTTTTGAGTGTATTGCCAGGAAAATACCCTGAGTTTGCAGTTTAATTTAATAACCAGGGAGTTTTTTGTGCAAAATTAAGTCAATGAGGGATTGATGATGAAACAAAAAAAAAATGCCTTGCTCCATTTTCAGAGGTTCGGAAAGAGTAAAATTAATAGCTTTTCAGTACAATGACTGAGTTGAGTGCTAAGATACTGCCTCCTCTCTCTATTATGCGCTTTATTGTTCTTTGTGCTAAACTAAGCCAAGATAGAGCAAAAAAAGTATCTTATTCTAAAAGTGTGTTTAGAAAGTAATGATAAAAATATATGTATATTTTCAAAGCTTGAAGTGGTATCAGCTTAGAAGTGTGCACAGTTTATGAGCACAGTTACTGTACATGAATTATAAGATGTGTGTCTAGAAACAGTTGTTTTAGCCAAACAGACACAAGACACACGCTGTGTGGGTAGACCCGCTGGAATTATGTAAAATGCAGCAGGGAGGATGTTGTTTTCTGGTCAGTATAGAGTTCAGTCAGTTGTGACTGCTCCCATCGCACTTCACCACCTCTTATGATCCTTCACTTGAGACCTTGATTCTGCTCCACTACACTGGGAGTTTGCTCTGGTAGATCTCTGCAGAGACTAGAGAGTCACTTACTGTTAAGTAAAGCATTAAGTTGGAACATATGGAATGTTGCCTGTATTTGCTCTGCACCACAAGTGAGCTAAAAGTCACTGAACATTTAAACCCATATTTTTTAGAATAAATAAATTGATTTAAAATCTTAAGATTTACACAATTTTCTATATCTCAGGTCTGTAAACCTCAAAGCAGTTTGAGACGGTACCTTTAACTGGAGTATTACGTGATTTAGTTTTCATGGATGAGGCTCATTCATTTGTTTGGGTATTAATGATTTTATGTGCTCTTTGTGATAGCAGGTCATTGCTCTGTCTTGAGGCCACTGTCAGGGTCATTGATCTGTTGCTGAATAACAGTACATGTTGGACTCACTAATGACAGTTGTACAAACCAAAAAGGTTGCTTTTGATCATCATTAGGAAAATAAACTGATGATCAATAGTCACGAGTGGAATATCTGATTGGTTGCTACTGCAGAGTGCACTCCAAAGGGCTCAAAGCACATACACTCAATAAATGGGATGGTTATGTTATCAATCTAATATATAAGACAGAGTAATATCCAGAGGTACAGACTGCGATTTCAGCCAACCGAATCTCTCCTACCTCAGACTGTTTTGCAAATGTCAACTTTAGATTGAATGTTTCAGTTCAGGTAATAGTTGACTGAACAGTTTTCTGTTAATATTATATGATCTTTATTAGTAAATCAGTTTACAGAGTTATCCTTTTTTCTGCTTGGGGAAAAAAGTTTCTTAAAGGGACTTGAGGCAAGATTAAGAAACGAAACTCGCGACTGGCGCTTCAGGTAACTGCAGCCACGAGCCAAGCCGTCACGGGACCGTGCACAAACTGAAGCTATAATGTTGTTTACTAACCTTTTTCGTCATAGTTACACTTTTTAGTGTCTTTCAGTTGATCTAGATCGTTTGCTGACGGCAGAAGAATCCATAACTATCGCTTACAGTGTTTGAATTTACCGCGACCGTCTTCTTCCTGTATCAAAACAGTGGATGTAGCGTCATTTGATGTCACGTCCGCAGGGCAGCGCGGGAAATTTGGACACCGAATTGCAGCGCATTTTGCAGCACACAGCCTGTTCAAGGCAACGGAGAGAAACGTGGGTGGAAAACGTTATTTTTGGTATTTAGCGCTTCATCATCCATTATTATTAAAAAAAATGGACATGCATGTTTGTTTTTTTAAAAGTTCCTGCCTCTAGTCGCTTTAAATATTTTGAAAATGAACTATTTTCTAAACTTACTTGCTTTCAAAGCAGCAGTCATGAGCAAATTTGTCTTACTGGGCTTCAAAACACAAAAATTGTACCAGTCAGCATCCTATACTGAAGGCTGAAGGTTCCTGCATGGTTGTCACTTCAGTAACCATATGCTAAGTTCATACAGTCCCTTGCTAAGTTGGATAGGAAGTGCCCAGCTGTTTGTTTTTCCCGTCATGGGTTATAAAGAAGTGAAGCACTCAAACCATTTTTAGCTATCTCTGTCATAAGGAAGTCCAAAGAGAGATTGGCCTCAGTCACTAGGTCATGTTATCACCACTGCAGATTTAGCATTGGTCACACTGACTTAGTTGTAATAACACAAAGGCGTAGCTCATCATGGGAACATCCAGTCTGGCTTCACTTTGCATTCTAATGTGATTTTACAGCAGATTTTATTTGATCTTGACTCATACAGGTGGTGGCTCTGTCTTACCTCAGACACTGCATGCCTGTGTGGGTAATCAAATGCATCATAGTGACAAGACTGACTTACAGGATGATGACCAAAAACTATGGCAAAGTTCAGGACTGGTTACCAAATAGATGGGATATGCATTGACTCAAGGTGATACCTTCTCATAAAGCTCATCAGCTGTTAAAAACGTAAACAATATTGTTCCTTGGCTGAGAAACGCAGAGTAAAAGAAGAATTTAAGACAACCAAGAACACAAGTTTTTTTTTTTTCCAGTTCAATTCAGCTGTTTTTTGTTTGTTTCTTTGTTTGTTTGTTTTTAGATATTTTTGATGCAAAGCAAACAACCTTCTCAGAACAATTTACACAAAAACATCCAAAGATACAATCCCAGCAAGTATTTGGTGACAGAAGGGTCTGTTTCAACCTGCTGGTGTGTGGTGATAGGAAGAGACAGTGCAGTTGGGTTATGCACCTTCATATACACTGATCTTTAAGCTTAGACAAGTTAGGACAGGCATTTAAATAAAAGGTCACAGTTCATCATGCAGGACTAGTTTTACTAGTGTGCCAATTTCAGTAACATCTATGCGGAGGAAAGTTTTAGAGGACTGGATGGTCATGATATTGAATCATAGTCTAAAAGTGTGAATCATGAATGCTGTAGTTTTCCACAATGATCTTACCTGAAAATTGTATCAGCCTGCCATGAAAAAGTGTGTTAGCATGCTGTTTATCTGAAACTGTTGAAGGAGACTAGATTATCTTGATACTTAAAATCTTCAAAAGGGAACAAATCAGCAGCAACAGGCAGTGATTAGAGATTAGATCTACTAAGACAAAGCTTCCCTGTGTCACTGTGGCTCTTTAAGATGCTAAACTTGAATAGCAGTACAGTATATTCAGGGGGAAACAAAACATAAAGTAAACAGGACCTTATTTTCTTTTTAAAAAAACATGATCAAGTGTCCTTTTTGACTTGGTCACAGAATCATCTTGTGATGATTTCTATCACTGTTACTCTCCCTCTGAAAAGTTTTCACACCTTGTTCACCCCAAAGGTGAAACCTGCTCATATACAATGGCCTCTTTGAACCCCCCCACCCTCCCAACCTTTCTCAGTCTCCCCCTTCCACCCCGTGCAGTTCGTTGTCGAGGCTTGTACAAACAGCTACATGTCCAGTGCCACCCCCACACTCAAACACAAAGGCAGCATTTACCAGTACGTTCTGGTGACCTTCAGAGGGCAATGTTGTTATAGCTGGGTGCCGCCTGCTGCATCCCAGAATTACAGCCCTGTATCAGTGGGTCATTACATTTGTTTGCTCTCGATGAAGGCGTGCGCGGAGGAATGTCAGGTGTTGGGTCAACTGTGCATAAACGCTTTGGCGGAGTGTGCTGACACGGGCAACAACCCAAACATGACAAAATGAGACCGACACCTGTGCTCTCTTTACCTTCTTTGGGGTTGTTGAGAGCATGTGGGTCTGTAACTCTTTCCCTTTTCTATAAACACTGACAGTCACGTGTGCAGATATGATGTACAGTATGTGTTTTCAGGTGTCACCAGAACATGTTGTCCTATAGTAAACCTATCTAGATTTTGCCCCATTGTGACAGAGATTGCACTATAAACTGCTTAGCTCTGACCGTCCACTTCTGTTTACAGTATTGACTCACTCCCATTGTTTCATGTCATATGCTGCTCTGCCTATGCTGTAGTTTGTTTGTGAATGGAGACTGTTCTGTATTTGACTGCACAATACCAGAATGTTTCATAGAGATTACTTATTGACAGCTGTTCAAATATTGAAAGGAGATAAGTCATCTGGAAAATATGGGCTGTAAAATGTATGCAAGGCTCGATGGAAAACTGGTTATGCAGGAATTTGGGAAAGTGGTAACTGTCAATGGTCTCTTTACGCAGGATAAATTGCTGCTTTGCGAGTTTTTTCTCATTTGATAAGGGTTGTCCTGCTTGTTGCCACCTAACTTCCATAAAGGAACAGTTTAACATGTGGTTAATAAGTCAACTGGCTAACATGCAAAGAGTTAGATGAGAAGACACCAATGTCTAGCCCTATGATACATATGAAGATACATCAAGCAGCCTAGCCAGTTTTAGCAGGAAGAAGAAGCTATCAGGTTTTATTAAAAGACAACAAAAACATTCACCAGCATGGTAACAGATAAAACATACAGGTTGCAATTATGTCCAAAATACTTATTGTCCCCACTATCTTGCAGGTGTTGTTCTGATGGAGATTGCAGAAGCTCATCGAAAGGTCCATAATGAACTGGAAGAAAACGTAAGTAGCCTTAGAAGTCTGTCATTAAAGTTTGACACTTCTTTAATTTTCAGAAGTTCACTGATCATCTGGCTAAGCATTTAAAGAATGAATAATGAATAAGTAAACACTTACTGCATCTGCAATTTAGTCACCTGATTATCAGTAAGGTGTGTGTTTGGTATGAAGGTGTGTTTATTCTTGTTGCATTGGTTTTGTGCAAAATATAAATATGCAACTTCATACTCTGCCTTTGTAAATCTTCACCTTAACCTCAGTTGTTATTATGCATAGTGGACCACTACACAGCTGTAGTAGCAGAAGTGAAATTAATGTAGAGAAAGTAAAAAAAATAATGTTGTAGCATTTACTACTAAACTTATTCTCGTTTCCAAATCTGCAGTAATCTTTATCGGGAAATAAAATTCTGTTATAGAAATACCTAAAGGAACAGATTTCTTCATATGTGTCTGCCTCAGGGATCTCAAACTCTGGTCCTCAAAGGCCATTGTCTTGCAGGTTTTAGATGTTTCCCATTTGATGAAAGTAATGGGTAATTTTACAGAACTTAACAACAAGATGTTAAAGTCACTTACTTTGAATCAGGTGTGTTGGAGCAGGGAAGCTCCTAAAACCTGCAGGGCAGTGGCCCTAGAGGACTGGAGATCTCTAGGGCCTTATTTCTAGGAATTTATATGTGCATTTACTCACTGATAACATTTCTGTATCACTCTGACTCCTTCGGACAATATTTAGATTAAGTCGCCCTCTACGTACAGTATATCTATATCATGCAACTGATGGGTGCAGCATGAATGGGCCTCCCTGCATTCCAGATAGAGTTGCATTAAAGGGACATTGTGTAACAATTGTATATCGCAAGCAACTCACTAGTACTTTTCATGTTGCGTTCGTGTGAAACCGGGCAGTTGGACGACAGCCGCTGCATGTAAAGGCATCAACAGCCTCTATGTGAAGACGTGGTCTGTCAGTCACAGTGACTTCAGTCCACATCTGATATGTTGTCATGGCGATGTCGTATTGTTTTCCCTGACCCATGTTTTACCGTCTTTCTCTCAGCTTCTGTGATTAAAATGACATCTGGTTTGTTAGTGACGGCCGTCTGCCCGACTGCACGTGAACCCAGCACCAGCGTAGCGCTGGTTCCTCCTCACTGCATCCGCGGTGACTTTTCAAAAACATTACCTCAAACTGAGCTGACAACTCCGGTGTGTCCGGTGATTTTCTGTGGTTTCCTACTGTCAAGCTTCTACTGAACATAAAAACATGGCGACACGGCATGGTAGCTACCACCGAGCCGACCCGTTCAATGTATATATGAATGATACGAACGGCAAATTCAGAGCTTACAGAAGCACTTCAGTTTGTTGATGGGAGTGATTACTGATTAATGGAAAAACACTTTTGAACGAAATAATCAATTTTTGTGAATAGATAACAGGAGAACTTACACAATATCCCTTTAAAGCGTGAGGATGATGTTACAAAAACCCACAAAACTGTGATAATAGATATTAAATTTATTTTGATTTTTTTCCCTTAAAAAGAGAAAAAAAAAAGTATATATATATATTTTGATTGATTTTTTTCCTCAAGTATACCTTCATTCATGCCTTTTTCCATTTGAATGCACACAACTCTGCATTAGATGACAGATTTAGTTCAAGTTGATTTCCTGAAACTCCAGCATGAGCCAACATAATTCTTCCCAACAGGAAGTTAATCAAGAGCTGTTCATATTCACCACATTCAGTTTTATGGGCCTTTGTAGCTCACATGGTAGGGTCAGACTTTTAATCTAAAAGTCCAATGTTCAATTCTCTGTTCAGGCACACTAAAATCAGCTTAAATTGTACTTTATTTGAATGGTTTTTCCTGACATTTGGATCAGATGTCAGTCCATCAGTTCCTGCCTTTCTCCTATTAAACGTTGACATGTTCTTGAGCAAAACACTGAACCCTACTTTGCCTCCTGATTAGTCCACTGAGGTGTGAATGTGTATAAAAGTATTAACTATATACTTAAAGGTGTGTGTGGACGTGACATGTCGTGTTAAAGTGCTTTGAGTGAGATGAGAAAAAAAAAGTGATTTGAGAGGTCACTTAAGACTAAAAAAGCACTTTACATATACAGTTCATTTAATGTAACTTATTTTCTTGTCCATTCATTGTTTTTGTTAATTTATTTAATAGTTAATTTATCGTTGCTTCATCTGTACATGTTTTTAATTAGTTAATTGTGAACGTAAAAATAAACTGATGTATTTGGTGGTAGAAAAGACATTGCATAATATTGAATTGAATTGATGTGTGTAGTTAAAGAAATCCACCTTTTCTTAGTTTATCCAGTATATAGAATAACCAAAAAACCAAACAGTCAATAGTTGGGCTATTAAACTACACAATTTTGTATGAGTATGAGTGTCATTGATGGACTAATAAAATTAAAAAAGGTTTTATCTGTATTGCAGTTATGATAACAAGTAAAGTGGTTCAGTTGTCATTTGTCAAACAGCAAAGTTACATCATTTGTTACCCTCTCCTTTAGGACCTTTCAACCCCACTTCTTTCCTGTTTTTAGCCTGATGTCATTGTTACAAGTGAAAGAAAGTTTGACAAGATTGCTGAAGTCCTGTTTTCATTCCTGGTTTGGTGAAACGCTTCAGATTTCCAGTGACGACTACTAAACTGAATTTAAGTGTCACAATGTTAAACATGTCGACACTTCGAACACAACATTCAGTTTCATGTTAGAAAAACTGAATCCTGTCTGACCAACACGAAATGTTAAAACTGCCTGATTGCATATTGCATGTGAAAGGTTGTAAATCTTTAACTTAAATGAGCTGATAAGCCAGCCCTGGTGGGTACAATTTCATCCCGTTAAAAACCCATTAGCATCTTCTGTATGAGACCACCCCATGTGACTGAAGTGAACAATATATCTGAGACTAAATGCATGTAAAGTTGTGTTTAATGCAACAAATGTCTCTCTGCAGTTCAAGAGATTCCACAGAGAGGTTATCGTAGAGCTGGAGAAGAAGACAGAGATGGATGTGAAGTATATGAACGTAAGTTGCACCGTATTTTTTTTAAAAACTCTCCTTGAGAATGTTTTTGCATCTGATATCTGAATCAGCAAATCACTCAACATCAGCTATTTCGGTAAATGTTTGCAGGCCACCTTCAAGCGCTATCAGAATGAGCACAAAGTGAAGCAGGACTCCTTGGAGCGCTCTCAGACAGACTTGAAGAAACTCAGGAGGAAAAGCCAGGCAAAGCACTCATCCAAGTATGACATCAAAGAGAATGAGGTGAGACTAAAACCAAACTCACTCTGATACCTTTACCTTTTGCAAAAGTATATTGGTAGGGTTTCTGTTGAATGTCACGTTCCAAAACCCATGAAAAGAAAACGGCAGGAGTGGAGTTTGTGTGATGGGGTGAAGACAGGACAAGTCTAACGATATTCAAGCATCAGCTCATAACAGAACATGCAGAGAAAGTGTTTGTATGAAGGCTTAAACTCTGGCTTCCAGTTGTGTTCCAGTATTATGTAAGAGCAGACATTTGATGACAGACATTTGGAAACCCTTTAAGTGTAAATGCCCTTTCACTAAAGAGGGCTGAAATCATCAGAGAGTAAGATTTCTGAGGCTGTGTGCTGATTGTCATTTTACACAGAAAAACAATATGAGAGCATTATACAATGACTCACTTTGTGTAGCTGTGTATGGTATGTAACAGGCACACACACCCAAATTTGTTCAAACAAAAGCAGGCATGCAAGCACACAGCTTTAGACCTGATGAGATGAGTTGTATTTGCTTTAAAATAAACCGATTTAAAGCAATAGAGCTTTCCATTCAGGGAAAACTGGATTGGTTAAACTCTGCAGGACAGATTCAGATTTTATTAATTAATCAGTTTACGGCAATTATAATGTATTTAAACATGGCGAGGCATGGCTGAGGAGATTTATTTTGTGGCTTCAGTGTTGATTTTAGAATCATTTTAGCTTTAGTGCATGATAGCAAGACAGCAAGTTCAACAAATCCAGGCTCCCTTCAAAACCAAAAACTCTGCGGAGAGGTATCAGGCGCTGTGATGATGGTTATATTTCTTTATTAACCCAGGCTTCCCTCTGCTGGCTTTGTGGGTCAACACGTGAGAAGGGTCTTTTATGTATTTGGACTTCATTTCTGCACAAAATAACCAACCACCTGACACTTCATACGTGTGTGATGTTTATTTGATGTTTATTTGATGTTTGTTTTATAGGATGATTCATACGTGATTTGAAGGTTGCACAAATGGATAGGCATAAAAAATATAAAACTGATATTAAAATATATTCAAATGCTGGATTTAAGACATGACTGCTGTTAGAAAATTTTAAATTTTACTTATTATTGAATTTATATATCCCTGCTGTTTCTGTCATGACACGCTCATAAAGTTCTTAAACTTCTCTCTTGCTAACTAATGTATATTTATTCCTGACTGTGTCCCAGAACACTATGGAAATTACAAAAGTTATTTGTTAAATTAAAGATGGATTAAGATGGATTAAATATTCTGTGCTTGTATCGGCAGAAATGATTTCATTTTCTACTCTGTTAGACGGGATATCGGCAGTATAGAACCAAATTTTTGGCACATCAATACAAAGTATGTAACCATATAAAGCTTGTATCACTCATGGTTCCCATGGAAACCGAATGCACTGCAGAGTTTCTTGCCTAAAACAACTTCCAGAGGGAGGTGAAGGAGGCCTCCTATTAAGGAGCTTGAACCACATCAGCTGACGTCTTTTGATATGAAGGAGCAGCAGCTCTACTCCCTGATTCCTCCCCCATGCTTGTGCTCCTCACCCAGACATCTTCAGCAGGAAATACTTGCTTGTATCCATGATCTCATCCTCAGTCAGATTTTATGGCCATAGGTGGAACCACTTAATCTAAAATCTTTGCCTTTCAGCTCCCCTCCTCCTTAACAACAACAGCACCCTCTTTACTGCCCGTCTGCCTGCCGATGGGCATCTGGGATATCTTACTACAACACAGTTTTATCATGATGCTGTTTTAGTGGATGAATACAGTAACTGTTAAGATCTGTCTTTTGGTTTTGTAACCCTCAGGACATGGGGAAAACACTAGCTTTAAGCGGATATTTTATGAATTATGATGAGTCTTGCTTAACGAAACTAAACTATACATTTTTGGTTGTCCATCTTTGAAAGAAAAAACTCAAATAGCACGATTCAAGCTGATAAAAGAGCATTTCCACGAAGCTGTTGTGTGAATTGAATGCATTTTCTGCTGTTTTCTGATGATTAGCCACAAAAATCCACAAAGTATTTACCAGCAGATGTGACTGATCTCATAAAACATAATCTCAGAAATCACTATGCAAACAGCTGTGTCATTGCTCTGTAAGAGAAAGGTACACAAACACAACTTTGAAGTTGTAGATTTGCGCATTGACATTGCTGTGCATTAGTAAGCCTGTTTTATGACTTTAACTCTGAGCGTGTTGGTTAAAGTTTATGCTTCCAAACATTTCATATGCATATTTTACATCCTGCTGTCCACAGCAACAGGCAGTCTTAACTGAGATTTTCTCTGTGAATCATTTTGATTAGATGAAAGATGGACTGTAAACACTGAGAAATAAGTCCTGTCTTAATTTATTGACTGTTTTCACAGCCTGAATCTGGTGATGAATGGTGTGTAAGCCTGGTCTGTTTTCAGAGAATTATACAAATCCTTACAATGAGTTAACAGAAAATGTTTGAGTTTGTGAAGGAGATGTAGTTGTTTACATTTCTCTCAAAGGATCCTGTGTGTTTAAAGAGCCAGGCTTCTCTTTATACTTGCGATTGAAGTGGCACCTTTAAAAAAATACCTACACAATAAGTCGTCTTATCTGGGTGGAGCTTGATTGCCTGATCCTGTTTCTCAAGCTGAGCTGAAACTCAGGGCCCCTCCTCCCTCACACTTGACATTTTCATTATCTGATAAAAATGACACCGGTGGACTACAAGCTGCCGGCTTTCTAATAATCATGTGCAGGGCTTGTGTAAGCTGCCAGTAATGAGCTCAGCCCTGTCTGTATCGCCTTCCACCTTTCAGTGAAGAGTCTGGGCAATTGTTTGTGGTGAAAATGGAAAAATGAAGAGCCTTGATTCAGCGTCTGAGAAAATGAGACCAGCCGTTTGGAGAGGGTCTTTTACAGGCCCTTAGAGACAGGCTGCTTTTTCATTTCCATGACAACGTGGGGAGAATGTGAGAGATAGAGGGGTGAACACAGGGAGAAATGGATAGAGGGAAGCTTGAGCAGTGATTTTGAATAGTTTGGTACACCTTGTGTCAGATTCAGTCTCCCATCTTCGCCATGAGACGGGCAGAGTCAGTCTGAATGGAGAGGGTGTTTCTTTAAGCTCACTGATTTGGTTTCCCACTGAGCTAAAATTGATCCAGTAGCAACAGGAGGCCTGAACAAACTTCTGACTAAGCAGAGACTTTGATTACAAAGCTCATCAGTGGCCTGAGCACATAAACATTTAGTTGTGCCACTGAGGGCGCAGAGTGAGCACCAGTCTTCTTTTTCAGCTCTGTCAGCGTGTAAAAGCTGTATAATTCTAGTAAATTATGTAGTGTTGCTATAGTACCCAGAAAAATCAAAGATTTTAGCTTGGTGTTTCATGTGTGTGTGTATCTGAGGCTGACTAGAGTGCAATGCCAGGTGGATGCCTGTAGAATGATACATGGATGCAAGAGTTCATGGACCAGTTTGTGACCTTGTCAGGTCTGTACAATAAGGCCTGACCAAAAACATGAAGTTAATGATAGAAATTGTGACAGAGGAAAATATCCTGGTTAAAAAGATTAATCACATTGGAAAACTTGTAAAGAACTGGCTGAAATTTAAGATAATTTCAACATTAGAAAGGGAAAGTTAACAAACTATAATGGGGAAAAAAAAAAAAAAAAAAAAAAAAAACGGGTTTGTATTGTTCCTGTAAGCAAGTTTTAGCTTTCTAGGAGTCATTATAATACAGGCTGTCTTGTTATTGTTTTTGTGTTAATCAGATTTCATGACCTCTCTGTCCTCTTACCATGTCTGCAGTATTTGGAAACCATCTCGTCCCGCCAGATGGACATGCAGAAGTTCATCGCCGACGGTTGCAAAGAGGCCTTACTCGAAGAAAAAAGACGCTTCTGTTTCCTGGCAGACAAGCACTGCATGTTCTCCTACCAATTTGGCAACTTCCACGAGAAAGTAAGAAAGGACAGAGAAGAACTTCCTAGATTTTTCTTATCCTCTGTGTTTACATTCGCTTGTGTTTTACAGGCCAAAGAGATTCTGGCTGCGAAGCTCCCCAGCTGGCAGGAAAAATGCAGCGACATCACCAAAGTGCCCGACACGGTGGGGACCATGATAGATGGCTTGTCCAGTACTCCAGAACAATCGCCGCTGGTTGAACGCTACAACAGGGTGAGTTTTGTATCGTCAGATTCGTACTAACCCAAAGTAAATCTTACTGGAAAATTCTTCAGGTAAAATCTATAAATCAAACTGGGCATAACTAGAACAAATTACCTACAATGGACTGGCGGCCTGTCCAGGCTGTACCCTGCTTCTTGCCTGTTAATTGCTTGGATAGGCTCTAACTTCCCTGTAACCCTCAGTTGGACTAAGCGATATAGGAAATGAATGAATGGAACAAAGTAGTTGAAAAGATATTTATCTGTATATCTTATCTGGTCGTCACATGTGCTTTAGCTGAGATGCTGATAGCTGTAGCAGACATATGAGATTATTATCAGCTATGGTAAATCTTGCATGCACTGTTGTTATCCTGGTTTATATTCAACTACCGCTGTGTAGCTACAGTTATAATCATTTTAAGGGAGGCACTACAGGTAAAAACCCTGTTTTTTCATCACCTGGTCAATTTTGAGATTTCCATTTTTTTCCCTACTTCAATATGTTTTCTTTCAGACTGTGTAAAAAAAAACCCATCAAAAATAAACATTTTAGGAGTTTATTTCATGATACTTTGTCTGATGCACCCAAATCCCCTCAAAATGCAGCTGAAGTTGGTGTTTTTAAACGGAGCGCAGCACCGTTGTGCTCGTCTGAACCCTGTCATGTCTGGTATCGCTGGAAACGTCTCTTTTTCATGAATGATATCATCTCAACCAAACTTGATATTTCCAGCTCATGAATCTAATTGGATCTGATGTCTGTAAATAGTGTTATAGAACAAAAATGTGGAGAATTTTACAATCCAAAACTTTAAAGGCTGTTTTCTCAAAATGAGGTTTTTCTCTTATTCCGGGCAAAAAAAAATCTCCACTTCAGGAGCACTAACAAAAACCAAACTTTCAAGTTTTGCTCCTGACTGTATTCTTTAAGTTTTTACAGAAGGATTTTTTGATATCTCATTCACAGCCTGATTTATAGAACATTTCATTCTAAAAATGTGCCAAAAAAATTGTTTTTTCTGGTTGTTGCCCTTATATTCTAAATTGTGAAACGATCCATAGAGATATCCAAAATCCCCTCTGTAAAAACTTTTGACTTTGATATATGAACAAAATTCAAAAGAAACTTTGAACCTGGCTTAATCTTATGTTTAGATTTTTTTTTGCTAGAAATCTATGCAAATTGGCGCATTTTTGGATATATAACACCTTATTTGCATATTTAAACATAAAATTTCAGAAAACTTGCAATACAAAAAGTGATAGACCTAATATAACGGAATAAACCAGGAAAGTTTCAGGGTGATACCAGTTAGTTACATTTTTTACCCTATTTTCCTGTAGTGTTTCGCCTTGAACTATTAGACGAATAAGGACCTCATACTTTATAACTTTCAGAAACAAGTTCATATTGCGTTAGTGTATCTGCTCACCCATGCTGTCTTCCCCAGAACAATGTGGGGTCTGTTGTGCCTCCTCCAGCACCACCACTAAAGGCTCAGATCAGTCCGCTGGCCAACATGTTTAACCCCGAGCCCAGATCTCCACTGACCTCCTCTTCAGACCACAACTCAGGTACTGAAATACACAAATAAATTATTGATTCCGACAAATTACTCAGACTTCTTTAACACGATGCATCACTCGATTCATGATTCAGCAAAACTCAGTAAATCGTACAGGCATCTTTTTGACAGTGGAGGCATTGCTACCTGAGTTATTGTGTTTGCTTTGACAAATAATCATTTATAAATGAAGCACACTGACATCTTACAGTTTTTCTTGAAATGTCAAATTATTCCCCTTGTTTTAAATCTTGACTGGTAACAGACTTAATCACATTTCCTTTCTCTGCTTTGTGTACCTCTTCTACCTCTAGACCAGGGCAGTCTTGGAGAGGGCAGTTTGTCCAGATCCACATCCCAGTCATCTGGTCTCAACGTGGGCAGGAAGTCCAGAGTCATGACCATCTTTCCCCACACGGCGGGCAACAACGAAACGCTCCTCAGCTTTGACGATGGTGACATCATCACTCTGCTTATCCAGGAAGAGAAGGACGGCTGGTTGTACGGAGAGATGGAGAAGACACAGCAGTGAGTAGTCACTTTTTAGTAAGATAATTTGCATTTATTAACTGGAAACTGAAAAAACTGTCAGATTGACTCACAATTAATCCATTTTTATCCATCTCAGTATTTATAGTTGTTAGGGACTTATTGTTATATCTCTGTCATCATTTGTTGCATTAATGCATCATTAGCAGCACTGGCTTTTTCATCTATAACCTTTAAAATCTGCATAGGATATTTGATTTTTTTAACAGTTACATGAGAAAGAAATATGTTCAAACATAATAAATAAGTGAAAGTGGATTTCCTTAATCACATGCTTGAGTTTAGCTACAGCTGCAAGAAAAAAAGATTCAGCATTTTTTGTTCCCTAATAAAATTTTGATCATATTGCCATGAAAAATAGCCGATTTAGACAAACACAATCAGACTTAAATAAGGCTTTCCTACTCTTTATCTCTAAATATGTCTTCTTTATCTATACATCTTGTAATCACTCACAGTCAAAGCTTCAAAAAGCAAATAAAGGTAAGATCTGTGTGGAAGGACAACAGACAGCAATTTTTTAAATAAATGTGCTGCGTGAATTGTGAGGGATGGAGAACTTTGCCACCAATTATTTGAAAAGCAAATATACAATAAAAAGCTCAAACAGTCTTTTAAAAAAACCTGAAACTCAGTTTAAGAAAGCTTATGTAAGTCAAGAAGATGAAATCACTCAGATAAATCAACAACAGAATAGTTGAAAAAAAAAAAAATTGTCATGTTTTGCTATCTGCGAGTCTTGACCTCAACCCAGCTGGGATGCTGTGACGTGACCCAGAGGGATCTGCTCAGATAAGACATTCCAGAAATATTAAAAACCGAAAGAGCTTAACAGGTAACGAGGTTCCTCGTCATTGTGCAAGTCTCCAGGTAAGCTGCTACAGGAAATCTAAGAAAAGCAAACCTGAGCCGTGACTCAGCAAACCAAAGACAAAGACATGAAAAATGTATCTGTTTGTGGATCATCACTCCTGCAACTTATGTTGATGAAAACTTTTCATAGATTCAACTAATTTCAAACTTTTCACAAACTTTTCTTACAGCAGCACAAACCTTTGCACACCCACAAGGTGGAAATGTACTTTTCATTCCAAGAAGAACGCAGTATCACTGACTTAAAGGCCATTTTCACATAACTCAGGTGGCAATACTAGTTTCCACCTTTTGTTTTTTCTTTTCTTTTTAATGCTTTGCTGTGCTCATGCATCATGCCGAGAAACAGAGTATGTTAGGTATGTTCAACACAACAGTCATAAAGCTCAACAACACTTGTGCGCATGCAGGTGCTTGTACACAAACAAGGGATTTCTGCTGCTTCGTTTTTCATTCATCAAGGATCAAATTCTTGATTTCCCCACTTCCTCACACCTTATAAGGTGTAATGAACTTTAATATGCACTAATTCAGATTGCTCCCTGCTAAGTATTAATACACCTGCCGTCAGTTTTGAAAGTGATTATTAAATGTTGTCTTGTTTAAATATGAAAATTTGTATTTAATCATTTTTTTTTCACTCTTGATGCAACATGCTTTTTTGTCATTACCACTTTTGAAACATAGGAAAAAAAGCCTTTCCTGCTCACAGTGGGTGCCATTAAGCATGTTTTTGTAGTACATTGGTGTCGATGAAGCCAGTGCAGGTTTTTATGAAGAGAACATGTTGGGATAAATCCCTGTACATTTTGTTTCCTAGCAACAAATCCAGTCCGCTGGTTTAATAATCCATCTTTTTCTCAGTGCGTGACTTGGAGTCATCTTTCTAGTCTGAGTGGACACGATTTCTCTGTCTGTGGTGTGTTTTGTGTCTGATGTTTGCAGCTCATGCATACTTTTGATTTCATATCATTATGACACATAGACAGATAACCTGCTGCTTCTAGTTTGCATGCAAAATGGGGAATGCTTTCAAAAGTGACTTGCATCATACCAGCGACATTTCTAAATATTACTGTGGGAAGCAAACAGGCTGAAAACCATGTTATTTCTTTCTTTTGGTAGTGGAAAGATTTATTTATACGGTTCATTTTTGTTCATGTTTTACTGGTCAATGTTAAATAATCTCTGTTTTTGGTCGCCTTCCCATGTGTAGTATCTATTCCCACAATTGCAATAAAATACTGAACCTTTTATGAAAATAGATGTGTTGTTTGTGTTTCTCTAAATAGACGGGGCTGGTTTCCCTCTTCCTACTGCCGACCGTACATCGAGCCAGCAATATCAAATAGGTAAGAAAACAAATCAGCATATCAGGGACTAAATCGAGTTGCTCGAAAGTGGCTGTTTGATAGCTGAGGTTTTCTGTCATACGCAGCAACCTGAGCACACCGGTGCGGAGGCTGAGCGTGGCCAGTCTGCCAGAGCAGGAGGAGGAGGAGCCCGTACTGCTCCCACCACCAGACTACAGTGATGATGTCCCATCTAGTCCAGTGGTCCTCACAACACCTTCACCACAAAACACGGTCAGTACTGGTCTGTTTTGTTTTTTTTTTATCTATTTTTTAATGCAGCTTGAGGTGGATTTTTTAAATGATGCCCGCAGCATCAGGACAAAGTAAAGTTAAAGGGGAAGTTAATTTTTTTTCAATCTGGACCTATTTTCTAGCATGAAATACATTCATTTACTCACCCAGACAGTTTTGGTGCAACTTGAATTCCTTCGGGAGATATTTAGATCTACTCGAAATCAGCGTATGTCCAATATAATGGAAGTGATGGGGCAACTGTGCGCAGCCTCTAAATAGGGCATTATCTGCCACAAACTCCTTCATTTCGCCAATGTTTTGTTAGGAAACATAAGTTGGACCCCCCCCTGTGAACTCGAAGCGGCTTTTTTGTGGTGATTCATCCCTATTTACAGACATTTACTTGTTATGGTGTAGCATAATACTGATGTCATCAAAGCCGCCGCAGTAAAAATGTCTGTAAATAAGGACGAATCACCACAAAAAAGCCGCTTCAAGCTCACAGGGGGGGGGTCCAACTTATGTTTCCTAACAAAACATTGGCGAAATGAAGGAGTTTGTGGCAGATAATGCCTTATTTAGAGGCTGCACGCAGATGTCCCATCACTTCCATTATATTGGACATACGCTGATCTCGAGTGGATCTAAATATCTCCTGAAGAAATTCAAGTTACACCAAAACTGTCTGGGCGAGTAAATGAACGTATTTCATGCTAGAAAATAGGTCTAGGTTGAAAAAACACGAACTTCCCCTTTAAGGATGATGAGAATGTCATTTATTTTAGAGATATTTGGTTAAAAAGGAAAGCAAGGAACAGCTTAAAAGCTATGATGGCTCCTGATAAACCCACTGGATTTAGCAGTTTTTAATGATACAGAAACTGGAAGTCACGACGTCACCCTCATTAGGTCTTGTCATGTGATTCAGTGCAGCCTCCTTTAAGCAATCAGTTCTTACATCATGCTGATTTAATAGTCAGTGTTAGTGCAATTCATCTATGCTCTAAAGTAATTTGATCATCAACTGCCTGAAAATCTATTTATTTCTCCTCTCTCTCATTGTTGCTGTAGATACATCCAAGCTAAGTGCGACCTCTCATTTCGCACATGACCCCCTCTGCTTCCCAGTCACAGTTAGCCTGCCAACACTGAGAGCTTAGTCAGCTAAAAAAATATATGTGAACACCTCATAAACAGCAGTCTTAGTATTTCTCTAAATCCTACAAGTCCTTGTCTGAATTTTTGAGATGAAACTTTTGCAAAAGCACTGGCCTGTGTTTGAATGTCTTTGACATTAGCCACGATATGTTCTAGACTAGAAAAGTTTGCGTGTTTCCGAATAAACAAGCACACAATTTGATTTGTAGCATGCAACACACCCACACCACAAAATGCCATCACACAGGTTGAACTTTAAGTCTGAGTAATTACGTCTTATCAACAGCTCTGAGATGCATAGTCACCCTTCCACACCCTGAAAGTACAACCGAACTGGGAGCACTCCTCTGTTCCTTTAAGACATTCAAGATAATACGGCACATTTATCTTATTATTTCCCTCAAGGAAGTGCAAGCCTCAAATGTTCCTATTTTACAGGGGTCGCTTTCCTTTTGAGACTGATCAGACATGAATTCAAGACCAAGAGCAAAAGAAATTTTTGAGTCCTACAGGATAGTGAGAAATGCTCCCAGGCAGAGTTTGTTAAAAATAAAAAGACTTAAGGAAAACTAGAGAGTTACAGAGGGAGGCATAAAGGACAGGAGGGTACAGACACTTTCACTTTATGGCTGCGCTTTGTCATCTGGTGAATTATCAGTCCAGTCGGCAGACAAGCCCATACACGCTTCTTTCTCCACCATCACCTTCCCTGCTGCTCAGCCTGTACAGTCCTGTCCTCACTGTCCTCTGTATCTGCTGCCTCAGGGTTTCTCCATCAGCTGCAGTGAGGAATAAACCTCCTCAATAAACTTCACATCCTGCAAGAAAGTTGCCCAGCGTCAATGAAATCGTGATAAAAAGAGCTTTGATCTCTGACCGTTTGTTCAGGAAAAGGCAGAGGCTGACTTTGCTGCTGGCTCCGAGGCAAAGTTGGACCTTCTCACCACTTTTCCCAGGACTTAAGCTCCTCAAATTTAGCAGGGCAGCATTCAGATCCCACTTCCTCCCTTTAAGAGGTACCTTTTATTGATTAACAGGATGAAAAGGGATTTCTATAGAAAATGGCTGGATTTATAGACATATTTTTCTGATAATTTCTCTTTTTGCATTATTAATTCCGCCAATCACATTGCAGTAAGTAAGTAAACATTATTTCAATAGCTCTTTACACAGACATGAGTTAGAAAGTGCTTCACATTATAACATAAAAATACAAGTAAAATCAATTAAAAAGCTAAATAAATATATTAACAATTAATTAACAAGCTGACCCACTGATGTTATACAAGAGCTTTTTTTTTTATTGTAGGAGGCCTTGAAATACGTTCATTTTTGAGCTTTTGATTGATTGGTTTGCTATTTAACAATGAAAGGTTTAGTTTTACAGCAAAATGTTTTTAACTATTGCAGATTAGAGATGGCACCAACAGCAGGCTGGTTAGCTTTTAGCAATATAGGCTTTTATGTTAGAACATCAGCGAGAGAAAAATGCTCTAATCATCATCACTATATACTGTATTTATTAATTACAACTTTATGTGAGTTAGTGCTTTTGTATGTTAAATCAAAACTTAACAAGTTTTAATTCAATATTGACTAAGTTTTGACATTTTAGAATCATGCTGTAGTTACTGGATGTGATTTGTGTTGTATTTTATTTTATTTTTTGGGCCAAAGTTGGTGCCAGATTGCATTTACCAGAGGGATGCTCCACTCAGATGTGATTAGTTTGATTGTCAGGCAGCTAAAAATGACTGTTTGAAAACATTCAAACTTTGAAAGATGGGATTTGATGTCCCTAATGTTCTCTATATTCCTCTGTCGTGTAGTTTGAATATAGACTCGTATTAAACAACTAACAACCCTCCAAACTAACAAAACTGTGAAAAGCAAAAGCAGCAAATTTGTACTTTTTTAGAAAATTGATGTACTCTTAGTACTTCTTACTACCAGCTGTTCATACCATTTTAGCTGTGATGACAAACCATTACATGATCTGAGAAACTTCATAGACTTTTATGTGGCAAAACCTTTTCCTGGACACTGACCAGTCTGTTCTGATATAGATGCTAAATTGTTGACCAGATATTTTAAGTGCTTTCTAGTAATTCAGTTAAGAGGGGCTTGGACTGAAATCTGCCTTGGCTTAAAACTCTAATCTAATCACAAATTGGTTGGATAACCTTCGGATATGAGATGTGGGAATGAACCCAACTGTGGCCTCATGTTCACCAACTTCTGGATGTTGTCTGCCCTCTAGTGGTGAAATAAGATAATGCTGGTTTAATCTGTGCAACAACACAACAGATACCCTCAGAATATTTGTGAGTCAGATAACTTATTATGAAGATCTGCATCTGAATAATCTGAGGTTACTGTTGTCATCTTTTATCATCTTTTGTCAGACTTGCAGAATAAACAGATTATATCTTAGTTTATGTAGATCTGATCTGATCTAAACTGAAAACAACAGACACACCGTCTAAAAATAGAAAATAAAAGCACCTTTGAGTTAATAGAATTTCCTCTGACATGTAAAGGAGATGATGAGTCTTTCAGTTGTACATATTTTATTATGTTATGTGGTTATAACAAGCTCTTTGACACAAAAATGAGGCATTAAGTCGGGGATCCACATCATAGTACCCTCTTGGTATTATCAGTGTCCTCAGGTGAGTGAAAGGCACGAGTACGTGTCTCTCAGCAGATTTACCAGATTGACTAGATTCCAGACTCGCTGAGGTTCCAAGTTTTAGCCAAACAACGTGTTCAAGCTCAGCTGCAGTGATCGGGAAGGAGGGAGTGGGGGGTGAAAAATGTTCTTCCCAAACCAGTCTGGCCACTCTAGCTTTATGTCCTGGAATGAGTATTTGTGTTTGTATGTGTTGAAAGATTTGTATTATTTCTATCTGTCCAGCGGATCTTCACGTCTTTTTTTATGTCTTCAACAGGTGTCTTTAGTGAACGGAGATGGGAAGGCTCCTTTTCTAGGGTGAGTGACGAGATTTATTTGACTATTTAAATTTTGGTAATGATGGCTTTTGTTTCATTTGAGGTGTGATACTTTTTCCCCTTTGCCTCTTTTTTTCCTGCAGAGGAGGGAATCCGTTTGCTACAGTCAAGCTGAGGCCAACTGTCACAAATGACAGATCGGCACCAGTTATCTAAAACAGAATATGAGGAGTTCTCACTGCTGTCATGCCTTCAGGGAGATCATACAACAACACAGGCCCAGTGCAACACTCCGGATATCTCCCCAACCTGACATCTCACCAGCCTGCATGCTCGTCTCTGTCAGTACCGCTCGGCTCTATTAAAGAGATCCGCAGTTTCTTCATGAGTGTGTGTTTCTGCTTGTTTGTGTTTTGCTTTAGCCCCAAAAAGGGAAACATGACAGAATCCACATATGGAGAATAAGGGATCATTAAAAAGTATAATTATTCCAAAATGGAGGTTTGAACCTCGTCTAAACTTCATGTATTGATGCCATCAAGATGATAAAAAATACAAATGAGAAAAAGGGGGAAAACTTCCGGTCATTTCCTCACATGCACGGGGAGTTTTTCAGCTAAAATCCCGTCACTTCCAGTATAAATGACCATGATTTCAGGTATAAATACTAAAGAAATAGAGTGAAGGAACCCTTTATCAAAAATAGGATTTGATTAATTAAACCTCTCATCTAAATTGCACCACCTCGTCGAAATATTTAAAGCATTTAGAAATGCTATAAACTGGTAAAAGAGGTTTGTTTTGCAACAAGACACTTTCTTCATAATGTGTAAGATGAAATCAAGTGTCTTGACTTTGAAGTATCGACTGTGGTTGTATACAAATAAGAAGAAACCTCACAGTTGTGAGACGATAGTGATGAAACAGACAAGCACCCAGGCTGTCATCCTGACTTGCCAAAAAAAAAAAAAAAAAAAAAAAAGATCTTATTTCTATTTTTTTTGTAATTATTTTTGTCTTTTTAAGACACTGTTGTATACAGAAGTGGTGAGAATGAAGGGAGTGTGACTTGTTGGGAAAAGGGTTTGTCTTTTGAATGCAGTTTTAAATGAAAAGGCTATTTATATACAATAAGTTTGTATGAAGTATTTAATTAAATATGTATACAGAAGACCGCTCTGTGGAAATGCCCCTTTAACTACAACAGCCACCGGCTCAGTTTGAGCTGTGGTCCCCCTCTGATTTAGATTAAACTGCTGATATGTATTTTAAATGGACAAAGTGACCTTTTAATGAAAAAAAAAGATTTCACTCCTTGTGGTTTCACTGTTTTATGTAACATTTGTGTGCGTAGTACACATTTTATGCACAATTAAATGCGCTTTACTGGTAGACAACTGAATTGTTTGAGAATAATGTGGGCTCGTTGTTTGAAAATGACTTTTTTGCCACGTTTTTGCTCTTTATGAATGTTATTATATGATTGAGGAACTGATTATGGTCTACATAAACTCACTGACGTACACACCCATCGCCCTGACGGTTACTGCTACATGCTTTCAGTCAGTACCATGCCACGTACTGACCATGTAATTTTTATCAATAAAAACACAAAAATGTCAACACAGTTTATGGTCATTTTCTTTTATTATGTTATCATCTTACTGACTTTGTTATTGCTTGTTCCAGTTTTTCAGCTCAGATGTCCATTATGCTAGGATTACCCATAATTTTACATAAAGGTGTGAGTATCTTGAAGTCATGTTGAAAAAAGGGGATATACAGGCTAAAAATCTCAGCAGCCTCGGCATCACATGTAATCTTTGGTGCCTTTTAATTTCATAACACCAGTATTAAAGTCCCTTGAAATGATTTAAACTGGGTTTCTCACATAACTTCACAAACACCAGCATACTTTCTTTAGATGCACAGCCATTCTCGCACACAGTTGCATGAGCCACAATTCATTATACATGCATAATATGATTGTTCAAAAATAGTCAATTTTCCTGTTAAATACTGTTAATCACATAATAATCGCATGCATACGCCATAGTTTTCTGTATGATAAGCAATGTAAGATTGAATGGTGCCCTAAGAGTTGTTTTGCATGTAAAAAAAGGTAAGTTTTTGTTTGTATTAGAACGAGTGATATGGAAGGTGAAAAATAGTTACATTGCATGTAAGTAATATGATGCCTGTGAGATACCGGCATGAGCTAAAATTTGTGCACATGAGAAAGAATTAGACGATATCAACAGCAATTAGAAAAACAATGAGGTGCTCAGAAAATCATCACAGGAACTGACGATGTTGAACAAACAGCATGATTGTGGTTATTTTGTGTGATTTTACTGAGTATGAACAGACATTTTCTGTCTTTCTCTTAGTAACAGCAACCAGGGACGCATCGTGTGTCCTGGAGGCCCTTCATCCACTTTTTTTTTTATTGTTACAAATTGTTGTGAAAGTTTAAGATTGTAAAATGTGGGGAGAACAGATATGCCTGAAATTAGTTACTGTAACGATGTTTTCTTGAGATCATGAGTTAATAATTCTGTTAGCTTGAAATCACATTCACATGATGGCAATTTCTCTCATGAGCTTAAAGAGATTTTCTGTGGATCACAAGATGAGAAAGGTAAGTTTGACAAAGAGTAGTTTGTCAATGCCTGACAATTTGTTATTTGGGAAAAATCTATGACAGTAAATAAAGGCATGAGGCTCCAAAAATCCAGTGTCGAGCCTGTATGTTTCCTCATGCAGCAACTTTAGGCAGCTGATGCAGGTGTTTGTCAAAGGCAGGGATGATTGACTTATTGTGCAGGATACCAACTGATGGCTGAAGGGAGATGCCAACAGGAGAGATGACACTTTAATCCGTTGTAAAATACTTTGATGCTCCCATTTGACCATCTCTGACTCAGATTCTGGTTGCTCCATAATTCTGACTTACATTGTTCATTTATGTTTTATCATCACCAATCTGTCCAGGCTTGATACTCTGTTATGAAGCCATGGAGATACTGGAAGACATCTGCTTGGACAGAAAAATCTGCTTTGAGGTTTGGTACTGTTTTTGTTTGCTTTGACAGAATTGTGTTCATTGACATCTAGAAGTGAAGGAACCCAGAATAAATCTGTCCCAGACACAACAAAAGATTAAGTCTAATTACCTTCATTTCGAGACTAATATCCAGGAGGGGCTTGAATGTATCTAAGCCAGCTTTGCAGTTTAAAAATGTCTCTAAAAACAGTGTTATTGAGCTGTGAAATATTAAAACAAAAGTTAAAATCTTACCTCTGAATCTACCCATCAGTTGGTAGATAGATGTAGTTTTTCTGTCCAAGTTGTCACAAACACCAGGGCAAAACATTTGGTGTTATGGCAACTACCCAGCTCACTGTCTGAGGATAAAAGCTCTTTGAGTCAAAGAGAAAGCTGCTGCAGTGACCAGAGATGGCTGTGACTGCTGTATCATTTTCCTCATTTCCTATTTACATTTTGTTCCTGTTAAATATTAATGGATATGTATATATCTTTTTTCAAATTGTTCAAGAGTGATCAAAGTAAAAAAAAAAAAAAAAAAATTATGCTTTGAATTTTTCTGATCACGTTTTCAAAAATCTTAAAATCTGTTTTATTCATTTATTTATTTATTCATTCATTTATTCATTCATTCATTTATTTGTGTTAGTGAGAATTTCCTGCAGATTTGCGGTCTCAACCTGGACAGTCGATCTGTAAAGGAAACATTAGCCAGCAGCGCCCTCTGCTGGTCAGCTGCGCCACAAACACCTGCTGCCGTGGAAACAGCCAATAGGAGTGAAGCAGACTGTGGCACGAAGACAGCACTTCCTGTTTCATGCAGAGACATAAGGATGTAAATATCAACAGCCACTGAACACATTATGACTTACACTTCTATCCATTCATTTCAACCTGCCGAATGAAGAGTGGTGACATACCACCTCTCCCGTTTGACGTTTTATGAAAGAAGGCTCAAGGTTAGTGTTTCCAACGGCGCTACATCTGCTATTTGTAGGGGGCTAAGCCTGTAAGCTTGTGCCTAAAACAAGCCGGGTGTTGCCGCCAAAGCCTAAAGCTGGTTTTAAACTACAGTCCACGATTGTTTAAAGCTTTACAGTTTAAATGTCTGTAGTATAATGCTCATTAAGGGTTATTTGACTGGCGTTAATATGCAGCTAGCTTGTTACGCTGTAACAAACGCCGTGCAGTAACAGCCTCTTATGGTGTAATCGTAAAGGTGTTTTTACTTTGTTTTTGTAAGCTTATGAGATATCTTTAGTTTTATCTTCCTCATTGTATGATGTAATTATCCAGTACATTATATGAAAGTGAGTGACAGATGACAGGCTTTGTACTGTAGCAACAACGTCACTGTTGGTCAATGAAAAAAGGATCTGACAGAGAGGATTGTTCAAGATTTATGCTGTTATTCCTCTTGCACATACTGCCTCAAATATTATGAAGGCTGCAAGTCTAGCATGCATGAGGTAGGTCCCTTTGTTTGTGGCATTATCAAGGCTTCAGGTCAGACTTCAGAAGTGGAGCAAAAAGCAGCTATAACAAACGACATCGGTGCCAGTTCAACACATGATCCCAATTTGTGTGAACAGCTCTGCTCTGAGGAGACCTTTCAGTTCATGAGAGCAGCCTTTATGCTTGTTCTGCTTTGAAGGATTTGACTGGGTTGTTTATCTGACCTGCTCAAGCTACAGTCCAGAAAAGTTGGATTCTTTTTTGAAATCCACATGAATGATGCAAATGCGATTTGCAGCCCTATAATTATTTGAAGAGTACTAAGACAACATAAAATAATGAGTTTAGATTCTCCTGTCATTTTTTCAATTTCACTGAGTGTAAACATATTTTCATCTTGCAAAGATTTCTTCAGATTATTTGCATTGTCTATTTATTTCATTCACTACAGGTGATTTTTCTAAAATGCGTTAATTGTCCTCACTTTTTTCAAATTAATGAACCCCTGGCCATCTTTTCCTGCGCCAGGCTCAGCCTTTGGTGCTCTATTTCATGTGGAAATGGGTTATTCAATCATGTGACTAACCTATTTTTAGCTTCTAATAAACTTTCCACAGTCATTTGTTTTAATGTTCCAACTTTTTTCAAATATGTTGGTGCCTTATGTATCAGTCTTCCCAGAAGTGAACATCCCAACAACTTTAACCTGAGATCAGACTTTGCAAAGCTGTGGAAAATTTTCAAAAATCTCCAAGAGCTACAAACTCTGAGTTAGCATGATAAATGTTTTAAACTCATGAGAGTATGATTTTGGGGGACAGGCTGAACAAGGGTTTCCAGAATATAGCATCTTCTCTCTTAAAAAGAACATGGAAGCGCTGTTTAGATTTGCAAAGCTGCATCTGAAAACTATAAACTATAACACTGTTGGAACATCATTGTCTTTTGGACAAATGAGACTTGGTCATCATGCACAGCAACACATCTGGAGAAAATCAAGCAGAGTTTATGAGCATAAACCCCTCATACCTACAATCAAACCTGCTGATAGAGATTAATGAGGCTCATTTTGGGCTCTTTGTGCATCCACAAGACCTGAATACCTTGCAGGTGTCCGTACTAAAAATGCTCCAGTCAAAGGTGAGGCCATCTGTTACACCTAAAGTTTGATCTTGGCACAGCAGTAATGCGATGGTCCTCAGCATGGCAGCAAATCTAAAACAGAATAAAATCATAAAAAGAAAAGAATCAAGCAAACATCCAGAGTGCAAAAATAAACCTGATTAAAATGCTCTGGTTGAACCACAACAGAGCTGAGGATAAAAAAAAAAAAAAAAGCCCATACACTTCAATGAACACAGTGGTGTAAATTAAAAACCAAAATTTCTCCAGAACAATATAAGATACTGATGACATCAAACAGAAATCAGTTGCTGCTAAAGGTGGATTTACAAACTATTTTAACTTGTGTAACTGCTTTTTCACACACTTCTTCTTTATTCTGGCTTAATTTTAGTTAAATATATGATGGTAAAGTGTAATATGCCATGCGGTGTTGCTTATCTTAGGTAATACTTCCACATTTTAAGGCCTGATAAGAACCAGACGTGTGCGTCTGTGTTTTTTTGGTTGTTTTTTTTTTCTATTTCATCCTGATACACAAAACCTTAAAACTGAAAGTGGGTACTTTTTCACATAACTGACACTTATTGATCTTATTGGTGTGATCTGAGAGCTGATTGGTATTGGATAATTCTTGTTGAACTCTGAAGCGAGTGACCAACTGCGCCTGACTTTTGGTCTCTGGACTCATTAAACTTGACGATGTGATCATGTTTTCTTTACTCACTATGAACTTATCAGATGTAAAGTAATATATGGTGGCTCTCTAAAACAGTATTGTTTATACAGCTGTTCTTTGCAAAGTTTTAAGAGTTGTTGAAAATCACATTTGCACAAACTTTCTGCTTATTCTCAGGCAACTGTTGCAGCGATGCCCGTCTCCCTGCTGTGGGCTGTGGATGTGTACGGGCGGGTCTACAGCCTGTCCACAGCGGGACAGCAGTGGGAACAGTGCCGCGATGCCCAGATGGAGTTCAAGCGGGCGACGGCAGCCCAGCAGTGCTGCTGGGGCATCGCCTGTGATAACAGCATCTACCTGAACGTTCATGCCTCTGACCTGCCTGTCCGCTACAAAGAGGAGACCTATGAGAATCAAGTGGGTCTCTGAGTCTGATGAGATTACATTCTTAAGAAGAGAATACCAAAGAGTAGATTAAGGCAGAAAAAAACGAATTTTTATTTATTGTTTCAGTGTGTGTTGTAAATAATGGTCCCACAATGGCTAAAGCTTGCGGTATCAGGTTAGCACTGAGAAGCGTCCCATCAAAAAAGCTAATTTGAGTATATGTTTGATTACAGTAAATTTGGGGAAAAAAAGCTTTTAGATTGATATTTCTTATATGTGTATCTCTTCCCATGCAGAGTGAAGGATTATTAGTGTTTAAGATAACTTCAATGGATTTGTGTGCAGCTGGTAGCCCTCATAAATGAGGCTACGCATGGGCTAAATCCAGATTTGTTGAAAGTAACTTGAGCTAATAAGCTCATATTTGTTGTTTGTTGATCCTGAAATGTCATCTCTCCCTGTTTTCCCGCTAGCGTTGGAATCCTGTCGATGGTTTCTCAGCACATTTGCTGCCAAGTGATCGCTGGCAGTGGAGTGATGTCACAGGTCTGCAGCACCAGCCTCTGGACAGTTTCCAGCTTCCCTCCAGCAGCTGGGAGTGGGAAGGCGACTGGTACATTGATGAAAACTTTGAGGGTGACCCTACAGAAAAAGGGGTCAGCCTTGCAATTTTTTTTCCTTTGCAGCTTTTACTCCTGTCCTCTTTCTCTCTGCCTTGTATTAATGATCGAGATATTTGTTTCGGCAGGGGTGGACGTATGCCATCGATTTCCCCGCCACTTACACCAAAGACAAGAAGTGGAACTCCTGTGTCCGTCGCAGACGATGGCTTCGCTACAGGAGGTACAAAGCCATGGACACCTGGGCTAAGGTGCGTTACATTCTTTATTAGGGATTGACAGATACAGCTTTTTGATATTACAGATACTGACATTTTCTTATCAGCGTCAACCTGCTGAAATTTGGGGCCAATACTGGATTTGACCCCTAAATTTACATAATGAAGGACAAAATTAAAACGAATTTTGAAAACTCTTTTAAGACAAAAAAAAAATAAACAAAGCACTTCAAATAAATGTATAAAAGATAAACAGACCTCTTGCAAACTAATATTAAATAGAAACATTAAACATATAGTAGATACAGTATATAAAAAGGTGCTACCTGAATAGATGCCTTTGCCAACACGCCAGATGTATTGGCTAATGCCGCTACCAGCAAAAAACACAAGTATGCTCAACATAATTTGGCTTTTGTGACCCCAAAAAAAAGTTGAAAACTGATTTCTACAAAATAATGACAGTTAAATAAAAAATATGTAACATAAAATAAGTCGTTGCATAAATATTCCCTCCCTTTAAAGCGACCGGCTTAATTTAACAGAGGTCCAGTCAACAAGTGCAAGAAGTCTTACACTCATTGGAATGGAATCATTTGTTGAGCTGTTTTCATTTTCTTTCTTTTTTCCTGTATTGACAGATCCCCTCACAACAGACGACTCTACCAGATCCCTTCAGCGACATCAGCTGTGGAGGCTGGGAGGTCAGTGAGGAGCCCAGAGGACGGCTGTCCCTGTGGGCTGTGTCCCTGCAGGGCAAGGTACGGATCACACACACACATAATGCGCCAACATTACTCTGCAGCAGCACTTCGCATGTCTCAGCTAGACTATTGGCATTAATTAAGCAGGAAAAAATAGATATTTTGCTTTACTCTTACTCACATTATGACACATTTTCTGGTCTGTGCTGCTGTAATAGAATATTAAACTGGAAGCGGCTGCAGAGTTGAAAGAGCAATATAAAATGTGTATCTAGCAGTTTGAGCTAAACACTTGCTCATAAAATGTATCCTCCAGGATTAAAGAAAAACCTTTAATAACTGTGTCATAATGTATTGTTTTCTTTTTTCATATCTTCAGCAAGATTTCCTCACTCCTAATTTCCTTTTCTCTCTGTCCAGGTGTGGTTCAGAGAGGGAATCTATCACCACAATCCTGAGGGCTCTTCATGGGAGGAGGTCCCTCTCCCTGGAGAGGTGGTCCAGATCAGCTGTGGCCCAGGGGACCTGGTGTGGGCCGTGTTGTGGGAAGGACAGCTCATTGTCAGGGAAGGCATCAGCAGAGACTGCCCCAAAGGTACGAGCAGGCGGACAAGTAGGAGGTGTGTGTGAGATTGTGTTTATAGCCTGAGAATAATGTTTCCTGTGATCCAGGTTCTTCCTGGGCAGTGGTGGAGTCTCCGAGTCCTGAGGTCGGGGCCATACATGTAGCTGTGGGAGTCAACGTTGTCTGGGCTGTCACCAAAGATAATAAAGTAAGAAACCGCTGGCTGCTGGGAACCAGTGATGGAAAAACATAGAACCGTTTTTTGTCAATATAAACATAAAGTAAACATTGAAACAGAAAACTGACATGTAACGGTTTCTGAAGGCTTTGCAGGAAAAAAAAAATTAGTTAAAAACTCTTAGATTTGAAAGCCAATTGAGAAAACAATATTCTGGTATTCTTTTTAGTCTATTTTGTTTTGTCTTCTGTCTCTCTGGGGGAAAAAAAAACCCTCACTAACTGGTTAGCATATTGTGTTTCTCTTCATCTGACAATAAAAAAATTCCAATAAAACATAATTAAGAAAAGAAACTCTGATATTTAGGCACCATTGGATTTTGAAAACAATCACGGTTTGACTTCAAACTGACCGTTTTCAAAGCATTAAGCCCATTTAAGAGAAGCCTCCTGGTAGAAAACTGTTTAGCTGTAGATATCACAGAACAGACAGTGACTTAAAGCTTAAAAAAAGTCAGAAAATTAAAAAACAAAGACCTCCTTTCACATGTTTTTAAGTTGCAACAGTTTTGCTTAAGCTTGTGAGACGTTTTGTAGCAGCATTGGTACTAACAGAGTTAAACAGCAGCCACACTCAGGTAATGTTTAATAGTTAATTTATTGGTTTACTGAGCATTAAGACAGCGAGTTATGGCTGTCTGCTCCAGTATCCGTCCTCTCTCTTCTCTCAGGGCCTCAGTACTCACACAAAAAACAAGAAACACAAGTTTCTCTCACTATCTCTCAGGGATTCAGTACTATAGCTCCCAAGCTGTTAAATACTTGTTTTTGCCTTAATATTTTCAGCAGTTAGTTAAAATTTGATTTGTTTTCATTAGGAAATGACAAATGCCTCTGACACTGTCTTAGGAAAAGGAAGAATCTCCCATGCAGACTACAGCTGGTGATAAAGTAGTGTTTGCACTCATTGATTAAAGACGAACAGTTTGCTGATAAACACAAGGGGAAATTTCAGATTTGTGATGTTTTCACACATGAGATGCTCTGTCTCTGCTCTCCTGCTCTTCCAGGTGTGGTTCAGGCGTGGTGTGAATTCTCACAACCCCTGCGGTTCAGGCTGGATCAGCATGGTTGGAGAAATGATTATGATCAACGTAGGACTCAACGATCAGGTGATTTCTGGCTAAGTGATGCAACAGATGTGTAGATGCTGTTTTTTTTACCGATGTCTGATATTGTCCAACTCTTAATTTCCGATATCTGGTATCAACCGATACCGATATATGCAGACAACTGTGAGGTTGTTTCTCACATATTTTGAGAGATACAACTACATTCTGCTACGAGAGCAAAGATCCCAAAATAGCTTTACCTCAGCCAGAGGAGTTCATATGGACATCTGGCTACCATATATAGATGCTAGCAGGTATTAGCCAACATGTGGCTAATGATAATGTTTCTGACAACTTGGTAACTTAACCAAAAAACATATAAGCAACTTCAAAGCAAGTCAGTCTGTAGCAGCAGCAGCTGCACCGTAGTCACATGACTGTAAAAGGAATGCTGGGATATGAAGTTCTTCCAGAATAACAGGGATTTATTCAAGATTTTGTCACGGCACAACGAGATCTCATTGGATTTCATTAGTAAAACTAGCTGTCCAAAAAAAACAGATACCAATATTTTCTGATATCACATTTTAATGCCGATATCAGCCAATAATATCGGTAGGCCAATAAGATTGGACTTCCCTAATGCTGTTATAGTTGTGCATGTTTGCACGTCACTAATTCCCATTCTTGCTTTTGTGTTTAGGTGTGGGCTATTAGCTGTGAGGATCGGGCCATGTACTTCAGACAGGGTGTGACCTCCAGTGAACTCAGCGGCAAAACCTGGAAGCCCATCACTGTTCCCCGAGATGGAGACCGATCCCACTCCAGTGCCAGTGCAACCAGCCTGCAGAGGTGGGTGATCTCAGTGGACACGAGCTAATTTTCTCTGAGAATACAAGTGCCTCCTTATCAGCATTTATGCAATAATAAAATGTTTTTTCTTCCACATTGATAAATGACTGAAGTTCCTCTTTCCTCCCTGCTGTTCCACAGTGCCGGGTGTTTTTTCTCTGGTGAGGTGCGTGCTCACTCAGTAGCAAGTGATGCAGAATCAGAGATGGAGAAAGCTTCTGCAGACGGAGCCAGCGGAGGCATCACATCTGCCACTCCAGAGTCCTTTGCTGATGCCCCCACAGACCCCTCTCCTGACCCACCCAAAGCCCGCATCCCCAAGGTCACCAGCGACAGCTTCATCTCCGAACTCGTCTCTGACCGAGAATCGGGGAAAACCTCAAAGCACGTTGGCTCAGCCACTCCGGCTGTCTTAGAAGAGGACCCCATACCCACAGAGGGAGACGTCAAAGCTCTCCCAGCTGATCCAGCTCTTTCCCCTAGCCAGTCTGGGGGAGCTCCTGGTCCCCAGTGGAGTAATGTAGACCTGGAGGAGGCGCAGATCCAGCAGACTGAAGCTGGAGCTGTGCAGGACTCAGCTGACAGCTGCAGCTTGTCTTCTGTAGCCACCTACACCCTTGCCATGGAGGACCCGTACGGAGCAGATGAGCATCCTCTGTGGGCGTGGGTCAGCGGAGGAGGTTGCTCGGTGGATAGTCACTCACAACTCAACTGGTTTAACTGCTCTATGAACACATGTGAGTCCTGTTCGACACAGCTGTTAAACACATAAACTGCAGTCCATTTACAAAATGCTGTTCTGTCTCTTTCCAGCCTTGTTCCAGTCAGTCCAGTCTATGAGTCTGTCAGTCACCCCGGCCCAGACGGCAGCTTGGCGGAGACAAATCTTTGAGCAGCTCAATGAGAGAACCAAGAGGGAGATGGATAATTTTAGACATTATGAGCAAGCTATTGAACAGGTACAAGCAGTATTATTTTAATTTACGTCTATGACACAACAAAGCATTATTAGTTCTGTTCATTAGTACTCACTCATTACTTTACCTAAACGCTTACTCCCGTGGCAGTCTGTATGGGTGAAGAAGGGAACCATGCAGTGGTGGAGAGACTGGAAACCACACAAGTGGATCGATGTTCATTTTGCCTTGGAGCAGTTCTCAGGACCAGAGGGCAACAAGGACGGCATCCTGTTCATTTATTACAATTATTATGAGGAGAAGAAGGTGAGAAAGAAGCATGCATGAAATTAAGTAAATATAACCACAACCCTTAAATTAAGAGTGTATCTTTCTTTTAGTTTTAACTCAAGTCTTGTTTTTATAAAATGTTTCAAATCTGCTCTCTAAATGAAAAAGATGTGTAATTCTGTTCTCTGTTTTTGTAAATTTTCCTTTGCTCCTAACTGCCTCATAACCTCAGAGCAGAATAAATGCACAACTTTAACCCTTCTCTGCCCTTTTTTTTCCCCTTTAACTCTTTCCAGTATCTGCATGCCTTCATCAACGAAGTGACCATCCTGGTTCCGGTGCTTAATGACTCCAAACACACTTTTGCCATCTACACTCCAGAGCGTACAAAACAGAGGTGGCCGATCAGACTGGCAGCTTCCACGGAGCTGGAAATGCATGACTGGGTGTGTATAGAAAGAGATGAGATGCAACTTTAAAAATCCCATTAGGGGGAAATTTACTTGTTACAGCGGCGAGAAGATCAAGATTAACAATGTTTCAATCCAAACACTTTATTTATATAGCACTTTAAACAATAGAACATCTCCAAAGTGCTGCAGAAAAAAAAAATCCAAGAATAAATAAAATCACAATAATAAAACAGAATATATAAAATGTGCAATGTTAAAAGCCACGGAATAAAAATGCGTCTTAAGACGAGACTTAAAACACTCTACTGTGGGGGCTGTGCTGACATTGGGTGGCAGGGCGTTCTAGAGTCTCCAGAGAAAATAAAAAATGTTAAAGGTACAAAAATATACACTAAAACAAGAAGAAGAAGAAGAAATAACAGTCAATAAATTAATATTTTTGGAGGTGTCCAATATTACTGGCCAATATCGGCATTAAACTGTAATGTCGGAAAGTATCGGTATTGTTTTTTATTTTTTTAATGACACAAAACTCGTGGTCACACATCACTAATGCATAAAAAACTTAAACAATGTCAGTATATTGTTAATGCCTGTAAATGATCAGAAACATCATAAATGAGAAGGATAAACATGTTTTTGGAGATTTGAACAGTTATAAAGCATTTCAGCCCTCCATCATACTATCTTTAAATAAAGAAATTATTGTTTTATACAAATGTATTAAACCGTTACAATGACTCTCTATATAAAAAGATCCTTTTGGTGGCCAATAACACTGGTTTCTGTAGACATATACTGGTGTAGCTGGAGGCTTATAATGATGTAAAAAGCTGGATAGTGAGAGAAACAAAGTGATTCACTGTGATTATTTTGTTCTCCCTGGTTAGAGTATCTCACCACGAATTCTCTTTTTTTTTCCGTTTCGTCTGTCTATCATCACCACCCACCCAATCTCCAGCTGGCGTTGTTGAGTGTGTCATGCTGTGACTCCAGGGGAATCCGGGGTCCTCCCTCCAAACAAGCAATATGGTCCATCACCTGCAAAGGGGACATCTTCATCAGTGAACCCTCCTCTACCCTAGAAGCCATGCCTTACCCCATACCTTGTGACCAGATGTAAGAATAACCATCACATATATGGTTTATTTATGATGGAGAAAGACTTTAACTCTCCTGTAGATGAGGAAGCAAACATATGTACGTTTCCCAATGCTTAGCCACAAGTCCTTGTTTCCCTCCTCCAGGTTCTGGCGGCAGGTCGGAGGCCACCTTCGTATGGTGGAGTGTAACAGCGCTGGGATAGTGTGGGGTATCGGCTATGACCACACTGCCTGGATCTACACTGGTGGCTATGGAGGAGGCTTCTTCCAGGGACTGGCCAGCAGTACAGACAACATTTACACTCAGACTGATGTCAAGAGTGTTTACATCTATGAGAATCAGAGGTGGAACCCCGTCACTGGCTACACCAACAGGTACAAAACTCGCTGTCCGGTTAAAGAGCAGTTTTGTTTTCCATTTCGCTGTTTCCATGACTTGTCTGAGTCTGTTCAGTCATATGTGGATTATTTAAATGAAATGCTTTTTTTAGAGGTCTCCCAACAGACCGCTACATGTGGAGCGATGCATCTGGATTACATGAGTGCACAAAGACAAGTACAAAACCTCCCTCTCCTCAGTGGACATGGGTAAGCTTCACACACACACACACACACACACACACACTGAGGGGATCTCTCATAGCGAACTGAAACCAGTTTTGTGTCTCATAGGTTAACCACCATCCTTCCATTCTAATCATCACTTTGAAAACTATAATTATTTCTTCTTGAATGGTCAGAAAGTGTGTGTGGCTGGAACTGCAGGTGTGTTCAGTCTTTCACTTCTCATATTTCCTGTTTGCAGGTGTCAGACTGGGCTGTGGACTACAGCGTGTCTGGAGGGACAGACAGAGAAGGCTGGCAGTACGCTGCAGATTTTCCAGCGTAGGTTTCACTTCAAATTGGCTCAAACTGTGATCATAGCTGAAACCGTCTCTATCTTTTTCCTGTAATTCAGCCTTTCACTTCCCCGTGTTTCCACGCAGGTCATATCACGGCTATAAAACGATTAAGGACTTTGTGCGACGCAGGCGATGGGCGAGGTACTGTAACAAGCAGCAGTAGCTATTAATCAGTGCAGTACTTGTCCAGTAAGTGAACTGCAGTCTGAAAGTGGTCATTAAACTTTATAGTCATTCTTCTTTGTTGTGTTATTCACTGAAAGTGGGCATGAGGATCTGAGAGCAGTTATTCTGTTTTTGCTTTGACAAAATACAGAAATCATAGTCCTTTCTACTATAGATATTTACACAATAGAATAGAATGAAATACACACATTGGCCACTTCATTAGGTACACCTGTCCAACTGTTTGTTAACGCAAATTTCTAATCAGCCAATCACATGGCAGAAACTCAATGCATGTGGACATAGTCAAGACGATCTGTTGCAGTTCAAACCGAGCATCAGAATGGGGAAGAAAGGTGATTTAAGTGACTTTGAACATTGTTGGTGCCACACAGGCTGGTCTGAGTATGTCAGAAACTGCTGATCTTCTGGGATTTTCACGCACAACCATCTCTAGGTTTCCAGAGATTGGTCCGAAAAAGAGAAAATATCCAGTGAGTGGCAGTTCTGTGGGCGCATATGCCTTGTTGATGCCAGAGGTTGGAGGAGAATGGCCAGACTGGTTTGAGCTGATAGAAAGGCAACAGTAATTCAAATAACCACTTGTGACAACCGAAGTATGCAGAAGAGCATCTCTGAATGCACAACACATCCAACCTGGAAGCAGATGGGCTACAGCAGCAGAAGACCACACCGGGTACCACTCCTGGCAGCTAAGAACAGGAAACTGAGGCTACAATTCGCACAGACTCACCAACATTGGACAATAGAAGACGGAGAAATGTTGCCTTGTCTGATGAGTCTTGATTTCTGCTACGAAATTCGGATGGTAGGCTCAGAATTTGGTGTCAACAACATGAAAGCATGGATCCATCCTGCCTTGTATCAACAGTTCAGATTGGTTGGTGGTGTAATGGTGTGGGAGAGATTTTCTTGGTACACTTTGGGCCCCTTAGTACCAACGTAGCATGGTTTAACCACCACAGCCTACCTGAGTATTGTTGCTGACCATGTCTATCCCTTTATGGCAACAAATCTGCAGCAACTGCGTGATGCTGTCATGTCAATATGGAGCAAAATCCCTGAGGAATGTTTCCAGTACCTTGTTGAATCTATGCCACAAAGGATTAAGGCAGTTCTGAAGGCAAAAGGGGTCCAACCCGGTACTAGCAAGGTGTACCTAATAAAGCAGCCAGTGGGTGTACATTAAATGTGAACATGTGATCAATGTAGACTATAATCTGGAGATGCTGGATTATTATTATGGACTAGTTTGTTCATTTAAATTTTTTGTACAAAGTTTAAAGTTGTGTTTAGGTCTTTTGCTGCATCTAAAACTGCAGCCACACCCTAAATAGCAGATAATTGTTTATAAAGACACCTGTGAACATTCCTTTGTTTTTCCTCCTGCTGCACAGGAAGTGTAAATTGACCACTACGGGGCCATGGCAAGAGATTCCACCCATCCCACTGAGTGATGTAACCATCCTGCCGTGTGCAGCTCAGAGCACCGTGGACACAGTTCCTGTGTGGGCGATCAGCAACAAGGGGGATGTGCTCTGCCGACTGGGAGTCACCGCACTGACACCTGCTGTGAGTCATTAATAATATGCAAGCTGACTCCCCATGAATGTGTTTAAGACCTTTTGATGAGACAGTTATAAGCACTTTACTGTCCTTTTCATTATTGCATAAGAATAATCATGTAAGATGGATTAATTACACCCCAGTGACCATGAACAGGAAAAAATGAAAAGGTGGAACCCCTCTGCAGAGTTGAAGCATCTTGCACATTGCAAAGCATATTGTGTTACATAAACCAGTTTAACCAGGTTCTCCCAGGAGCTTAAATTGAATTTGCAGAAACACACTTTTAAGAGATGCTTATAAATTAAATGATGTGTTGGAAGAAATATATCAGTAAAAGGAACAGGCAGCAAATCTGTCATTAGTTTATCCACACACACACACACACACAAAAAAAATCGAAATACAAGCCCGAAGAGTAGATGAAGAGAACTAGTATTGGGTCATTATAAAAAACAAAGAAATTTTGTTTATCTGTAACTTGCAGAAATATGTGAACATCCAGTATTAGCTGTTAATTTAAGGGTGAATTAGAGGAAAGTGTTTTTAATAAACTGGTTTACAATCAGGTTTAAGATGGCACCCTGAATAGCAGGGAGATTTCTGAGGACCTCAGACAAGGAAAGTTTGAAGTGTTTGGACTCCAAAAAATGTTTGCACACCAGTTCAGGGGTTTGCCTCTGTCATATTGGCGAATGTAATGAAATCGTCATCAGGAGAACATTGAATGACAGTGATGATCATGGCTGGGTGCAGAAGAAGCCCACTGCTTTGTAAAAAGCTCTGTCTGAAGTGAAAAATGTTTTGTGAACAACTGAGAACTAAACAGAAATTAGAAAAGATTTTTGGGCATTTATTTCAGGTAATGTAAAACAAAACGGCAACAAAAATCAAACAAAAAAGAATCATGCATCAATGGACTGACATAAACATCAAAGAAATAAGAAAAATAAAATGAGTAAATATAAACTATGAACATGTATTCTATTTACACATCTGAAAAGGAGTGAAAAAGTACTAAACTTATTTTATCCGTCCCTTTCTTAGCATTCAATACTATTTAATTAATTAGTTAGCTTCAGATCTATACACTAATACTAATAGATAGCCAATTACTGTTAGTACTATTACTACTATCACTGCTGCTAATAATAGTAATACAAATACTACTTGATAGAGAATCTAGTATCTCATATATAACATAATAATACATATAGTTTTATATTATGTATGATAATACACTAATACTCCAACTACTATCATAAAATATATGTATATAGCAAATATACATTAATAAAAAGCCTCATTTTACACTATTTTACAGTAAATAACATTTACACAACCTAAGATGGTACCTGCTACCTATCCTATACATTAATGACATAAATTATAAAGTTATGTTTGCAGGATGAAAACCACCTGATTCCAGTATACAATGCTAATCTTATATGAGAGGTAATTATCGTAGCATCTATCGTTATCTCTCAGGGATCCTCGTGGCTCCATGTGGGGACAGACCAACCTTTCAAGTCCATCTCCATCGGAGCTGCCAGCCAGGTTTGGGCCATTGCCAGGGACGGCTCTGCCTTCTACAGGGGTTCTGTCTCCCCACAGAGTCCAGCAGGTCAGTGGGGAAAGCATGGTGCACCATCAGCTGATGATAATTAAAGACTCAAAACCCTAGTTGAAAACTGTGCCGAGTCATAGACAGAAGTCAGCGTCTGCAGTATAATGTGAGCTGTGTCTCCCTCTGCAGGAGACTGTTGGTACCACATCCCCTCACCAGCCAAGCAGAAGCTGAAGCAGGTCTCTGTTGGAAGGACATCGGTCTGTACTGTAGATGAAAATGGTAAAAACACTGTTTCCAGCAGAGATTTCCAAGCATCTAACTTTGATCAGTGCTACTGAGGGATGTGACTATGTGTCTGATGGTAGAAAATCCCTGATCGTTGTGTCTGGTCTGGATTTTTCCTGTCCAGGTAACCTGTGGTACCGACAGGGCGTGACGCCCAGCTACCCTCAGGGTTCCTCCTGGGAACACATCTCTAACAATGTGCGCAAGGTTTCCATCGGGCCCCTGGATCAGGTGAGCACCAGGACGTCAGCACTGCAGCACGCCGGTCATTTGTTAGAGCTTTGAACACTTGTGTTCATTTGGCACAACATCAGCATCCTGTTAACAGAGTTTTATATCATCACGTTTGTGGTTGGAAACTCCAAATTGAGAGTTTGGGTGTTGTTTTGGGGTCGTAGGTGTGGATCATAGCAGACAAGGTTCAGGGCACCCACAGTCTGAGCTGTGGGACAGTGTGCCATCGACTCGGGGTCCAACCCCTGGAACCTAAGGGACAATCATGGGATTATGGAATTGGGGTAAGGAGACAAACAACACAAATAATGTGTGGCAGTATTTTGAGAATAATACATTTACTAATCATACCTGACCTAACCTCTTTTTATTTAGCTACTGATGGACTATGATTAGCCAATTAAGATATCCCCTTCATATTTATTCTCTTTATAATAAAGTGTTGTGTTCGTGTGTGGCGTTTGCAGGTCATTTTCTGATTCAGTTTTCCACTTGAGGATGCAGTTAGGGAGTTAATTTCTCCTTTGTAGCAAAACAACAGAAGGGTGTGTTTCATTGTAAGAACATGAGCTTGTATGTTTAAGTGCTTACAGTCAGGTTGTAAATAAGTCTACTCCTGAACAAACGGAAGCTCCTACCTTCCCCCTCTTTGTGTCACTTTTTAGGGTGGATGGGACCACATCACGGTGAGAGGAAACTCCTTGGAGCAGCCCCGCGTCCGTCTCCCCTCTCTAACAAACCCATCCAGCCCAGCCCCTCGCAGCCCCCTCCCAGTTAGGAACTCGGAGGTCAACGGCAGCGCTGTGGGCTGTTAGACGCACATTTGTGCACACATGCTGTATGAAGCCATCCTAAACCATACTACCTTTCTGGTGGTTGAATCGTTTAAAACCACTTCTGCTTCTAAGTAGAAAGCAGGTTGTAGTTTTGACATCAGCTGAGCCAGTGTAACAGAGCATTGTGACTTTGGGACAATCTGTGTGGAAACCTGCCAACGTAAACGCTGAGCTGACTCTGGTTCTTGTCGTGTGAGGACTACTGATGTTTTTGTTTTTCTGTGGACGGGCATTTCTGTGTTATGTTGTTTTGCTAGTGCTGTTTGTCTTATTTATTCAGCAAGATGTGAATTTTTTTTGTGTGTGTGTGTGGTTTCTGTGTGTAAAACTCCACATGTCAGGTCAAGGTAAAAGTAGAAAATGTGTTTTATAAAAAAATTTTTTTTATTATTTTTGGAAAGGGAAATTAAAAGTGTACTTGAATTGTCGCCACCTGCTTAACTACCAGGTTAACCACTGGTAGACAAGACTAAAATTATGCTTTAGAACAGAGTGAAGGTTTTATCCATGTCGCCCTGGCTGCTTCTTTTTCCTGATCTATAACTTTATATCAGAGATTATCTAAAATACAACCCTAAAGCTGTAGATCCAGCTCAATCAGGAATACCGAAGTTTTCAATATTTTCTGTATAAATGAGGTCCTTTATTGATAAGAAGCTATAAACAAAAAAAATTTACCACATATACAAAGCATAATTATGTCACTGACTGGTTTGTGTTGACATATTGTGTGTTTCCTGAACAGCTAGTTGAGGATGACTTCATTGCGTTTAGCAGGTTTCAACTTTATGTGGTTGAAACCTGCATGAAGCTAAATTAGGATTTGCAAGAGGAAGCGGCCCTTGGTTAGATTGATTGGCTGAGATGTGTTTAAAAATGCCAAAAAAAGAAAAAGAAAGAAAGAAACTTGCTGGGTCCAATTCAACCTAGAGTTAATTTAGATTAAAAAAAAATGTACAGACTAGAGGGAATGTAAAGATTCATCTATTAATTTTAATGGCTGTAGATGTGTACCTTTACTTTTCCCTCAGAAAAACATCTAACTTAAAGTTTTATAAAGGTTCTGGTGTTATTTCTAAAAGAAAAAAAAAAGGTTTTGCCTCCGTTATCATCATGGAACGTGCAATTGTTAGCATTGTAAATGGGGGGAAAGAGTAAATTACTTGTAAAAGTCTTGTGGTTGAAATGCTTACACTGAACCTTCCTCTTTCTCAGGAATGTTTGTACTTGCATGCTGCCTATTTCCTTCGGCCAGATAGTGACAGAATGACTGAGCAGCAAGAAAAAAAAACTATATTTTTGTTATAAATCTTTAAGATATTACTATCATGCATTACTGGTACTGCGGTTGTTACAGTGATCCATGAAGATGGAGATGTGTTCGTACTTTGAGCTGCTAACTCTCTTTTTCCATGACTGAGCATTACAGATATTTATTTTAATGGTGATTTAATTGTTCATGCGTAATGAATTACTAAGTCTGCTTAAACATGTTTGTATTACCCGTGAATAATGAACATCATTCTGTCTACGTAGTGTCCAGCACCTCATTGCTACTCTATTAACAAAGTGGTCCATTTGTGCATGGTCAAAAAAAAAAGTCAGTTTCAATAAATAAAAGTGTTTATTGATGACACTTTACTGAATTTCTCCTTTTATTACCTTACCTTGGTTGCAGAAGGAGAAAAGTTTATTATACTCTCATTTTTAATCGTAAATCATCACGTATGACATTTCAGTTTTCAGGCCTTCTGCTTGTCTTTCTCTCTTTCTTCAGTGTGAAAGTTGTGACTAAAGGCTACACTCAGCAGGTTTCCCAACAGAAAACACACAAGATGACAAGATAAGACAAAAGAGAACAAGGGCCTTCACTTGTTTAAACAATAGCACACGAGAAATACAAAAAAATGTTGTAAAAGATGAGCCCTTCTGTTCTGGGTATGCCTAAAACAACCACGGTCCACTTGGTTTTCATTGCAGCTTTTAAGTATGCATCATGGATGGTCAGCAATCATCATGGGGCATGTTTTAGCCAGCCCACCTTCCACTAATGTCCAAGCACAGGTGTAATGTCTCCGGTCAGCACTCTTCTTTCCTGCAGGAATCGTGGAACAGATCCCACATCATCCACGTTTCTCCTGGTGGCTCCTCAGGATGCAGCCACCTCAGTCTCACTGTTAGCTGTCTTGGCTAAAGCTCTGCATGTGGGTGAGGTATTGGGTGAGGCCGTCCTCCCCCTCCTCCTCCAGGTGCTGCTGGTAACACTGCAGCAGCTTGGCAGCGCTGGCCTCAGAGGGAACCCCCCCTGCAGGCAGGCAGGCCCCCGACATGTCCAAGATGATGGTGGTCAAAGCTTTGATGTAATTCTTAGCCAGGGTCAGAGTCTCGATCTTAGACAGCTTCTTGTCTGTCTTCACGTGCGGGATGGCCTCGCGCAGCGCTTGAAAGGCGTTGTTGAGATTGTGCATGCGCTGGCGCTCGCGCTCGTTGCTCTCCAGCCGTCGGACGCTGCGCTCCTTGCTGCTGGAGCCGTGCTGGCGGCGCCGCCGGCCTCCACCGCCCGCTCCTCCTTGCCGCCTCCCGTCCCCGCTCCTCAGGGAGCCCCTCCAGGAGCCACCGATCCGGACCGAGGCCTCTGAGCCCTCCTGCTCACTTGAGCCTGGTTCTGTGTCTGGTTCAGCTTCTGGCTCCGGGTCAGACCAGGACCTCCTGGAGGGTTTCACAGCCTTTCCTTTAGACTTCATCCTGTTGCTTCCTTTGGTGTAAATCTCACAGCTTCAGTGATCCTGGAGGTGAGGAAGGGAAATATTTAGAAACAGAACTGGTGTCATTTTCTCCCACTAGGAAAGCTCCCCTGCAGCTTTCCATCAGATTGTATCTAATCGGACTCGTGCAGTGTGAAAACTCCATGATGTTGCCTCTCTTATCCAGACAGTTTGGAGATAATGTCCATTTCAAGGTTAGACTCACAGAAACAGGGAGGGCAGCCAGCATAAACTTTTATTTGACCAGGCTTCATTTAGTAAGACTAGTTCCTCATAAACTCTCTTTAGTAGTAAAACCTTCATTACAATGTGATGAAATGCAAATGACTTTAAGCCATATTATCAATAACGACAGTATTAAAATTGACAAGATAACGCCGTTTTACATAGATAAGAGAGGACACAGTGAAAACCTCTGGGGATTTCTCCATCACCACCCCCTCCTATTTTCCTAACCTGCGTTCTAACAGACAAGAACAAGACCATTTATTTAGTGCAACAAATGAGACACAAAGAATCCGTGAAAAGTGGATTAAACCGCGCGGAGTGGACTGAGGAGACTTACCGTGGGAGTTAAACAGACTGTCCTGCTCCTGCGTGTTTATAGAAAAATGCATCCGGTCATCATTAAAAAGCCAAAAAAGGAGGGAAATAAATAATAAAAAGTCAGTTTCAGACCAGGGAGAAGCGGAGGAGCGTCACTGTGCCGGACACACGCAGATAACTGTCACATGTGCGCTACCTGTAGCGGACTGATGTACACGTTGCGCTGCTCAGCCAATCAGAGGGCAGAACCGCTCAGTCCAGCTCTGCCCCCCAGCAGAGACGTCCTGACAAGCTGCTACACATGCACTACAAAAATGACACTATCTTATGGTTGATGCCGCATATCAGCAGGGTTTATGCAAAAAAGCCAAAGGAAGAGTAATTCAGTTCATAAAAAACAGGTAAAAGAAACACCAACACTGCTTAAAATGAAAGAAAATGCAGAGCGTAAAGTCTCAAAAGTTTATTTATAAGCCAGAATGATTTATGGTAAGATTATACTATTGAAACTACCTATTACAACTTATTAAAGCTTTAAATATTGAAGAGGTGCCTAAAAGTGCAGTGCAATACACTAAAAAAAGAGAACCTGTTGGATGTACTTAATTCAATAGTGGACAGTGGTTGCACACAGATGATTTGCTTTGGCAGCAACCCTAAAAAAATTGAGTTAAATTCACACAAACTATTCAAATTCATTAAACCTGAATATTTCATGTTGAAACAGAGTGATTGAAATATATTTTGATGAAGTAATTTGAGTTCTTGGAACATTTTAAACCTTCACAATGTCATCACTTTATCCCAGATTATCTGATAACTTTTACTCCAACACCATTTGGTCGCTTATACTCTTCACATTATTTTCACATTACATCAAGGGTATCCAGTTCTGAAAGGCCGCCATCCTGCAGGTTTTTGGGGCCTCTTTGTTCCAACACACCTGACTCAAATTAGTGAGTCATAGTTCAGAACTTGTTATGTTGATTGATACATTAATTTGACTCAGGTGTGCTGAAGCAGGGGGGCATTGAATACCCGCAGGACAGTGGTACCTGAGGACCAACTCCTCACACCCCCTCATCAGTGCAACCCCCCCACCAATTATATCACTTTGGTACCCCATTGATTAATGTGTGATACTGGTTTTGCACATTTTATATCATTCCAGTAATATTATCCTGGTGTGCACACATGTGGGTATCAGTGAATGTGATGAATAATTCCAGATGGGGATGCAGTCATGCGACTACAAGGACTTAAGTCATGGTGAACAAAAGAACAGAAGATGCTGCAAGGCATTATGGGAAATATGCAAACAAGTCCATCTACCAAGACCCAGTAGCAGGAATCGCTCAGTATCAACTTGAAAATCATATTTGATTGCAGTTTGTTTTTTTGTTGTCCTTCTTACTGTGGCTTTAATGTTATTTTGCCACAACAGTGTTTCTATGCAGCGTATCATTTGCTCTTATTGAAAAGATAAATATTGAAGATTATTTAAAATGACTTTGCTTTACATTTATTTGAGTTTTACCCTTAAAATGTCTGATTTGCCCAAGAGTCACTGGTATATTTTCAATTTAACCCTTGAAGGCAGAAGTTAAACCTTTTCAGTCAACATGATTATATATAGTAAATGCACTATTTGTTTTCTAAACATGTAAAATACACATGATGAATTTGTGTTTCCGTATAGAGGAAACAAGGAGTAATTGTGTAAAATGGACTAAATTTATTACAGTAAATCCAAAGACCTGAAATTCCCATTTTTTCAGTGTACAAAGCCTCAGTTGAAAGGGATATAAAATGCTTTAACTGCTTCAATATTCTAAACTGCTTTAGAAAATGGACTTTGTTATATTCCACCAATCATAAAAGGCTGATATTTCTGTGGATAATCAACAAAGCTGTTCTTGTAATAAGAAAAAAATGTAATGTTACTAATTTTTTCAATTTTTTTCTTTTTCTTTCATAGTCAAGAAAACCCCATCCCCTTTTCCCTCTTGTTGCTAACATTAAGAACATCACTCTAAAAACATCCTGTATCACAGTCCCCAAATGTAAACTGTTGTTTTGCCAAATTCATCAGCTTAATGTCAGCTATCCTTCTGCTTCGCTGCAAAGCAGCAGAGGTGACCTGAACTTTTCCTGCTGTAAGCAGTTAGACTGGGAAGGTAAAACTGTTAGCATAGTTTCCATTGTGGTTATCACCTTCCACAGTTTCATTTGAATACAGTTAAGCAGGCTACACCTGATGGGACAGAAGCAGATCTTGTTTAAACGTTAACATTATTTGTTTTTTTTGCCAAAACAAATAGTTAAAAAAAAAAAATTGCACTCCCTGCCACTGTAACGAGGCAGTAATGCAAATTGGAGTCCACCCTCAAACCACTGAAGAACTAAACAAACATGCCAGACAAAGTGGTAAAACATCACTAAATTAGTGACTCCTTGTGAGTAATCACGATCACACCCCTTCACATGGATGTGAGATATACACTAATCCTGCTTTGTCTGTTTCACCTGCCAGCAGCTGTTGGCAGTTGGGATTACTACATCTTTCTACTGATGTAGTTAACGTACTTAAACTGAGAGGTGTCTGTTCACTGGGATACACTGAGCACACTACTTCGTAAGACCTCACAGGATGTCTTGTGTAATGGCAATCAGAAATATTCAGTTGTCTCTTAATGTTCTCAGAGATATTATAGAATGTTCTTCTTAGCACAAAAAGTAAGGAGATCTGTGTTTGGGTGATTATCTCTCCCATATCAATTGGTGGTGTGTAATATATATCTGGAAAGCCTGATTGATCACCTTTATAACGACGTACAGTATAACCTGTACGGATCCTCTTTCTGTGGACACAGCTAAATATTCTGATTTTAGAAATGTGCCAAAATCCCCTGCAATTTTCTTCAGTTTTTCACTCCTTTTAAGCTGCTTGGTGGATTGTATGATCACACTCTCCATTAGTCATAAGGAAAAACCAACACATTTTGGACATTTTTACACTTTATTAATCTCACACTGTTAGGAAACTTCATGTGGAAGATCTGTAAGTAGCCACAACAGCTTGGCACCTCCCCAATAGCTCAATTTTTGCAGTGTGGCATCCTATTTCTTAACCAGAGGTTGTTGAAGGTTAACCAGCATGGCTGTGTTGGTCCCTCTAGCACATATATCAAACCCAAGCTGCAGGCAATGGGTTTCTCTCCACTCCCAAATGTGGAGGTACTCTGAGATGATCCTGACTCTGTGGGAGAGTGTTGTCATCCTGAAAGATGTAGTGAGTTAAATCCTGAAGTTACGATCCACGATCCACATGTTCCTGATCCTTACAAGTTATACCTAGGCTTTCCAATGATGTACAGTATACTACACCAGTTGGTGTTATCAAGAAGCCTTTTTCTGTTGTTCCAGCATCAGAAAAGCAGACTTCCATCAGGTTTTTAGGCTGTTCACGTCGTCCTATTAAAGTCCAGCCAATCTTCACATCTGGGGCAAAAGATCATCGGGTTCCACAAAGCTGGAGAAAAGTCCAACAACTGGACCTGGACCTTAGCAAACTGCTGAAGCCTCCAGCCAGCATAACATCTACATGGCTGAGATCAGACATGACCATCAGGTCCAATTCCACCAACAGTTGATCATTCTGGACCTCATGGTGCTGAAGAAGAAAACCTGAAAGGAAGCATGCCAACCATTGGACAAGAGAAGGAGGCAAGGCTGGAAAACTCGCCGTGAACCCTTTGCAGGGTGGTCCCTCTGCAAAGTTTTCACGGTGCTGGGCCTTGTTGGGGAGGCAAAGCTGCAGAGAAAGCCACAAGATGGTGATGGATCAAGAGGGCAGATCTGTGGGCAAATGCTGCCAGCCTGGGACACAGACTGAGGTCGGATCAGCCCCAGTCAGTCGCCTGGGCCAGGGTGTCCGACTTTAAAAGACCCCGAAACACCCAATGACCCCAGGTTACATCACTGATGAGTGCATCCGTTAGATGCATCTTTCACCAGCACCAGTTGGTGTTATTATAGGGGAGAAATAATCAAAGAAACATATATTTCCTCACTTTTTCATCAAAGTTTCTATGAAACGAAGAGCAGATTGACAAATATTAGATAAAAAGTGGTTGAAAATCATAGCAAATATAACTAGTTTCAACCTAATAAGAAGAGGACATGTAGTGGGTTTTCTGAATCTATATAATATATAGATTCTGTCTGTTATCTCGGATCGTTTTCAGAAAAAAATACGAGCAAATATATTAGGGAATGAATGTTTCTTTGAATATATTTAAGTTTGACATTCAACACTGTGCTGACATAAAAGAAAAACCAAAAACATCCATAAACTATTACTGATGGTAATAGAAACAAACTTTAGCAGAATAATAATAAAAAAGGAAAAGATTTTTTTTTAAATTACCATGAGGGATTTTATGAATGGAGTCAAATAACATGAGAGGAGCCACTGCTGTGTTTTTGTGGCAGCAGCAACAGCACAATATTCCCAGGTGTGCCTCTCCCAGCTCGCAGAAGCAAACGCCTCCAGCTTTTGCTGGTGTCCTTGAACAAGCCTGTGTGTGTGTGAGTGGGCATATTGGTGTGTATTCAGGCAACTTGTGCTGCGGGAATGAGCGCGGTCACATTGTGGTGACCCACAGCACCCACTGCAAGTTGCCATGTAGGACTTGGTTTAGGTTTGGCTAAGTCTCAAAGAAACTAGTGCAAGTCAGTGTAATGTCCTCTGAAGAGTTGGAAATGTGTGTGCGTGTTCTTATGAACACAGACCTGTCCTGCCAGGTTTCCGCCTCTCCTCAGGTGCACTGTATCTAATCAACCAAACCTCGCTGGTGCCGGTCTGTGGAAACACTATCTTTTACTTTTAGTTTGCTCAGTTTCTGCCTGCATCGGCTCTAAGGCCTGCACTGTTTATTTTGCCACAGCTGCTGATAAATTCTGGGCCAAATACACTTAAGTAAGCAAGGTCCCTGCAAGTGTGCTCATTTTTAGAAAACAAACTCTTTAAATCATCAAAGATTGACTTGGAAATTGTAGTGCAGCAATTTAGCTGAAATTTCTGAAACAGAGTAAGTTTCCAAGTTTGATAGAACCTGGCCTCAAAGGTTTGGCTTACAGCTGGAAAGGTACCAGTACTGTTACACAACTAGGTTGTTTGATCACATCATAGCAGACCGTGACACACACACACACACACACACACACACACAGATCATGCCATACCAACGGCTGTGTGAAAGCTGCATGCTCTGTCACACAGCACTGCTTGGCTGTGATGTCACGAACGACAAGTGCTTTGAATCCATTTGGAGCAGAGAGAGAGGAAAACAGCCGTTAAAATCCCTGACTCATAAAAGAGGAGGGAGGTGGGGAGATGAGTTAAGGTGAAGGGGACAAGATCTGGACGATTAGTCAGTTTTTCCATTAGACCAAGGCTGTCTGTCTGAAAGAAAAACAAGTGTGGATGTCACATCAGGCCATGGTGACAGGGAGACGGCCTTTTTGCGTAAAGCAGCTGTTGAGATGGAAGCTGCTTTGACTGTGTCATAAAAACAACCATATTACAGTGTGTGTGTGTGTGTGTGTGTGTCACTCACCCTTTATCTCACAGCTCAAGGTCCGACTCGGTGACATAGGTGAGGAACAGGCAGGTTTGGGGCAGGGAGCAGCGCTCCGGCCTGGACAGTGCTGTCCAGCCTCGTGTTGGCATGGAAAAGGTGTGACTGCTGGGATACTGAACGTGGCTGCTTTCCTCCAAAGCTGAGAAGTCGTCCTCCCACTGCAAGCCTGCAAGCAACATCCACATCTGTGATTATGATACTGAACATGCTGCAGATGCCACTGGGTTTGTCTGAACCATATCATGACTCCACACGGGACTTATTCCAGAGTTATACACCTTTTCTAGAGGTCAGGTAGAGCTGTTTAATAATGGTCTGTCTCATATTGAATTTAAAATAAATGACAAACCAGCGCTCGCAGAATGTTGTACTTGAAAGTTTACATGCCCTCCTATTAAAGATGGAAAAAAAAATCAGCTGATATTGAAATAAGTTGGAGTTTGCAAGAGTTACAATAAATTAAAATTTTATGAAAAATCACGATCAACACTTTGAGGCAATCACTGCAATCAGGTTGTTTCTGTAATGTTCAAATAGACTTCTGCACCTGTTGACAGATATTTTGGTCCACCGTTCATGTGCAAGGTGCTCTAATTTGTCTGGGACAGATTTGTTCGTATTTTTTATTTTTTAATTATTATTATTTTTAAACCACTATTCAAAATCAATATTTAATTTTACTCTATAGTAATTTTTTTTATTCATTATTAGGTTTTTCAGTTTATCATTATCTAAATTACTATTGTGAATTTTCTTTAATGGGAGGGTATGTAAACTTTCAAGTACAACTGTACTATGGACAAATAGATGGTTTTACTTTTCTAAAAATGTAGTATGATATGCTCATACATATCAATTTATACAGAATGATATGTTAAAGTGAACAAAACAAACACAAACAACCTGATGTTTCTGCTATTTAAAACTTTATTTTCAAAGATAAGGTAGCCTGCTGTATTAATAATAATTTTTGTTATTAATTATTTGTGAGTTAAATTTAAGTGTAATGACAGCATTGTGTTGATTAATCTATTTTGATTTCAAATTATATTCTGATCACTAATTCCTTTATTTTATTCTATTTTATTTTTTACTTTACTTTATTTTACTTTATTCTATTTTATTTAATTGGACTGGTGAGAATAACTCACCATTTTTCAACCATAAATGTGTGCGTATCATTTAAGCTTGTCCAAATGGCTCAACTCTGTGCACTAACCATCATGCACCACAAAGCCACACAGCCCAATATTGGACCACCAAATTTGTCATATGTGAACAGAAATGTCTGAATTCTCCTAATCTTTACTGTACTACACATGTGATGATGAAATCCCCAAATTCTTTACAATTTGCCAATTGTACAATTGTACATTCAGTCTTGCAGTAACATTAGTGACATTTTTTTACAGGTAGACTTTGGGATGTTTTTGAGCCCAAAAGAAGCCTGACAGGATTTCATGTTTAAATTTTGCATTGCATGCAATGCTCACAAAAACTGATATCATAGTAATGCAGCATGTTCAAAAATGCTTTTCTAAATGGGGGAGGGTTTTAACTCCAAATCCCTCTGTCAAAACAAGTTCAAGTGTGGTCTGACTCAGTGTTAGGTACGGACTTAACTTTTCTATTTCATTGTCAGACATGATTTCTTAGGGTTAGACACAGGGAAAAAATACAGTAAGTATACCCAGTGGATGTTTGTATGTGTTTTTTTAATAAATGAGATAGAACAAATGAACCATGGGGTGCGAGTCAAGCGTTACCAGTGTCCTCTGATGTGGCACCTTGCAGGTTGCAGGGACAGCTCTTTGACTGAGAGATGAAGGGCTCAGAGTGCAGCTCCAAGGTGGGACTCTCCTTAAAAAAAAAAAAAAAAAAAAAAAGTTGACATTACTAACTGGAAAAAAAAAAAAAACTCACTTGTCTGACTTTCACCAAATGGATTTCAAATAAAAATCACAAACACCTAAAACTCTTCAAGCTCACCAAGACAGAAGTAGAACAGAAGAACAGTACCTGATCAAACAAGTAGACCATGACATCTTCATCAAAGGATACGCTCTTCTTCATTTTGATGCTCTTGCCCCGTCTAGATGCCTCTTTAGGATAGTTGTAGTTTTGATTGGATTTCAGATGACTTCCGAGGCTGCATGTATGTGAATTTATCTTCTCAGCATCCTCAGAGCTGATGATGTTACTAGAAGGCCTTTGAGCAGTGGTGTGCTCTATTATTGACAAAGTCACGTTATCACTGTTACAACAACCGGCATGCCCGGTTAATGTCCTCCACTGCTGAGGGGGGAATGTCACTGCACAGTTGTGTAGGTATACTGTCATCAAAGGAAATGATGAACTTTTTGATAGAATCCATGGTGATGCTATCCTGTGGGGTTGCCATATTTAAACTGTTTGTAGCCAAACAGAAAATATTCCATGCATGTAAAAGAAGTCCTGTCCAAGCGTCCTTTCTGAGGAAATCAGGGACAAAAGGATCTAAAAAAGTACATGCTGGTAGTTGGGTGGGTCCCTTCAGAGAGCAACAGTTTTGAGGTGAGAAAGGGACGGAACGAGATCTGTGGTCAGAGGTCCTCCATGCCGTCAGGGTTGCATTTCCTCTTTGATCGAGGGTACAGAAGCAGGTGACCAGCTGGTGCTCCTCATCAGCCTGTGTCATCTGAGGGCAGGACATCCACAAATGGAGCTCTTCACTCCTGCATCAACGATTAATAACCATTTATTGAGACTTTTACTGTTAATTTAGTTCTGCTGATCAGTAATTTAAACAGCATCACCCCCAAAGAGCTAAAGTAAGAATAAATTGCTCTGTAAATTTTTCCATCAGACATTTTGACTTGTCACTGTATCAAATGCATGCATACAGTCATTCTCAAAATTGTGCCCTCCAATTAAAGAAAGGTCTAAACTCACAATAGTAACTTAAATAAGAAACTAATAATAGATCATGGGCTGTCACAAAGATGCTCTGAAAAAGCTTCAGGTGATCAAGGTGAGTGGGATTTTATTTCTCCTGGAGATTTTTCCTTCCTGATGGATTTCTATCAGTTGGATTAAAATTTATCTACAACAAACTGGACTGTGTCTCAACCATAAAGCACTTTGACTTTGTAGTAAATTGCCACAACACAAATAAGCTGAAATTATTCTTATTCCCAGGTCATTACATACTGGCTCTTGATCATAAGGCAGGTCTTAACACCCTTTGATGTAACTTTCTGACACACAGAGAACTGCTGTGCATATAAATGTAATGCCTCCTCACTGTGGGAACAGTAAATGCATCATAATTCTGTTATTAGTAAGGTTATCAAAAGCTAACGTGAGTCATGTGAGTAGGTTGGAGGAGGTGGAAGATAAGACAAGACTCCCAAACAGATTAATCATGTTTGATTCTAAACCTTCTGTCTTTCATTTCTATTCTACTGACTTTTATTTGACATCCCTCACTCTTCTACTGTTCTTCTTTCTTACACTTTAAAAAAAATGCTTCATTTAGGTTTTGTATTAAAGCAACTGGGCTCAGTGCATGAAAGTATTTGGCTAAGTGTTACGAAAACATACACATCTGATGATAAAAGCATTGATGTTTTTTTCCCATATTGCCATGGGAATATGTCCCTTAACTGGTTAACTGGTACCTTACCAGCTCAGTAAACCTTCACATTCAGAAGTGATGCTATGGAGGTACCCCAATTAATATATAGGGCCCACTAAGCCTCCGATTGATCATGCGACCTGGCTACTTGGCCACTGAAATATCCCTTTTGTCTGACTGGTGAGCGTGCATGACTCTCACCTGGGAGTCTGGGCATCTAATCCTTCCTGGGCCCTCCTTTGCCATATTAAAAACTAACATAGCAGGCTGCTGATTACGCTCGGTTCATGTAACAAACTGGGACCGAAAAAGTGTTTATGGCACACTAAAGACATTTAAATGGCGCTACTTATACAAATCTGAAGAGACAGAAAATTCCAGCTACAGATACTACATATTTATTATAGCGTGTTTTACTTTGTTACGCTGTAGTGCTACTGCTCACTGTACTTATGCTGTTGCAATAATGCAATTTCTCCACTGAGGGACTAATAAAAGTAATTCTTGACTTCACTGATCTCATTTAATGGTTTCACACAAGCACTGGGGTCCTGAAATATTCTAGGAAAGTTCCAGAGTGGCAGGTATTAATTATGCTCACAGTATTTACTCCAGACTTTGTTTCAGGGTCTTCCACCAGCCCCCTGATTAAACCTCCAAATGATGAGTGAGCTGAGAGAGCAGCAAATCTACAGGAGTGTTTGCTGCCTGTCTGCAAGTGAGCATGTGATGGTAAAAGCTGATTCTCCTTAAAACTTCAACTAACATGTATGTCGCCTTCCACTTGCTCCTCACTATTATTGTCGTATTCCGATTCAGGCAGTGTAATTTCTGGATCATGTCCCTGGTCTACACTAAACATTTGTTCCCCCCAATCCTTTCTTTGCATTTCCCACCATGCATTTGCATTGACCTTTTCTTAAACAGGAGACAAGGTTTGCAGACCGCTAACAAAGAGGACTGATGCTAAAATTAGCAGACAAATGCAGTAAACAAGACATCCAGCTCTTTAAACCAATTAGGAAACAATGTTCAACCACAGCAAACATTTTACATTATGCCCTGCCTGCAGCACACTCTAGGATCATTTTGTAGAAATGCAAACATGTTTGATTGCAGACCAAAAATAAAAGATGGATGCATCATTTCGGATAAAAGCAAAAGAAAAGAAATGCTGTAGGAATGTTTTCATTATTTGTTCCTTTCAAAAACCTGCAGGAAACGACTCCTCTGGTTATTTACATGTGCTTGGGATCCATGGGTTTGCTGTTGAATATAAAGCAAGCCTACACATACTGTAGCATGTCGTCAAAAAGTAAAATGTTAATTGGAAAATTTACTTAAACATAAATTCACTAAAACTGCTTTTACTTGCTTTAGCTTAATCCTTTGAAGGTCAGATGACTGTGCACTTCTGGTTTCTTGCTCAGAGAGCAAAAAAGACAGGCAATGTTCAGGCATTCCTGTCGCATGTTTCCATCAACTCACACTAAATATTAAACTTTGTATGATGTCATTATTATTGTGAAAAGAGAAGATGGTTATGCGTACACCAGAGCTATAAAATACAGTACATTTAGCTTCGTGAAAAAAATTCACACTTGCTCCATACTGGAAAAAGTTCATAACTTGGACCTTCATCAGATCGTAACATGAAAAATAAACGTAGCCCAAAAAGGACATTTGTGTTTGGTTGATCAATTCTTTGTTGCAATGAGGTTTCTTGGCATTTAACTCTTTATCTGGGATACTGTTGCAAAGTTTGTTTATTTCCATTTTCAGTGGTGCTCCATTTGTGAGGAAAATGCAGCAGAGCTGAGTACTGTTTGTGGGTTGCACCAATGAAAAACTCACCAAGCAGAAATTTCATCACTTTTTGTGTTAAAATTTAGTGAGAAGTTGTCAATATTTCTCCCTTTTCATGCACAATAAAACCTCCAAACGGACCTACAGTTACAGATGCGGGCATGAAAAAGTTCCCGCCTTTTTCTGCCAGTAATGGTGCAGTAATAGTGCAGTAATAGTGCTCTATTACTGCACTATCACTGGCTGAACGATTTGTCCCGCTAATACGTCATCGCGCATGGTGTCCAAACTTGGGGTGTGGAAACGTCCTTGTTCCGGGCATTCATTTATGCTCTGAATTAATTTCCCCTGGGCACACAGGCCTTTCTCTGTGCGATTGAATTAGCAGACAAGTGGCTAGTAAGTGGCTGGCAGTCGGCAGAAAGGGGAATTTTTTCATGCCCGCATCTGTAATTAACAGTTAAATCTGCAAAATCCACAATTATTTGGGGAATGGAACTCAAAAAGCATTCAACACTGCAACATACTCAAATACAGCTGTCCTCAAAATCATTCATACCATCTCAATAAATCACAAAATAAATTAGCTGTTACTGAAATAAGTTGAAATTAAACAAAGCAGTGATGAATAATTCTTTTAAATAATAATCATGACATTAATTTTGAATAGTAGTTTAACATAAATATATATATATACAGTATATATAGAAAAAAAACAAATAAATAAGCATGATGGAGCTCCATTAAGCAACTCTTTAGGGTTAATCACTACATTCATGTGTTTCCTTTTTTGGTCTTTTGGTTTTTGGTATTTTGGTCCATTGTATATTAGCAAAATTCTCAAGTTTATCTGGGACAGTTTAGTTTGTTTAGTTTTTTTTTGTTTGTTTTTTTTTTAGTATTCTTTTCTACTACAATTCAAAAGCAATATTTCATTTAATTAAATTATGAATCTGTAAATTTTTATTTATTATTATTTTCTACGTTTCTTGTTTTTTGAATTACTATTGTGGATTTAGCATTTTCTTTAATTGGAGCGTATAATTTTGAGGATGACTGTATATAAAATTCATGTTATACCTTAGCAAGATAAAAGGGCTTCAGCAGATGCCCAAATTCACTTATCAAAATCATTTTTTGACATGATATGAAAATATTATGCAGTATATTGAATAGAAGGTGAATCTAATGGTAAAATATAACTAAACAAGGGGAAATCATTAGCTGTTGGTCATCACCAGCTAGGAACTAAAAGAACGCTCAAGATATTCTCTCTACAACACTTGTTTTGAACAGTTTAATCTACCTAAATTTGGATAATTTTGACCAAAATACTAAATGCAGGCTTTGTCCAAATAGGATCAAATCTAAACATAAATCCCAGTCTTTAACCATATTGGAGGAAATAGTGCACACACATGCACCCATGCACACAAACACACAAACATTATTTGGCCACTCACTCCTGAGCCTGAATAAATATCGGAGCCTGTCCATCTGCAGAGACAAAGACGCAATAGGAAACTTTCACCGCTCTGCTGTAACCAAGCAACCGCTGGATGAGTGACTCAGGAAAGGAAGAGAGGAGCTGACTCACAGCAGCTGTGACGTAAAGGATGTAAAAGGACACACACACACACACACATGCACAAACACATGCATGCAGTAGGCCGTAAAGCCTGTAATCTGTCCTGTTTGGGTAAATTAACACCTCATTGTGTAACAGGTGGAGGGCTCGAAAGGAAGGCAGATTATAAGACTTTTCCAAAAAGCCGGTCAGCCTCACACAGACAGTCATAGTAGTAAGAATATAAATACCTTTTCTTAAGTCCTTTACCACTGCATCTCCTTTTAAAGAACCAACTCAACCCGTCCACTGAAATCACCAGTGTAGCTCCACCCCTGAAGTATTTCAGCTCTGTAAAAATAGAGAAGAACATGCTTCTCAGCTGATATATGTTGCTTCCAAATCTTGCTGCATCATGACAGTGCAAAATGCATTGCAACACAGCCTCTCTCTCTCTCTCTCTCTCTCTCTCTCTTTCTCACTGCATCCCCCTTCAACAGCAGCACTTTTTTTTTCCTACCTTGCATTATGTGAGCCCCAGCTGTTCCCCTGCTTTGACCGCACAACGGAAAGCTCATCGAGTTCACAGAGACCAGCTAAACGTATGAAGAGAGGAGGACAGAGAGATGGGGTGTGGGGGTGAAGGGAGGGTGAGATGTTGGGGAGATAGTTGGGGAGGGAATGTGAGAGAAGAAGATGGGGCGAAAAGGATGTGAGGGCAAAGAAGGGACGAAGAGCTCATATACAGCTCCCTCCCGGAAGACTTCTGGCCTTCCTGCAGCAGAGCGTCTAACGCGATCAATAACTTTAGCTCTAATGTAACACAGCTGCTTATCTCATAGAATATGACAACCTAGATGCCCCTGCAACACAAGGGCAGAAAATACACTTTTCTGCAAAAGATTCTGAACATATGAATGTTGGTGTAAATGCAATTTCCAACAACACCAGGTTATAACAGCAGAGTGGAACAGAAAGCAATAACCTTGAACATAATGGGTTTATTATCAGGGCTGTCTTCATTCCCCACATGCATTTACATTTAAATAACCTATAGCTAGATATTTTAGCATAGATATTTCACCAAACGGTGAAACAATTCAAATCATATAGACATTTTTAAAGGACGTGAAAAAAAAAAAAAAAAATCACATCATGTAAAAGTAATTAAACGTTCTTAAAAGCAGTCTGGATAAGATACTATGCAGATTTCCTGCATATGCATTAGAAAATAAATGTTTTTAATGTGGATTTAAAAGTATCTACTTTTGGTGAAACTTTAATCTGCAGACTTGCATTTAGTTAAGCATAAAACCAAGATTTAAAAAAAGAATGCAATCATTTTTAAAACATGAGGAAACAGAATACAAAGAATTCAAAGTACACAGTGAAATCCCCAGAATTAAATTTGAGTTGTTAAGTCATATAAACTCTTTCAGAGTAATTCTAACACCATTGAGAGTAATAACCACCAGTGCTGGTGAAAATTTTCAGAGTTAAAACAAGTTTCCTCTTTCAGTGTATAATTGACTCTATAAAGTGTAACGAAGGGCGTCACATTATGCTTTGTGACGTCCCTGTACAGTCCCGCACCATGAGTTAAGTGTATACCGTATGTGATCCCTTTGAGTCTCCTTGGTGTGTTCGGTGTATTAATTAAAACATGCTGTTGAAGTTGGTAGACTATGCTGACTATCAGTACGTGCATGGTAACTAACAACTAATCTTCACAACTCTCCCAAATTTCTGTGCTGATGTTCACTTTTGGGTCAATGCATGGTAGGAAATGTGTTAATAATACAAAATTTAAAATCCTTTAGTATTCACCTCCAATAACCCAAAGCAGACCTTTTTTTTATTTTTATACTTGGGAGCAACTCTAAGAGTTCATTTTTACTCTTATAGTGTCAGGCATTTAACTCTAGATTAGTGTTGATTTAAAACTCAGAGAACAGTGTAAAATGTACACTGACTCCTTGGACCCAAATAAACACAGAAATTGGTGTACAATATACTCCGAAAGTGTTAAACATACACTGTCAAATTTGCTGTGTAGGTTTTAAAAAGATTGTTTTAATTATTTGTTGAAGATATTTTATAGTCTTCTTTGTGAGCAAAGCTAATTTGTTACTGTAGGTAATTACCGCTAAATTGGGTTGACACACATTAGATGGCATCTCCACATATCAAATAAAGAATAAGAATAAAATAAATGAGAATAATTAAAACACAAGATAGTATTTCAAAAGTATTCCATACGCAAACATGCAACACAAGCTAACAAGTTGAAATCACAGGATGAAAAGGCAAGTTACAGTAATATAAAAGACAAGCATTGCACATTTTCAGATCTTGAACATTTTCAGTCTGAACTTTCAGTGTGACTTTGTGTTTTGATGATGTGATGATTTCTGTACATGGAGGCCAGAATATGTTCAGAGTTTCTTTGTGTCTGTTGCCTTTCAGAGCTTCCAGCTTCTAACATTATTGTCAAGTTCCTGCGTTTTCACTGTCTGAGCTCTTCGGGGGAGATGATGCAGCCTGCAGTTGTCATGCAGGCCATGCACACTTCATCTGCTGTAGCCAGGTAAAGATCTGGAAGCTTGTCTTATTAATTGTATTGGTGCAATTGTCAAGCGCATGCACACAAGATCGTCACTATTGTAAAAAAATAAGTATCATTTAGGAAGAATATTTTCCTGAGAAGAAATCTGTTTATCAGTGAAACAAGTACTGATAAAGTTTCATAGAATGATCAACTTCTCATAAATAACTGTGACACTTAAATGTAGAATGGACAATACTGTCAGAGATTTTTGTAGAAGACATAAGAAACTACACTAATAATCAAATCAAAGCTCAGTCCTGCACTGGCATCAAAACTTGGTACAAACTGTTACATGAGTTTAATGAATATCATGACACAAGTGAGCTTATGAAAGATGGAAACAACAGAATTAGAAATGATCATTTATGTATGAAAACTCAGACAGCTGCAGGAATAAAGGACAGAAAGGATATGAGTATTAACCATAGACTGTATATAATTACTGGACGTAGCTTCCGGTCTCTTCTGAATAGAGAAATGTGAAGCCAGGTGGGCGTGTCTTACCGTCGCCATCTTGCCGTGTCACGTGCGTCGTCACTCCAGGAAAATCCTAAAATGGGCACAGCGCGGCCGCGGGGCAAATGATTGACAGCTGACGTACTGTGGGCTAAACGCTAACTGAGCTAACACGAAACTAAGAGGAGCTAACAAAGATAAGGCTCCTAAGCGGCATGGTTAAGGTAAGACATGCTTAGACTTGCAATTCGCTGACTAAACACCGCCGTTGTGCGACTCTGTAACAAACTGAGACCTTATTAAGAGCAAAGAAGGAGCTAACTAGGAGCCTCCGGTCGGCAGGCGGAGCTTCCGGTCTGCCCCATGTCAATCATAAGGACACGCCCTTAATTATGTGTAATTTGAAGAATAAATAACATCTAAACGAATGAGTTATAAAAAAATTCACCCCCCTCAAAGTTGACATGAAGGTAAACTTGACCTAATAAACCTAAAATGATTTTTTGAACCAGGCTGTAAACCTGTTTATTTCTGCTGTGAAGTTGGCGTTTTTAACATGGGAGTCTATGGGGATTTGCTCGCTCTTGGAGCCAGCCCCTAGCGGATGAAGGGAGGATTACACTATTTGCAACAAGGAAGCGAGCTTCACTGTTCTGAGGCGGAGTTTGCCCCTTGGTATGAACTCTATAACTAACTTACTTTAGACAGTGCACATGCACATTGGCAAAAAAAGAAGCAAAATAATAATTCAATGTTTTACTTTTCGACACAAACATATATCCTGCAGTAATGCCATTGTTTACAAATTATTACGATGTTTCCAGGCACACTGAATCTGCAAGTGATTTATTCCATCTGCATGTTTTGGTTTTTCAATCTTTGACAGGGTTTCACAAACACATGTAGACTCCCTTAAATCAGCAGGAAAAATCATGTGATCAGCAAACCTGACTGGAATAGCTCTCTAGGCTTTGTAAAGGATATTTCAAAGCTCTTCTCTTTATATTTGCTGCCTTTTGTTCTGTTCTGCTGTCAAGACAATAAAACACTGCTTTGATACTGTTGAGGTCCAGGCTCTGGGGAGGATTTACTGCTGAATAAGACCTGTTGCCACTGATTTTCCCTCCTGGCTCTTGTATCAGTTGGCCTTCCATGGTCCAGCCTTTTTAACTTGTCCAGCATCATAGTGAGCAGAATGGTGATCTGGCTGTTGTGTTGTGCCAAATAAAATTTTCTTTGCCAAGAGAAGTTTTATGGATAAAAAGCTCCTCTTGATATTCAAATATGATGCTTTATTTCTAAAAGAATTAACTATCAATGCTGGTCCTGACAAGAGGGATGAGGGCAAAAGAAAGAAGAGAGGAAACTTCAGGGACAAAGTAAGAGAAGAGAAAGGAGACAAGAAACTGCTGCACCTGCAAGGAAACAGAAAAACTCCTGAAACATCTTCAAGAAAAACAAAACTGATGATCATTGTGAGGTCAGAGAGAGAGACAAGGTGAAAAAAGTCTTGAATCACAAAAACACCAGCAACACAAAGAAAAACATGAACATAACTAGTGATTAGTGATTAGTACTGTACCACAGTACAGCACAGTGACTTTATCAGCATGCAGGCTAGTGAATGTGAAGGCAATCAGGCATGAATAGTGATCAGTGATGAGTGATTGTGCAAATGTGATCAGGCCCCTGCAAAGATTAGAGGCAGACCAGGAGGCCCCTTAGGACCCAGAAAACCAGCAGCCACCCCAGAGCACAAATTCCAGGCAGCCCACCATGGAGACGACCGCATATCCGCCCAGAGAGAGCAGCAGAGGAAGGTCCCAGCCTGAGTACAGAGAGGCCATGAGGTCAGGTCCCCAAAGGGGCAGCAGCCACTGCAGAGCATCCATAATCATCGTCAGGTTTGTTCATGGAGATCATTTCTGATCAGGCTTCAGTGAACAGATCAGCTGAAGGTCAAGCTCAGTCTCTCAGGTCCTGTGTCAAGTCTTTGCTGGATTTTTTCCCCTTTCTTTTTCTAAGTGGAAATAGCATTCAGACAGTTTAACTGAAATAGTTTTTTGGGCATTTTATAAATTTTTTTCTGTCCTCCACTGAGCTTCCTCTATTGTTTACTTTGGTTTACTCCATAAGCTAAAACACAGCAGGCTTTCAGCTAATTGTTCTTTGACAATCATCTTGTTCTTGCACAAATATTACTTCATGCCAATCAAATTAGGCTATATTTGGCATTTTCAATAGATGCACCTACAGAAATTGAAACAAATTATGTGTGTTTGTGACAAGCTGCCAGTAACGCTGTCCAAAGAATCAGGAAAAATCAGTTCTTTGTAACATTTTTGATTGTGTGTAGACACAGCAGGTTTAATCTTTCAGTAATGTGGCTTTTATCATGTCTTCACTTTATATATGTGCCTTTTTTTTTTCTTAAGTAGAATAGAAAAAAATCCTCTAAAATAAAGGATTGGACAAAAAAATTAATGAAAAAGTTGCAGATGTTTAAAGAAATTAAAAAAATAGGATGCACCAGTTTGCTTGGTTAAACAGGTAGAATCTCCATGTGTGGAGATTCAATATTTATCTGTTATGTCCTTTGCTACAAAAAACGCACACACACACACATTTGTGAACTTTTGAAATCTAAAAAATCAAAACAACAAGCAGCACTTTTGTCGCATTTGAATCTTAACTTGCAGTTACTTCTTTATGCTCCAGCTACTACATGATGTCTGGAACATACAAGTTTGCTGCAAAGAGTAGAAAACACACAAATCACTCTGTGAAGACCTGTATCTGCACGGAAAATGTTTACAGAAAAGGCTCACAGTGGTAAAAAAAAAAAAAAAAAAAAAAAAAAAAACATAAATACATTCATTCATTCATTCATTTAAAAAAGGAAAAAAAAGAGGAAAGTCTTTACAAAAGCCCTTAGCTTGGAAAAAAAAAAGCTGTTCCAGTAAAATTGCTAAATTTGCTATTACCAATAGTTTATTTTATGTGGAACGAGTGAAAGATTACATCTAAAGCAAACATGAGATGATGTTTCCTTGATCTGGGCAATTGTTCATTGAATTACATTGATTTCATGGTTGCCAGCTGAGGTATTACTGTTGGATTACAAAAAATGATGCCCCGATTACTGACGTCCCCAACAGATGAGAAAATAAAACTCTGCAGTTTACTTTTTAAAAACAGTAGAGTTTTTCCTCTGATTAAAGAAGTCGAACAAAAGTTGTTATACAACTTGCATGCACAGACTTGGAAAGACATTGAGGAAAATCCCTTCATGCTTAACATTAGTGAGTCAGAGATAAGTTTTTCTTATGAAATACATCAAATAAAACAGGGGAGGACATGCGGAGAGACTTCATCATCAACATTGCAGTCAAACTTTATTAGAGATATTAGATCCAGGATAGAAAATCATGAGGAACCTTAAGAACGGTTTTTTAAAAAGAGAAAACACACATCCCAGGAGATAAGTTGGTGTCATAAGAGTATGTTTATTCACACGATACATCATTTTGTACAGCATAAGCCTTTAGATTGCTGCCAGAAGAATGAACATTAGCTCCCTCTCAAGGCTAAAATGAGAATAACAACTACTGCCAGTTTATCAACTCTGTAAATAGTAAAAATGATCTTTCAGATGTTGCTGCTGAGTCATTTCTAGTACAATAACCTTTCCTCACTGTTACAAGCTTTACCACTTGTACAACTCATCAACTTTTTCTTTATCACAAGCAGCTTCAAAACTCAGACATCTCCTTGGCTTTTCCTGCTGACTGAGTTCTCCCCTGGCAACAAAATCACTGATGCTGGAGTTCTTCTTGGCACACCCAGACAGCATCAGGATGTTGTTACCGGGAGGAAACAATTTTACCATCTCGTCCATCTCTGGCTTTCGGGAGTGGCAAAGGGAAGAAATGAGAAGGGAGAGCTAAAAAAGAAGAAAAAAGGGGCAAAAAAGATAAATATTCGTTTCCATTTAAAAATCCCCTCCTTTAGTTCACTTCATTCATGAGCAGCCTGCCTCCTGGGTATTGTGTCATACAGCGGTCTGCCCCCATGGACCCCAATCAGGGTCAGCCAAAGCATGGGTGCTTCCAGTACAGTATTTCAGCATAGTCAACATTTTCTTTCAGCAGACCTAGCGGTATGATGTGTGATACATCCATGGAGCTGAAAGCCTCAAAATTTGAGCTTGTTCCACTCTGTTTCACATCTATTTTAATGTTTGAGCTGTGATGGATGTGTCCAGACTGAAGTTCTTATCATTTGATATGGTGACAACTTCTGCATCCAAATGTCAGATGAATTGATAGATATTCAGTTTCAGGCCTTCAGACCTGAAGCGTTAAACGGCCTGGTGAGTATCTTTTATTAACTGCTGCAGTTTATTCAAGCAGTAGAAACGATTTCTACGCTGAACTGCATTGACTCTTTACCCAAGGGTGAGCCAAAAACCAAGCAGCCAGCAATCCAGCTTGCCATCTCGCTGCCTGCTTACAGAGGAGTAGCTCCAGCACACGTTTCACGGCATCACAGAAACATCCCTCTGTGAGCATCAACAGGTGACCTAGAACAAAGATTGCTTTCTAAGATGGTGAAAAATGGCACATGCTTTGGGTCAGCAGCTTCAAACTATAACTGACTGTTTTAGCACTGCTCCAATTGAGTTGTAACATGCACACTACATGCCAAAAGAACTGTATCCATTTACACTGCAGGCGCAGAATCATCATATCCAGACGGCAAGTGACACCAAACAATCCGTGAGAGGAGGGTAATTGGAGATGATTGGGCTTATTCTGAGCATGTGGAATATACCATGCTCAAGGCCTGAAGAGGAACGGAGATCCAGTTCTCTAAAGTCACTGTCCGAAGCCTGTGGAATGAGGCAAAGCACTGTGGGTAATAAGGGAAGGTGCAGCATCTAGTCAAGGCACTGGTAGCACTATTTGCAGCCTTTATTTGGACACAGCAGAGGAGATGGGGTGAGAGGGAGTGAAACGTGACACTGAAATAACAGCATACAAAGTGGTAAATTCAGTATGTCACCGTGTTGGTTTAAGGTGTTTGGCTTCAACGGCTATAAATCTGCAGCGTCTTGTTATTGTAAGCACGGGGAACTTCGTCCGCATCCAGTTCTGCCTGTCTGCGACGGCTAATGTGTCGCAGATCAGCACTGATGGGTTGCACAGCAGAGAGCCGTGTCTGACAATCTCTCCTGGGAGAGAAAAGACTTAGGCTGGAGATTGTGGGGTCTTAGGAAGTGTTTGCTGACATTAATGTGTTATCCATCTCAAATCACTGGCCGAGTTTTTCTTGAGCCTCTGTTGACAGCAGCACACCTGCTCTTCGCCGGTCCTGACCTGGGAACAGTGCCTGTCTGAGGGAACGCCACCGCTGCCAAGGTCACTGCCTTATTGGGAGACGTGTGGGTGTGTGTTTGAATCAAAAAGTGTGACAGACAGATATATGATCATGATCTGTGGGGGGGTGGGGGACTATCTTAGCTCATTTCCTGGTGTAAGAAGGTGGATCATCATTTATGCCTCCATGTATCACCGCATAGAATCCGTTTCCTGACAGAAGGAGAAATAAATATGTTGTTTACTCAGACTGGGAGGGACTTGAAAGAACAGGAACTTGTGGTTGAAAGAAAATGGAAATGTTCAAATGTCCTCTCAGTGGGATTTTGTGTTGGAGCTTTTTTCATAACAACACACACAGGATTTGCAAAACTGGCATGCTCATCAGCTGGATTACACACTATAACTGAATACACTAAAATACACTGTAAAAACAGCATCTGGGCTGTAGTTGATATGAAGGACTTATTTACATTGATCTAACTTAATTATCACAGCTGTACAAAAAAAGGGGGGGGGGGGTCTAAACAGAGTTACATGAATTATCTTTGGAGGAGAAATTGTCCTCCTCCCCAAAATGTGCCGATTGTTGTTATTTCTTAATCCCAACCAGGAAGTAGCAAGATTTTGCTGCAATATGCAGGGTTTATATGTAACCTAGGCAACCACCAGAATAGACATCCATGATGGTGAAAGTTGCAACTTAAAGAACATCTTTTAGCTCTAATCATGATTATTTTTTAATGCTAACCAAGCAATGTTTTTAGTTAAAAACAATCAGGAAGTGACAACAGCGTTTTGGTAAAGTGGTGTTCTGTTATTGACTGTACCCCAGGGAAGATAGAATATGTCTTTTGTCAGTTTAAAATCAAAAGGAGGCAAATGGCTAAAACCAGTGCAGTCATAGCTGCACCATCCACCCCACCTAAGGGGATTCTTTTGGTAGGGAGGTAACATTTTTGAGACAACCATCAACTTTTGGAGTTGGACTTGCTTTGCTGTACATCTCTAGTTGAGTATTCCTGGCAGATTTTTTTTCGCTTTTGTGTCTCACAGGAATCTTTAACAGCTGCTAAAATATTTTTATTATAAACTGTAGCGCTGTTACTGTTTTGTTTTTTTAAATAAGCTACAATTCAGACTTTCATGTTTGTTTCTGCCAGTTGGGAAGGTGGCTGAACGGGTCAGACATCGGAATGAATAAGAAAAGATGCATCTAAATGTGACAGAAAATGAGGGAAATTTGAGGAAGGAAACACAAATATACGACTGTTTCACCACAGTTACACCATAAGGCAGAAGCCAAGACATTTTAGTAGACTTACATTGCATATTCTCCTCTGCATCTGAAATGTCAGAGGAAATGCAAAAGACCCAGAGCTGAAATAACCTCTCTGAAAACAACAACAACAAACAGGCTATTTCAGTTCTGTAGTTCTATATATAATGATGGGGTTCTTTATAAAATAAATATGCACATTATGTTCTCCGGATATGGATATATTAATGATGCAGATTTGTTATTTCTGCAGTGTCTTCATGTGCAGATTATTTTAACAGAGCAAAAAGAGAGTAAACAACATAAAAACAAGTGAGTAAACAAGGAGCAGAGTACTCTGGAGTAACCCCTCTGCAGCACATGCCGTTGCTGCCTCTAACCACTGGGAGGGTAGCATGTGCAGCTGTTCGCTTCATTCATGGGAAATAAAGACAGACACACCATCAATGGATGAATGGTGTATATATGGAAATAGAAATAAATAACTGCATGTGTGTATGCTTCATGGAGAACACGTGTGTATTCCTGAGCATACAGGACAGCAGCTTTTAACACTGAACCAAGATGTCAGCCTGACTCCAAAGCCACCAATGAACGACTTGTGCCTGTCTGTCACTGCACCAGGGCCATTCTGTCCCCACGCTTGTGAATGTAAACACTCACCCTGCTCTGTGATCACGACACAGCAGAGGGAGCAGCTAAGTAGGGTGAAATGAAATTTCAGCAGTAACATAAAGCTAACACAAAACTGGACACACACATGCGCACGTGAGGAGGTATTTGCTTGAAATGTCAGGATGGTTGGCAAGCCGGTGACAGTGTTGAAAAGTGTGAGTGTGACCTCTGACCTGAGCAAACATACTCACACAGGCACATATACATTTGAGCATGCACAGGCCGAGACAGCTGTTTGACTCCTCGAGAGTGGTTTGAAGTGTTTATAGAGGAGCTGAATTTAAATGTCCGGTTGAAAGAGGCTCTCATTTACACACACACACACACACACACACACAAACACATGTGCAACCCAGAGCAGATAAGAGCAGATCCGTTTCAGAAGCTAATCTTAAAAGTGATAAGGGTTTCAGGGGCCCCTGGTCTTAGACTATACGTAAATATCTTTACGTGGGAATTGAATACTGCCCAGGGATTTGTCACGGCACCTCACACTACAGCGTCGGTAAACAGGACTCTGCTTTCATGTCAAATCTTTACTTTTGTAGGGAGACGTAGTGGCCTGTACATTCGAGTAGCTAACATGGATACGTAACAAAGAGAAGAGGCTGTATAGGCGGCTGCATTTTGAAAATGGTTTTGAGTGTCTGTCACCATCTATCTTCCACTATATTTGCTCCAATCACCCACCCAACTCTCCTCAGAGACGCCTGAGGGAGTCCCCTCACTCCCTCCCTCCCCAACCCACAAACCTCCTTACCGTGTTCTGCCTCAGCACAGATCCTATCACTTGCATCCTAAGCTGACTGGCATTCATCAGGCCCTGATCCAGTTGCACAGCAGCATCCACATTTAAGTAAAAAATGTAATGAGTCAGGGCTGGCCCTTAGTTACGGCTCAAACAGATGAGAAATACAGTGGCTGGGACCGGGGACATGCGAATGGCTGCATCTCATCGCATTCGACATGCATTTCACTTAATATTTGCAGTTAATCCAGCCGACTGAGGAGGATCAACTTTCACTTCAGTGCTAGCAAGCAGCAAGGTTGTTTAAAAATGCTGCTGATATTAAAAACCTCAGTATATTTCCAGAAGCCAATTCATTTACAACAAAAAAACTTAGGAAAGGATAGAAATAAAATGAGTTGGTTCACAATCTGTCTTCCTTTTTTCAACCAAGGCTAAAGGGAGAACCCCAATTTGAAGCACCACCTTGTTCCCAAGTCTTTCAGGCAAGACTTTGGTCATTTTAAAATCAAGTTTACCCTTATTTTACTGCACTTTTAGTTTAAAAAAGCTAGAGTTAGGAGATAAAAGCATATGATGAGTTTAAGGTCTTTAAAATATGTAGCTAAAGCTAAGTACACTGTAAAAGTTGACAAGTTTTAATAAAATCTTTTCATGTGTTGATGCTGCCCGGTTCAAAACACCAAAGGATACCTCGCCATACCCACAATTTTCTAACCTTTGATTGTGACTCGACAACATTTTTGGACATGGACAAACCTACAGAATCCGCATTTTCTGGTGAAACTGTGCTGCCACATTAAGACTGGATTATTTGCCTTCTGATATAAAAAATTTCATACTAATTTCAGTTACAAAATGCACCCCCCTAGACACCATAAATACACAAAAGCTCAACATTTCTAAGCCAAAACAGCTTTTCCTAATGTTGAGGTCAAACATAGTTACTGTACATACCACAGTTATAAAAGAAAAAAAAAGTTGGCCAAAGTGCTTTTCAATAAAAATTAACATCCAACAAGGTAATAAAACAATACAAATTTAAACACAAGTAAGAGAACTTAAAGACATATTTAAAGAAAACTAGTTCGAAGTTTAGACGTTACTCTCTAGCTGGTTGACAGTAGTGAGACTTTAGCAATGTCTTAAATATCTATAGAGTGAAAAACCTGCACATAGCCTCAAGCACTAAACCTTAGCAAGTGAGGAAGGCTTAACCCAAAGCACAGTGTGAGGGGAAGTGGAAGTTTAAAAAAAGACCAAGGAATAATTGCTCCATAAAGAATTTACAAGAGTCAAAGTCAAAACAAAGTCAAATCTTACATGGAGTCATGAATTTAGACATGCCTGCTAGCTAAAAAGGCACATGCTCCCTTTAGATTGTAAAAGTTTGTGTTTTTGTTGTTTCTATTAATATAAAATGGTAAAGGTTTTTTTTGTTGTTGTTGTTTTTTGGCAACTGGGTTGTGTTATTGAGCATCCCGGTAGTAAGCCACATAACATTCTTGAGCTACATAGCCTACATGTGACTATTTTCCTTCTATACCCTCCCCTCAACACAACCCGAAAGAAGCTGAACATATGATTTCTTTCAACTCAACAAGGAGAACATGAAAACTTTGATTACCTCCATCTTAACTTGCTGCTAGCATCTGGTTAGCATGTAGCAAATCACATGCTCATTGACTTCTTTAGGAGGGCTGCAGCTGTCAATCAAGTCAGTGTGTAAAGTGCATCTTCAGAGTTATCTTACAGCTGACACAGGTTCACCTACAAATTATCTCACTGTGTACTTCTACTTGTGTTGAGTAAAGCATTAAATCATCAGGTCAAGTATTTGCCAGAAATCAGGGAGACTGTGAAGAGGAAGAAGGCTAACTTTAATCTAGAAAAAGTCCAAGGATGGCAGCCAAATCATAGTAAAGAGGAGACAGACACACTGAATACCACAGACTGTGATGTATTCAAGCTTGAAATACTGGTGCAATGACTGAGGAATGATGAGACCAAACTGTTAGCAAAGACGTGTTGGGGGGCGGAGTTTGAAATGTGTGTTGGAGAGGGTGTCTTAGCTAAATTTGAGAGTGGCACTAGCATGTCCACACTGCAGCTGGTCAGATAGAAAATAGCTGAGGGAAGCAGCAGAGCGCACCCCCCCTCCAAAAAAGAGAAGCAGCCGGTTTCCTCAGGGATGCGTGAAGGATGAGCAGAGTGCCTGTCTTCTTCTCTGCCTGTCTTGCTTTGTCTCTGACAGGGCTAAACATTTCAGACATTAGCAGGGGACTTAAAGGTTTAGCTGAGCATGGCAGGACATAAAGTCTAACGTGATGATGTTATCATCCATCTGAATGAAAAGGGCCTCCAAAAAAAGCTGTTGCCAAGGTGTTGCTTTGGCAAGGAACAGGCTAAAATCTGGCAAGTTGCCTTTGATTATGAGACAGGATGAGATGGGAATGTGCCTTCCTTCAATTGTTCATAAAGTTTGGATTTTTTATTTCATGAAACTGCAAAAAAAGGAAACTGTAAAAGTGAAATGTAATGCTCAGATCAAAGACTTGGCAGGTCAAGAACCATCTTGAGGTGATGTCAGCTGCTGACAGAGTTATTGAAATTTTTGACTCCCAAATGTTTTGGTGAAGCTTAACTAACAAGGACGACTAATGCCAAAGTAGCAAAGGTTATAACAACATGTCAAAGCTCACAAATTGACTCAGTCAGGGCTCTTTAATTCCGCTCCTCAGGGGCCATTGTCTGGCTGGGTTTCTTTCTTTTCTTCTTTTTTTTAATGAATGAGGCAGCAATTCAAATATTCAAAGTAGCATTTAAAAGGTTAAAATCCTAAAAACAAGGCTCAAAAATCCTAAATATAAGGGTTAAAATCTTTAAAATATTTAAATGCATGGTAGTTTTGAGCAGGGCAGAATTTGTTTTTAAATGATTTATGAAAAAATCTGAAAAAGATTTTATAGCAGTTTTGTACTTGGACACTTTTGGCCACGGTGGTCACCATAGGGTGCAAAATTATCCACTAGTATAAAAGATGTGGAAAGGACCAAAAATTAGTTTGAAAAGAAGAGTAACTGCAAAAATTCATACCACAGCACAGCTGAAATCATCACTGTTTTTTTTTGTTTGTTTTGTTTTTTTTTAAGGGTTAAAAATGGCCAAAAGTGTCCCGAGGAGGGCATTAAGGTTAATTGAAATGTTGTCTACCATTTAGTTTGTGTATGTAACACCAGTGTTTCAAGTTTTGACTATTTCACTATTGTTAAGACATTATCTTCTGTTATCTCAACCATTTGTTGAAAGACAAATGCTTGTCTTCATATTTTTATTATTAACTAAATCATTTATACTATTTTCCTTTCCTTTCCTGCAAACTTTAAAGGGTTAACTGATGATTCGAACTGGACTGTGAACTGTGAACTTGAGCATTAATGGGTTTGTCTCTGCGTTACTGCAACCCTAAACAAGATGAGTAAAAAAAATTATGAATGGAAGAATGCAAGTCAACTAAAGCAGGTTGACAAACCCTTTCACAAGAATCCAAAAAATGCATGGTTCAGAGCTCTCAGAGGACCATAAAATAATAGATATGGATTGCACAATGCCAGAACTGTAAGAACCATGAGTCAGGAAGCAGGAACAAAACCTCTGATCTCTCCTCGAAGCCCATGATGAACACATCTAGATGCCTTAATCGAGTGAAGCTGGAAAATCACAGTCAGCATTTCTCTTATTCTGTGGTCCTTAATTTATAATTCCATAACTATTATAAATTAAACTCAGGATAGTGTGAAAAAAACATGGTATTGACTAAATGTCAGGAGAGCTGTAAAAGTCCTGACCAGCTCAGAAATTTTACAGTCAAGGAAATCTGTGCATGTAATCAAGTACAGACTGGAGTTAATTTCATACTGGAACAGTTAGATAAGTACAACCTTATCCACCTCAGCCATGTTAATTAAATACACTTTAATTGAAATTTTCTTCTAGGATTGACAAAGTATTTTTCATTTTATTTAAAGATCTAAGCCATTATGTTGCAGCAGAGTTGGGAAAGGTCATTCAAACTGTGATAGAAAGAGATGAGGAGATGAAACAGGCACTCAGTGATGCTGCAATCAGAAAGACTGTTATACACTCAGCTGTACTGTAGTTTTTCTAAATCAAAAAACTCTGCTTTTGAGGCTTTTGCCATCTCCTTTGCTGGCTTAGCTAAGTGAAAAACTGCCCTTTAACCCTAATCTCACAATAAATTCCCCCGAAAGTCCATTTATGAGACAAGCGAGACAAATCACTTCATTAAAAGTTAGTATGAATGTCGGTATAGTTTGTGATAAATGATTCAGTTAATAAAAAACAACCAAATGCAGTAAACTTGTTAACCAGTCATCTGTTCATGTGACACTTACCTCTGCTGGGTTTCCAACCTCAAGCTGACTGCCCCTTTTTTTTAAATCAAATTGAAGACCATTAAAGCAAATATTTCATTTCAAATCTGTGAAAGTATTAAGGTCCAGGTTAAGGACAAGTCCAAAAACTAACTTGTTTGTACCCACCAAAGGCATTGATTGCCTTGAATGTATTCTTGTAGCACATCAGGCCACTCCCTGTGACGTTAGCTGACATAATACAGAACTTTTTGCTGGTGCTGGAGACAAAAAGTCAAACTTTTCTGTCAGAGCAGAAGATTTATGTTGTAATTTTCCTGTTCAAGTTGCTCAGACTCCCTTACAGCTGCACGCATCTTCTAAGGAAATAACCGACACAACAAACAGCCCCAAATTGCTACGTGCACAGAATTGACATCCCATCCCTATCCATCTCTTTCTCTGTCTGTCTTTTCCTCTCTATCCCATCCCCCCCCCCCTCCCCCTTCCTCCTCTCATCCACCTCTCCATCATGCAGGAAGTCTGTTCTTCCTGAAAACAAGCCTCAGAGCATGGAAAGGCACAAGGCCAAGGGGGCTCGTACGTGAGGGGGAGCCAGAGGATGTTTTTGTGCATTCCCCTGCCTCTCTGGTTGCTGCAGGCCTCGTTGTAGTCCATCCTGAGGAAGCCAGGCTCACGTCACTCTGACTAAGCCTGGGGTTTGCACGTGCTGTCTCGTAGGGCTAGTGTGACGCTTAAGTGCGGCAGCAGCCCCAACATGCAGAGAAGTTAAAGACCACATGTGGATAAAAACTACTTTTCAAAACATGATAGCTCTAACAGGCAGGAAAATCAGGTATGTTTGTAAAGGGGTCAAATGTGGTGTAAAGAGATGCGGTGAAGAGGGCTGGTGCTTAGCCAGGACAAAAGTCTAAAACTTTGCCAACTAACCACACAGTTTCCTACTGCAAGCTTCCAGCCCACCTGTGAGTGTGAGAATTTATCAGCATGTGGTTTTCCACAGACTCCCACAGACTGATTTATTGTACCACAAATACATCATGCAAATCACGTTTTTCCTGTATTTGATAGTAAAAAAAGATACAAAATGAACTTTCAAAAGGGTTGAAACAATTAAACTTTGTTGTTATTTAAAAACTAGATGCTCATTTAAGAGTTCAATGCCACCTTCAAAGTATCCATATTCAACAACACTGGGTTGGTAGAAGCAATCGGCTTGGAAGGGTCCACAACAAGATTATCTTGGAAAAATCTTTCAATAATTTGGTTCAACATAAATGTGCTAAAGATTTGGGAATTTCATTTCAAACTCTTGAGTTGATAAAGTGAACAATACATCCACCAATACAAGTTAAAAGTTTAACACAGGGAAGAATAAATAAATGCAATATCCAGAAACATCACCACACTTTCTGGGTCATTAACCCTTCAATGCCTGAATTTCTTTAAAATTTTATAAAAAAACAAAAAAGATGCAGCAGAAAATAGGTAAGAAATGAAAAAGATCACAATAAAAGAAGGTAAATTAAATATTAAATATACTGATATAAATAAATATATTTACATAAGGTATAATATATAATAAATGCATAATTAATAGTAAATAAAACAGGATAATTAATTAATTTATTAATTAATACTTAATTAATTAATATTAATTGATACAATGAAAATGAATCCATTTTCCATCCAAATCTGTGATTATTCGTGTCAAGAAATTTAAAGATCAACTTGAGACTAATTAATCACATGTCTTTAAATAAAACCAAGCAATACCTTCATACTCAGGTCATGGGAGACGACCCCTATAGTTCATCATCATATAGTGTATAAGCCATAATTTGTAATTGTAAGTGGATATATCAGGGTAGTTTGCACATCTGTGACGGTATCGCTGGTTACACATGCAGACTTTGGGACTAACCTCAACTAAAAACTGTATGATTTACAAAAATAATTTTTTTCTGAATATGGAGAGAAATCAGTCCATATTAAAAAATATTTTTGATATTAATCATAACATCAGGGTGAATGTTATCTAGAGCAGCTTTTCCTAAACTGGGGGTCTCAAGATAATTTCAGGGGTTACTAGATCATTGTAGGAAAATATATATGTATCGCTCATTCATCAAATAAACAGTACTATTCGTACATATCATGGAGCTCAAAATGCCTAGAATCACCTTTTTTTGAAAAATAAACACGAGTTATTATGGCAGAGCTACTGTAACTGCAGCATGTGGGAGCAAGGTGACTGTGAGTAGACAGCTCCATGGAGCACAGCCTGACAGTGACAGAGGCCATAATAACAGGATGTTTACTGCCTGTGGAAACACTGCCAGGGATGACTGCAAGCATGCAGCAACTGTGGCTGGAAACATGAGCAAAGAGGAAATGCAGGCCAGCTTGTTCCCTGTAGATACACCAAATATAACACCACAGAGTCCTGCTTCGTTTACATGCACACACTACCTGCCCAGAGTATGATGATGTGCATGGATCTCTGACCCCAGCACAAAATAAACAAATTTTCAAAACTCAGGTCCACTGTAGTGTGACAGAAGGAAAGTGGTGGTCCTTTTACTGCATAAAGACACAATCAACTGAAGCTGAGACCAGAACTTTCTATCTGGATGGACAGGGAAGGTTGGCATGCCAGAGGTTTGTTCATTTTATGATGCGGAGCTCTGGAATTCCCCCCGGATGAGCTGAACGACGTGGCCGGAAGAGAAAATGGAAGTCTGCATCTCATGATTCTGACCTCAGATAAGTGTTAGAAGATGGAGAAAATGGAGGAAAGCTGGAAAACACAAAGTATATCTAATTTTCTTTTAAAGATTATTTCTAATAAAATACCAACAGCATCAATTAAAAATGGGAAATTACAGCAGACAAGTTTAGAATACATAAATACACAAATGAGTTTAAAACAAAGTGAAAAGGATATCTAAAGTGAAAATATATAGAAAAGATGTAAAGGGATAAAATTTTATAGGGTGCACAGAAAATACATCAAAAGTATCAGATGATGTAATTTCCAGATTTATTTGTTGTCTGTTTGGATCATTGAATGGGGTAAGATGATTTTTTTAAGAAAAAAAAGTGCTGTAATCTCATTTAATTCAAATGCTTATTACAAATGATATAATTAATACTTGTCTTAGTTGCCCAGTCAGAGTGAAACATGTCTTTTAAGGTTTATAAGCCATAAGGCAACCCAAAGTGCTGGGCATAATCATCACAAACATTCAGAAAGGACAGGAAAACACATAGAGTGAGTTATTAATTAATGGAGTCTCCTGACAATCCGACGGCTGAGTAGATATGCAGTTATTTCCTTTTAGTGTGGCTCCTCATGTGGGAAAGAGGCCTATCCCTTGGACACAGTCTTCCACGAATACTGCAGGGGATATTGTCCAGTGTTGAGGTGAGAGCTCCACGTTTCCTGCGCTCTCTCTTGTTTTGGATGGATTCCCTGTTCTGGCCTGTTCAAAGGTCTCAGTGCTGGGTGACTGTTGCCTCCACTTTTCTCTGTCGTCAGCTGTATCCTCACGGTTTTCTGCATTAGTTTTGCAGCTCCTGAGGTTGGCCTTCAAATTGTCCCTGAAGCAAAGAAGGGGTCCCTTTAGGCCACGCTGTCCCTCCTTCAGTTGACTGTAAAGTAGTATCTTTGGTATGCAGCCATCAGGCATACGGACAACATGATCTGCCATTGAGCTACAGCTCTGATGATCAGGCTTTCCTCACTGGGTTGTCCACAATTCTGCAGGACCTCAAGGTTTTGAAGACCGTGTCCTGCCACTTGATATTACATACTGAGGGCAGACACCTCTGGGGAAACTGTTCCAGCTGCTGGATGTGACGTCGGTAGGTTGTCCAAGTTTCACACCTGTAGAAGGGAATTCAGGACTACTGTAGGCTGCAGTTTTTGTGTGCAGTTTTATGCCATGGTTTTGCCACTTTGTCAGTCTTCCAAAGAATGAGCTGGCTTTTGAGGTGCGCAGTGAGATTTCGTTGTCCAAAGATCTGTTGCTAGATAGAGTGCTGCCTAGATAGCAAAACTTCTTCACAGTCTTGAGGTCTGTATTGTCAATGGTCAGTAGTGTGTGCGTGTATGTGTGTGTGTGTGTGTGTGTGTGTGTGTATGGGGGGGGGGTTTCTGAGGTGAAGGTGGTGGTTGGAACATGGCCTCTGTCTTCCCCAGGCTTATGGTCAGACCAAAGCGCCTACAGGATGTGGAGAAGCGGTTCACAATGTGCTGGATGTCACATTGGTGGTGGCTGTCAGTGCGCAGTCATCGGCAAAGAGGAATTCCTGCAAAAGAGCCTCAAACACTTGAGGCTCTTGACTTATATATATAATGAATATACTGTATAACCATCATCACTAATGTCACCATCGGTACATACTGAAGAAAATAGATTAAAATAGAAAAAAAAAAAAAGAAAGACTCCCAAACTCAATTAAAAGCGGTTGCAAATAAAAGGTTTTGAGATTTGACTTGAAAGAACAAATGTTTGGGGCAGGTTTCGGGTTTACTGATTTAATCCAAAAATGCAAACTCACCAGATGGAAAGCATTGACCCATAGATTTAAATTTAGTCCAAGATAAGACCAAAATTTCAGCATTAATGACTGAAGCTGGGCAGCAATATTTTGATGCACACCTTTTTTTTTCTTTTTTTAATAAATACAATTATTTCAGATGTTTCTTATTTACGCTGAAGTCTGGCACATCCAAGTGGGGATTTGACATGCTCTCCAGCTTGGTATCGAACAAAAAGGCTTTATTGTCAGTGTACAGAGTCACCTCTGAAATTGTGGGTGCTCTGACAAGCTACTGTGCACATTAGGCAAAGACAAATATGAAAATATAAAAGTATTAACGATTTAAACAAGGCAGAAATATAAAAGATAGAGAAGAGTCCCCTGATGTGACCAATGATAAAGAGCTGAGTGTCATCAAAATAACGGTGACAAAATAATTTGTTTCTATGGTCCAACCAAGTGTGAGCTTGTAGATGCTGAACAATGGGGGACCAACACAAAGCCTTGGGGAACTCACCTGTTATTTTTGTTTCAGTAGATCACCTGTTACCAACAGGCACAAAGAGGTCTCAGACCTTTCAAAGATTCCCTCAATTTTCCTGTTGCTTTACATAAGATTTTGGTTAACTTTGTCAAAAGCACCAAGCATTTTGCAGATCTCAGTGCCAGAAGATAATAAAGTGATTAAAGTAAACCATGAATTAAAGCTTGCCACTCTCCAGCCTATCTTTGCCTGCCAGAAAAGTTTATAAATAGATTCCTGCAAATGATATTAAGGTGTAACTTTATTTATTTATTTATTTTTCCCGGCTTATATCCAGAGACATCCTTGGCAACAGATGAAACTGACATCATGCTGCAGCACTTGGAGATGTTCAGCCTGTGGCAGCAGGAAGCAACAGGCTTTGGTTTCGTCAATAAATTGCACGGGCAGTTTTCTACTGTGCAAAAGTGGGTGCCATTCTGGCAATCCCAATGTTTGACACCTCAGGGCTTGTAGCTGCTATGAATGACATGAATACATGATTAAACCTATTTTCCTTCACAAACTTTAACAGCGAAAAAGACATTGATTTATAGTTTTTGCCCTAGTTTACCCAGAATATTGTGACTTAAAGCAATTAATCTATTTACACTGTAATATAAATAGAACTCACCTGAAAATGAGAACAATGAAAAATGCATTCACATTACCTTTAAACAGCACCATAGTTTCTAACTTAAAAGCTACTAAATGCGGTTTCAAACCAATGACTCCTTGTGGAATGTTTTCAAGTGGCAGAAAAATTCATTCTTCCCATTAATTATCTTTAAACACCTAAATAAGTAAAGGAAAGCATATTAATCTCAATATTTCTCTTTTTCAACTCCGATGATAACATAAAAAATAAGATTCAGTACATCGATACCTGTCACCCTCCAAGTTTTTGACACCCTGGTCTCAACTACAGACATGAAGCATTTATTGGTGTGAACAGAAGCGTGCAGACAGGATCCCGTTGGGTTGGGAGGCAGCTGGTATCTGTGGATGGGAGGAACTGGGCATCTGGCAGAGCTTCAGCAGTCATGGTTCCAGGAGGCCGAGTGTTTTGCAGTGACCAGAGAAGGTGTGGGACAGGATAGAGTTTCTGGACAAGCACATTTATGGGACTTGTCTCAGAGAGGCACATTAATTTGCAACTTTCTGTCTGATGGTGGAAGCGAATGTGGGTCACTTCTATTTCTGCTTCAGCAGGACAGAACAAGCTGCTCTGTTTAAAACAAGAGATTTGAACAAATACTTGCTGCTACCGAAATAAAAAACTCTTCATCAACATCCTGAAATATGATGTGCACCTCTCCGTGTTTACCGTGCCTTATATAAGCTCCTCATTTAACTGGGAGATGGAGGTTTAGCTTTCTGCACATCTCACAAATCAGTATTTCAAATATAAATTTCAGAATTTGACGGGGGATGTTCTTGTGATGTCTCGAATTACAGACCTTCATAGCCTTGCTTGATGGGTTTCAACCCTGCTGTGAGATATTTGTAATCCAAGCATGATATTGAAGAAGGGCAGGAATAGTTACAGTATCTATGGCCGAGTCGTTTGAGGGTGAGAGACCTCATTTGACCACAGCAAATGTTAAAGGCCAAAGATCACTTTTTTGCAGAGCTTTTAAAGATTTAAGGTGAAGAGGAAGAAGAGGGGGAATCTAAAGCATTATGCTGCATCTACATTGCAAGAATGACAGGTGAAGTAACAAAGACCAGATAGCTAAAACAGAAATTAAACTGATGATCAACATTTAAGTGCACAGTTTTTAAACTGGTAAAATGTGCTAATATAAAATCCTCATATCAAAAACTGCAGGATCACCTCAACACTGCCACCTAATGTGTAAGAGGCATAAAGCAGCCTGTGCCACCCCTGCAGAGCAAATATGGGCAAGGAAAGACCCCCAGGACTAACCCCACGTCTAATCTCATTGTTCTGTTGCAGAGTGAGAGCCCATTATGCAATGACATGGATCTGTGCTGGTGTGTCGAAATGACGATGATAATGGCCACGATGACGATGAGACTTATTATATCAGCTTTCAGACTTTCCCAAAATAGAAGCACAAATAGTTTCATCTCCATAAGGAGGAATGGTCTTAATAAGTGTAAGAGATCCAAAAATAAGACCTGGCAGATAGTGGTGCGCTGCGTGTAAGTAAATGATGATGATGATGCAGTGTTAAACTGAACATTTCTGCTAATCCCTGTGCAGCCCCCCCAAACCTCTCTCCCACACACACACACACACACACACACCACTGATAACTGATCATTATCATCATACACTTGAAATAAAAGTTGATCTCTTTCTTCTTTTTTTTAATATGTTTTTCTTTGCAGCAAAAAAAAAAATGCATTTAAATAAATGAATAGATAAATGCACATTTAAGCTTAGATATACCACTACAAACCATATTGCACCATATCAACTTTATTTATAAAGCACTTAAAAAAAACCACATCTGAAGCAAAGTGTTGCACACAAGTAAATCAATCTATATACGTGCTTTCTTCTTTCAAATGTGCAGTTTATTAATGTTTTATTTTGTATTGTTTCCAAGTGACAGTAAACTAACATTCCCACTTTCTGCTGTCATCATTTGTTTTTGTCATAAGCAGAGTAAATCTCCCAGTCTGGGATCAACAATCCGACAAATTTGACTGCATCACAAACAGCATAAAAATCCAATCATCTAAAACCACAGAGAAATTAATGTTTGGATAATTACAGCTTACTTGGTTTCTCTCTTTCCCGCATAATGCCACTGCCAGCCATAATCAATCACTACAACTAGACCTTTCTGACAGAGGAATGCCAGCGTAGTCATTGCAGGCATTTTCCACAAGCCAGTCGCACACAGGCTCATTTTCCAAAAAAACCGTGAGGTGATTGGGGTGTTAAAGCACACACTGTAAATAATCAGCAAACCTTGCACTGTTCTTGTTGTTAATCATTTCTTTATTATGGAAAGTTAGTTGCAGGAGTAAAAAAAAAGGGCTCACATAGCAAAACTGAGATTGTAAATTCACGTTAAAGATCTCATACACATTTTAATTTACAGAACTGCTCACATTGTAAAAGCTGCATTAAGATGTCAGGACTTGTCATGAAAAACAACTTTACACTCTTTTTTCATAAATGATGCAAGGTTTAAACTACCTTCATTATTACACAGTCAATGTGCAAGATCACATCATAAATAAAGATAATTAAACAAAGCTCACAGCTGAAAATGCAAATCTACTCTCTAATCTGTGTGATTAATATAAAGTTTGCCTCATTCCTCCTTCTGTGCCGCTTTGCAGTCCAGCAGGTTGCATGCAGAGTGGGTTTCACTCAAATCAGCAGCGTATATTATTAGCCTTATGCAATATCAAGCACTTTTGCATAGACTAACACTTGGCCTACCATTTAAGCATCTTCATTTATGTACATATAAATAGAACAGCTCTGTCTACTGGACACATTTTTTAACCGACTTCTTTGCACAGAGTGTCCATTACATAGCCTATGCATCATATTTCAGCTGAGTGAACTGTATATAAGCTTGCGAGAGATGCTGAGGGGGTTCACTGCAGTCGGCAGATTCATCTGAGCGAATCCACTCTAGTCTTAGAGATAACTTTGAGGTGAGTTCCACTGAAGAGCTGCAGACCTGTAGGCAAGCCCACTCCCTGACTTAGAGAGGCTTTCTTCAAGCAGCAGGATATAATTCACGCAAAGAGGTCCAGATTTTGAACATCAGAAGCACAGATTTTGGCTTTGGACTAACAAAGGAACCAAATGGGGGAAGCTACAAAAAAGGATTTGATTTTTCTCTTTTTTTTTTGTCTTGGAAGGCTTGGTTTTGGCAATATTGGACTACTTTATCTGATCCTTGAATGGAATACTCACAGAGAGGGACTGTGAAATATTACATGACCCTGAAGGGTGTATTCTTAAGTGCAATGAGATATCCTTAGACTTAGAGTTAAAGTGTTTCATCCTGTCTGATTTGCTTCAGCTGAGTTGATGAACTGATGTCTTGTCCTCTGCTCTCCTCCCTCAGTTAAAAATGGCATTCGCCGGAATTCTGAGTGAAGCTGACATCACTGCAGCCCTTGCAGCTTGCTCAGGTAAAACCAGTGATGAAACTATTCTAACACAACTGGAGAAACCCTAAATAGTAGCTAATCTTATAGAAAACTGTGTATTATGTCGTGTTTTGCAAGAAAGACACTTTAATTCTCATTTGACATCTGAGAGCAGGAAATTTAGCACATCAACGCTCATCTTTGAGCT
>JALJCO010005635.1:0-146387 GCA_023101725.1 Atherinomorus stipes
TGGAGCTGCTCTCCGACTTCTTCCTGTGTCCTCCTTGCATTTTTGAATCTGTGTTTTCAGTTGTTTTTTTGTGTGGTCTTCAGTAACTCCCTGTCTCCATCCCTGGAAAGCTTTCTTTTTGATGTTCAGCAGCTTTTTCAGGTCACTGATGATCCAGGGTTTGTTATTGGGGAAGCTAGGCTTTGATTTGGGAGGCAACAGTTATTTCTAGGATTTTGGATATGAAGGGGAGGTTGAAAATTGGCTGAAAGTTGCTACTATCATCAGGGTTGAGTCCAGGTTTCTTGAGAATGGGGGTGACGGCAGACAGTTTGAGAGAATGAGGAACAGTGGAGTTAGGGAGGAGTTAACAATTCTGGAGGTGATGAGTGGAGAGATGGTGGGGAGGCAATGCTTAAGAAGAAGGAGGAAGGGATGGGATCAAGAATAACAGGTGGAGGAGTTCATGGAGGCAATGATTTTGACCAGATCTTCTGGAGAGATGGATGAGAAATGAGAGAGGGAGGAGGGGAGGAGACAGGGGAGGCAGGAGAAGCAGGTAGAGAGTTAAGGCCCTTTCAGATAGAACGTGGTTTTCGTCTACGCTCACTGCGACTCACCTGTGCTTTTAAACACAGCTGAGCTCCACATGTGTTTTTACAATGTGCTGTTTTATTGTTTTAATGTGCAGCACTTTGACCACATCAGCTTCATCTGCTACGAAGTACTAAAAGCCAGTTTATTCTAAGATGTTCCCATGACATTTTCTGAGGCACCACTCAACAAGAGTCGTGCTACACACGTTTATGAAGAATGGACCTGTGGAAACGCTGCAACTCTTTCAGCTCAAGTGGAAAATGTCTTCACAAAAAGACTGAAGTTTTCCTGAAGCTCAAAATCCGAATATTCAGATCAAGACCATAGTCTCAGGTCAGTCCAGACAGATAGCGGTCCTTCCTCCTGGTTCTGATGGAGGTTTTCCTTCCTGGTTTTGGTCCTGATGGAGGTTTTCCTTACTGGTTCTGGTCCTGATGGAGGTTTTCCTTCCTGGTTTTGGTCCTGATGGAGGTTTTCCTTCCTGGTATTGGTCCTGATGGAGGTTTTCCGTACTGGTATTGGTCCTGATGGAGGTTTTCCGTACTGGTTCTGGTCCTGATGGAGGTTTTCCTTCCTGGTGTTGGTCCTGATGGAGGTTTTCCTTACTGGTTCTGGTCCTGATGGAGGTTTTCCTTCCTAGTGCTGGTCCTGATGGAGGTTTTCCTTCCTGGTTATGGCCCTGATGGAGGTTTTCCTTCCTGGTGTTGGTCCTGATGGAGGTTTTCCTTCCTGGTTCTGGTCCTGATGGAGGTTTTCCTTCCTGGTTATGGCCCTGATGGAGGTTTTCCTTCCTGGTTTTGATTCTGATGGAGGTTTTCCTCTCCTCCGTGTCCTCGTGCAGCTCATGGGTGGAAGACTGAGTTAAAGAGAAGATCTGATATGCTGGTTTCCTCAGTTCGGTCATGACTGGTTTGCATGAACACCATTATAAACTTGACCCATGTGGATCATATGGGTTTACTGTACCTGGATTATATCTGGACTAGCTGGACTGAAGTAGTCTGTAAAGGCGGTTGGCTGCAGCAGCCTGAAGCAAATGAAATAATGAGACATTTCTTCAGATTCAGTGTTTCTTTCATTACATGACTCACTGCTGATCTTTTCTTGCCTCAGTGAAGAACAAGGCCTTAACACCGTCCTCTCTCCCCTCCCGTCTTTCCTCTATTGATCTCTACCTGGTGCTGAAAGACGATCACGGCCGCTACACCTCAAAGAACAATTAATTGTGCATGTGATCGATGCTCATACTTAAATCAATAAACACTGGGCTCCTCTCTCGTTGTGTGTGAGAATGTGCAAGTGTTTGTCTTTGCAGTTATGAAGCTTCAGAAAGACCTTATCCGTCTGAACTTTTTTGTCACCTTTGCTTTGAATGAACACTTCTCTCCTGGGAAGCAACTGTACATCCTTTAAAGTGCTGATGACACAACTTTTAATACAACAAAACAAAATCAGTAGTTCTGTACAGTTAGAAGTCAATCAGACTTATATTCATGTAAATATCTGATATTTAAGAGGCCCAGCTCGCTAGCCATTAGCATTTATCCTCTCCATGACACGACGTCACCGGCAGAAGCAATAGCAGGCAGCTCACTGATTTACATGTATAATCAAAGCAATGGAAACCATTAAAGATGCTCCAGAACAGCTGGACTGGAACTGGTTTGTGGTGGATCAGAAGAGCGATGATGATGCTGACGAAGATGGAGACATCAGACCTGACAGGTTAGAACCAGACTAGAACTGTAGTCATCTCCAAGACCTTCTCACAGAGCCCGGTCCACTGGTTCAGCTCCAGCATGCAAGAGACCCCCACAGAGCGGACTGAGAACTGTAAGGAGACCAAGACCAGGACCAAGCGGACTAAGAACTGTAAGGAGACCCAAGACCAGGACCAAGCGGACTAAGAACTGTAAGGAGACCCAAGACCAGGACCAAGCGGACTAAGAACTGTAAGGAGACCAAGACCAGGACCAAGCAGACCCACATCTGTTAAAGGGACTAGAGGCAGGGATTAAAAAATAAAACAAACAAGCATGTCCATTTTTTTTAATACTAATGGGTGATGAAGTGCTCCCGGGCACCTGGGCCCCGAAACCGTGGGGTGCTTTGACTGGGGTGACCCTCTACTGCCCTCTGGGGGGATGCATGTTCATCCTTTTGGAGGGGTGGCTGGGGTCCAAGCCCCCCCCCATACGTGACATCCGGTTTCTGCGAACAGCTTCACAGTCTGGTCAGATGCTGAAATCCAGCGATGTTTCCTGATAACTCGTTCATGCAGGCGCGTCTGTTTCTGATCATCCTGAAGAACGTTCTGGTCTATAAATGTATATAAAAAAAATGTCAAAAATACGTCATTAGCACTCGAAGGCTGCATTTAAGGGTCAAGATAACAATCAGTATATTTTAGTGCCTTTAATGTATATAAAACAAAACCAGCTCAGCTTCATTCATAGCTGAAGATCAACTTGTCTGAACCTGAGTGTGCATCTAACATGTTGCAGCTCTTCACGGACACAGCTGGTGCCCTAACCATTCCATAGTTTTCTGTTGGGCAGATTAACACAATTATTCTAATGAACTCAACTTAATAAAGTCTGATTGCCTGTAATTACTAAAGAAATGGTCGACCAGTGAAGGAGTCACGATGGCACTGTCACACAGAGCTTCTTCCACTTCATGTTTCAGCTCGTTGTCACACAGAAAACACCAGATAAACTCTTCATGTCACTGCCGATGGTCAAAAGCAAAACTATGTTCAGGTGTTAAGATCAAGACAAAGGGTGGGTCCCAATACACCTACTAGCCCTACTTTTTAGCCCTACCCCTAAATTTTGCGCGTTCCCGTGAAGGTAGTGTAATATTCAGATCACAATATAGACTGAATCATAATTAATGTTCATCATAAACTGGCACAGACTGTTTACGTCAGCGTGTCAGTATAGGCGCCAAGCGGATGTTTGTGTACGTCATAAGGGAGCGCCGGCTCTGATAAGTTGTCCTGCAATAAAGCGCTGTATGCTAAGCTTCGTCTGATCCTTCTATAGCAAGACAGATGAGGGGTAGGGGGTATGAATCTAGCCCTTCAGAGCGAGGGACGTCAGATGCTGACTTGCTAAAGAAGGGCCAGAGAAAAGGGAACAACAGTGACTTCCGGAGAGCGACAGGGCTTGGAGAAGAAAACACACAATGTACATACAGATTACACGTTTGTTCGTAACACTCGCGCAATCAGCTGTTCGACCACATGGGGCCCTTCCTGCCTCGTCCTAAAGAGCCCAAATGAAACCATAAATAATAAAACCATCCAAACCATCTTCTTTTGTCAGACTTCTTTTGTCCCCTTCTCTAAAATAAGAAGGGGAAATGTTTTGGACGGAGTGTTTCACATGCAACATATCAGAAATCACACAAGCTGCCCATGATTGCAAATAGTAGAAGAATCAACTTCATGAGCATGAAGATGTTTAGTACAGTGGGCAGAGCAACTGCTTATAGTCTTCTCCGTGTGGTTGTTTTCATTCAAAGCACGATGAATGATGAAAAAATGAAAAACAACCACAGCTGTTAACTGTGTGTTGTTGCTGGGTGTGTTGTTGGTGAGACGTATGTGCAAACGTAACTACGCAGTCGCTTACGTGCCTGAACGTAAATGCAGCAGTGATATTCCAAATCCTAGGAAGATTACAAAGCCCTACCCCTTTGGCTTCAATTCGAGGGTGTAGTGATAGTGGATGAGGGCTAGGGGTAGTGAGTAAGGGCTAGTGGTTGAAAGTAGGGGGAACATTGGGATTGGGCCATAGTCTAGTGGTGGGGCTAGTGGTGGATCGTGGCACCCCCATGGATCGCGGCATCGTTAGCGGGCTCTGCCATTTCTGCTGTGTTAATTTCCCAAAGGATGTTCTGTTGGAGGTCACTGTAGAATCTGAATATCAGTTTCTCAAATTCTTTGAACACCAAAACTTACACGTTTGGTCTTAATGACCAAAAATACCCTGTTGAAAACCCTCATGAAGCCATTTTTGATGCCACATTTATCTTGACATAAACAAGTGCATTCTGTTACGTTGAGATTTCACCACTAGCCTTAAATTTTTATTTTCTTCTATTTTGATACTGCCCATCAAATTGTGCCATTGTTCATATTAAAAACAAGCAAAGTATTTTATAGGAATTATTTTAGTTTGAATGGTCTTCATCCCCATTAAAAACTGGAGTTTAGTGGTAAATGGCGTTCTTCCGAACGTGCAACCGCTTCTAACAAAAACCAGACAGAAGAATTTTGTTTTCCATTTCTGACTAACTCCACCTTTCTCTATCCCTTCCTTTGTATATATCTATGATTGCTCATCTATTTTCATTATTTATTCCTGATAAGTTAATGTTTTTGCTATTTCCCGATTGCACTCACTGAAAACATCAAAGTAGGAATGGTTGCAGTTTTTTTTTTTTCTTTCCTTTTTATGAGGCATAAATGTGATTCTGTTTTAATTGTTTTCTGGTTCTCCTTTTCTCTGTTTTCCTTTCTATTCTTCCCTTAAGAAAATTGTACAACATAGATTGTATGTGGAAGCTGCACATCACGATGGCCTTGTAATGTGTGCAATTTCTGCCCAAAACCAAATAAAGAAAACTAGTAAAACAAAAACAAAAAAAAACTGTGGAATTTTGTAAATAAATTAGCCTTTAAAGGATGAAAAACTATAATTGTCATCTATATTTCAGGCTGAAGTTGCTAAGAAGACAAATAGGAAAGAAAATATTAAAACATAATATTTTTACCACTGTTTTTAAAAGGGTCATATTTCTTGTCCATAGAAGGACGTGTGAGATTTTTAAAGGTTAATTGTTGGTGTCAAAAGATGCTCCACTGTGGTCATAAAGGGATGGACATACTTAGGTAGGCTGTGGTGGTTTAACCACCACGTTGGTACTAGGACCTCCATTCCACCAGCAGCAGTCTGAAGCCTTGAATGGATCCATGCTTTCATGATGTTTCCAGCAGATTCTGAGCCTATCTGAACGTGGAGCTGAAATGAAGGGGTGTCTGCAGAGATTTTTTCTAGGGGTGGCCAAGGGTTATTAAAGGATAGCTTTTGTTTCTTTCAAAACAAAAGCTGGACCTTATTTCTAGGAGTTTATACATGCATTTACTCACCAGTAACATTTCTGCGTCACCGACTTCTTTGGACACTATTTAGATTAGTTGTAGATCCACGTTGATCCATATATGGCAGTTAAGGGGGCAGAATGAACGGGCCTCTATAAAACATTATCTGCAGCAAACTTCCTTAATTTCACCAATACTTTAAGACAAATGAACAAACCAGTGTGTACTATTGACCTGTGAGTTCATATTTGGCTTGCTGTAGTTATTGGGGGCGCTCTCCACACGTCTACCAGCTGCACGCCCACAACACCGTGGTCAACGGAGTTGATGAAATAATCAGCAGGTAAATCAAGAGCTTAACTTCCTCCATTGTTGTTCAGAGTGTGTGTGTCGCAAACAAATGACTTCACAAAACTTCACTACGACGACCCCATCCACACTGAAAATAAGTGTTCCTTTCTTTCTATTTTTTTTGGTTGGTTATTTGTTTAAATAAAGAGAAGCATCTCTGCATTCTCAGTGATGCGGACATATTTGTTCGTTGCGGCCATTGATTGTTGGACCCCCAGCCTCCGGAGCTCGCGTGCGACTGGAGACGCCAGGTCATGTCTGTGACGGTGCATCGTTGTGAAAGCAGCCTGCAGGCTTATTGGGCTCCGTCAGTCCCTCTGAAATCAAACTGTATCACATAAGATAACGTTAAACAATCATCTGACTTCCTCCTCTGATCAGGTCTGATTAACAGCTGCAGACCGACCGAGCTGCAGGTGCTGTGTTCACAGCTGCAGCATCACAGAGAGACGGGAAATAGTCCGCTCAGCCGCTTGTGAAATACTTACGATTTTAACTGTTGAAAACAAACATTGATTTACTATGTATTTCTTTTGTAAGTGGCCATGGTATAATCGGAATACTGTCTCGTAAGAAATACTAAAAGAAATAAAAGCTACAACAAAACTTATAAACAGCCTCTGATGCAGCTGCAGTTTGTATTTTAGCAGCGTCATAATTTCACATAATTAAATTCATGCCTGCTTAACGAACATAAACTTGGAAAGCGTAGGAAACAGAATTAGCAGTAAACTTATCACCAACAAACTGAATCCTGAATGAAATGTCTGAAACTGTATGTACTGTATATGTGGGGGAACTGCAGGTCCGGTTGGAGGGAGAGAGGGAAAAAAGTCTGGTCCGACTGACAACAACGTTTTGAAAAGTATCACAGGAACATGATACAGGTCAGATGTATTTTCTATCCTCGTGTAATGGAAAGCGTCTTCTAATATAAAAAAAAAGATGTAAACTTACAGTCGCTGCTCACATTGAAGAGTATTTTTCTGCCAACATGGCGGTGTAAACACAGCGAGTCTCGTGACGTCCAGAATCGGGTGCTGTCAGGAGCGAGCATTTCACGAGTACGAGTGCAGCAAAATAGGCCAGTATCGGAGCGGGTACCGATTCTGGCATCGGTATCGGGACATCACTCCTGAAAACCAGAGCTGAAGACGGCCTCAACAGTCCTCAGCTGTAATGTGAACAAACTAAAAGGGGGTGATGTGGGCTAAGTAGGTGCTGATGTGAAAGGGGGGGTTCTGCTGGGTGCAGAAAGGTCGTGTTAATTAGGCGTGGCAGACCCGTGGGGGACTACGTTAAACAGCAGAGGCAGAAAATGGTAGGTCTGCTGTAATATTTCCGATTTATTTCATTTTTATTAGCTTATAAAGATTTTGACACTTATATATAAACAAAGCTGTGCTGTGTTACATAAATACTGATATAAATGAAAAGATTTTGGCCGACACTTTAAGAAGATTGAACGAATGAATGAGTACTATTGTCCTGAGTCCAGATTCATCTTTCCGTTAGTTATCAGGGTTTTACACACTTTTCGGAGGCGCGCGTTCACAATGCGCGCTTCCGTAGTGCAGCTGAGACGAGCAGCTGCTGCCCAAACAACAAAAACACAATTTGAAAAACTCTGAGCTCACAGGACAATAGTACTCATTCGTTCGTTCATTCTACTTAAAGTATTGATGAAATGAAGGAGTTTTACTGCAGATAATGTCTTATAGAGAGGCTGCCCCATCTCCGCCATGATACTGGATATACACAGAAGGGCGATTAAGCAATGAAAAATGGTTGATCTTACAACTGTAGGAATCACAGGCTGTAACACCTGCAGCTGCATTTAAACATACATTTATAAAACTCAAAGTCAAGTCCTGTAAGATGACTTTGCATCCTTTGTGTGTACAGAGCAGGATGCCCACTGGTATTTCTCTCCGAAGCCTCACGTCTGGCCTCCTCTCTGCTGCAACAGTGGTGTCCATGACATCACCGCTGGAACGTCACGTCTCCGTCCTTCCAGCTGCCGTAAGAAGACGTTTCTCAGACTTGTCCAGGTCTGGGACAGCAGGTCCATCAGGACACTGATACCGATGGAGATGTGTCTCTCAGAGATGAGAATGATAAAATGGTAATCAGGTAACACCCGGATAACAGGACATGACCCGCTAATGAGAACCAGCTGGTTTTCTTTCTGTCTGACTAACTTGTTCTCATTTTCAGTCATCTTAAACGTCTCTCAACTCTAATCAACAAATTTCTGGCCAATGACAGAAACAAGGCAGTAGAGATGGTGGTGGAGGGGGGGGGGGGGGGAGGGGGCACCCGGGGGGGGCACCCAGAGTACCCTCATGAAAAGTAAGGAGGAAATGTGCACCAAGGATTGGTGGGAGGGAGGTTTTCCTGCCACCCATCAGCAGCGCCAATGGGGGGGGGGGGCTGACTCGTCTGACTGGGGGTGAGGGGAGGCGGGGACCCCAACCAGCCCCCACAGCCCAAAGTCAGACTGTAAGGATGGATGGAGATAAATTTTTGATTTGGGAAGTGAAGACATGATAAAAAATACATTATAAAAATACATGATAGTACTACAGAGGACTACGGAGGAGTACTTTCCCAACGCCATTCCAGTGGAAGAAACAAAAACACCAAATTTCATGTGATTAACTTTATTCTTCTTGATTTTAAATGAATCAATCACAAATTAAAGATGATTCTCAGACTATTTTCCTGCTCAGATAACTCGTGTTTAAAGGGGACGTGTTGTTCAAAAATCACATTTCAAAGTGTTTGCAGTGTCTCCTGTGGTGTCCTATGCTCCTAACAGACCTAAAATGCCAAAAATAATCACCCAGTGGCTTAATCAGGATCCTAATTACTTTGAAAATCAGTCTGGAATCAGGAGGATTCAAATTCTCTCCAGGTTAGACGTCAAACTCGAGGTTTTACGTCAAAGTTCACTCCCCTGCTGGTCCTCGATCCGCCCTTATCCAGGTCTGATTCACTGGGCCACGCCTGCAGCAGGTAGACAAACAAACAAACAACACGAGCTTCAGACTCATGTGCTCTGCTGTCGGTTGTTCTGGAGAGCATGTGTCCCTCCATAGCCCCCACTTTCAGAGGAAATACAGCTGTCTGGATTAACTTTATATTTCAGGGTCATGTTCCAGAAAAAGTTGGTAAAAAAAAAAAGAAAAGAAAAAAAAAGACAACAGCAAAAAACAAACAAACAAACAGAGAAACTGCGGATCTGCAGCACTTTGTTTCTTAACGACCTGGACCAGTTCTACCAGGACTCTACAACACATCACACCAAAGAGACTCAGCTCCAGAGACTGTGGATTAATATCAGACCAGTAAAACGTAAGTATTTGGAGAATTATTCTGACATTTTTTATATTTGCTGTGTTGAATACCAAATGCTAACGGCTAATATTGACGCTAGCGGCCTCTGAAGCTAGCAGAAGTTACTACGCTGAACATCATGTGCACATCGTGTCGTGCCTTATTTACTTGGTGAATTTAAGTTAAACCACCGAGTCTGAGTCAGAAAACGACGTGCAGCTGAGCAGGATGTGTGTTTGAAAAACTTGGCTGTCTGTTAGCCGGTTAGGCTAAGCTGTTAGCTACCAGAGCTGCTGGTGGGTGAGAAGGCTTGAATAAAACGGTTTTATTGACCAAATATAAACGTAAATCACCCTGAAACCACACCGACAGACCGTGCATGGACAGAAATAATTACAGATGCTTGTACACAAATACATACAAGCCTGGAATTACAGAGATTTCAGGCAGCTGCATCTTCAGATGTGTTGCAACTCTGCTGTAGCTGCTGCTAAACATAATCTCCATGTTCATCTTCCAGACAACCAGGCTGTCAGACCCCTGGTCATCTCCTGCAGACCTGAGATGAAGTGGAGCCAACCTTCATAAGTTTTACCAGCCTTTTATTCTCACTTTACAGAAGAATGAAACAAATAATTAGAGTTATCCAACATCATATGCAGATATAATTAGCTGATTGCTTTTGAATGTACTAGCTTATGCATGTATGTCTCATATATCTGCCTGTAAGTTTTATATTTTTGCACTACTTCTGGTATCTGCATGATGTCAGAATGAAGCTGGAATCCTCTCTAACCTGTACAGGTGGACTTTGTCTCTAAACGTTTGCATGCAGATGTACAACTTTTTCCTGTTCAAGTATTTCTTCTCCAACATGCTGCTCTCTAAGAAGATGAAGCATAAAAGTGTCTGAACCATGAAGGAGAACTAAATATTCTGCTGGTGAACCTGGTCTGATGATGTCAGGATGTGAAGAGGATGATGAAGAGGACTGTTTAGGTCAAACCTGTCATTCAACCAGAACCGTTAGTCTCCGGTCATGGTTCAGACACTTATTTCGGTTATTTGTGGTTAATCATTTTGTTAGAAAACATGTATTGGTATCGTTCCCCTGAGAGAGCTGCGGGAGCGCGCAGCCTTTTCATGCCGCGTCACCCATTTTCCCTCAGTATCGCTGTCTGCAGCGACTCAGCATCAAACCGGTGCAACTCGCGATTTCACATGACGTTATATCCACGATGACAAGTAATTGTGTATTTGTGGCATGTTAGTGCTTCACTGCTTTAATTAGTTTCTGGTGCAGACCAGGAGATGAGTTGTAATGACTGTCAGGGATGGTTCTGCTTTTCTATTTTACACGTTGCCTTTTGACCTCCAATCAATATGATTTATATATTCAATCCTAAGTAAAGTGTCATTACAACTGATGTCCATTACTTTGAATAATTTTAAAGTGGATTAAGGTAAAATAGGCTTCAGAAGGGATCTGGACCCTTTACTTGGGGCCCTTACTTTGGGTAGGGGTGGTGCTGGAAACCGGGGACCAGCTTCCATGAACCGCTCATGTCTGAAAGCAGGTGAGGAGGTGGAGAGGTCTGAAACGTCTGCGTTTAGGGCAGCGCAGCAGCACAGCTGGGGGAGTTGACATCGTGTGACGGCGTGTGACAGGATCAGCTGTTCTGGTGCGGCTGCAGACGATCCTGGTTCACCACAGCAGAGGCCTGCTGCTTAGTCATGTGTCATGCTCAGAAGAGCCGACACATCTTCTGATGTGCTCAACTGAGCTGATTCTTCATCGTGAATCAGAAGAGTCGGCTCTGAGAACTGATGCTTCATCGTGAATCAGAAGAGTCGGCTCTGAGAGCTGATGCTTCATCGTGGATCAGAAGAGTCGGCTCTGAGAACTGATACTTCATCGTGAATCAGAAGAGTCGGCTCTGAGAACTGATGCTTCATCGTGGATCAGAAGAGTCGGCTCCCAGTTTTTTAGGAGATTACAGTACTTTGTTTTAACTGGCCACTAAGGAGGCCATGCTGCCAGTCACATTTGAGCATATAGTTTTGTACAAATATACGAAAACAGAAAGAAAGGTTATGTTCCATCGCAAGTGACAGGAGTTCGTGGTGAGGAGAGTGTGTCTGTGTGCAATGCATTGTCTTGTAATATAACCATGTGACACCTGAAAGTTTAATTTTGTTGTTTTGTGGTATTGTGTATCTTTTCTTCACCTGCCTAGGGACTACTGATGTTAATTAGCTTGCTAACTGTAATCCAATATTTACCTCTATTGCTACATATGTTCATTAATATGTACTGTCCCTATCAAATAAACAAAAAGTTTGAAGATGGAATAAATGCGCAGAATTTTACGGCTTTAAAGGCTCATAAAAGTAATGAACACATGAAGTTTATTAACACACAAATCATTTATTTATTGCAATATTAAGGTAAAATATAGGACTGCAATATCTGAAATTAAGAGCCGTTCGGGAGCCGGCTCTTCTTTGGGAGCCGAACCAAAGAAGAGATATCTTCTCTCTGAGAAGAGCCAAACTTCCCATCACTACTGCTGTACCATCACCAGGGAGCGAGCTGCAGGGTCACGTGGTACCAGGTGAGCCTTTATCTGGCTGCGACGTCTTCTCCAGGCTTCAGTGTGACTCTCTCACCATCGCAGCGCCACCTGCAGCCGTGTCTGTACTGCAGCCGTTTCCTGATGACGGTGAAGCCTTTCTCTGATTTCTCACCACCGTCTCCGCACCTGAACCGGCTTCAGCGCCATGGGGGCGTGGCCTTGGGGACTTTTAACCCTGAAAGTCCCTGGTTAAAAACAGAAGAGCCCCCAGTCTGTGGGAGATGTCCGAGGCAGACGTGGAGCCGTGAAATATTAATGATGTAACATTTCTGCAGTCAGGTCATTTTTTCTCCTGTCCTCCTGCTCATATAGTGCCAACCCAGCAGGTGTGTTGTCACCTCCTAAAACACACACATCAACCACACACCATACACACACAGCAGTTCTAATGGCCCAGCTGTGTGCATGTGTGTGTGTGTGTGTGTGTGCGTGTGTGGGTATGTGTGGAGGCCATTTGCAGGACGGGAAGTGAACACGTTGTGGCACTCAGAGGGCAGCTGCAGAGCTGCGTGATCCAGCCGGAGCTGGCAGGAGGAAGAGGAGGAGCTTTTACTGCATCCAGCGCACGTTCAGGATGAATCTGACTCTCCAGTTCACACACACGAACGCCGAGCTTCAGCCCAAGTCTTCAACTTTTATATCTTTTAACAAATAAAAGGAAGAAATCTCAAATATCCATGTTGCTCGTTTGGTGTCTTTGGGACTTCGTAACAGGAGAGAAATCCGTGAGACAATCACGACTGAGCCAAAAGCATCAATGCCACGTTCAAGTCCAAGTTTATTTACCCAGCACACTAAAAACTATCAACAGGTGGTTGCTGAATAACTGACAGATTCAGCAGGGACGCAAAAACACTTCACCCTCTGGGGACAATGGTATAAATGGTCATTTTACTCTACTTTTGTTTTTACAGTTATAGTTCACTTTTAAAGCGGTTTACCTGCCTTGTTTAATATCATTCTTTTCAGCACAACCTCACCAGTGTGATTTTACAGTTATTTTTTCATTTTGACGCACTGTTTTAACACAGCTGGCCTAAAACCACACAAAAAAAACTAAAATCTGAGTAGGGGCGGTGATTAGCTCAGTTGGTTGAGCAGCCGCCCCATGAACAGAGGCTACGGCTCCTCAGCGCAGTTGGCCCTGGTTCGATTCCCGGTCCAGGTCCCTTTGCTGCATGTCACTCCCCGCTCTCTCTGCCCCTTCCCTGTCACTACACACTGTCACACAAAGGCCACTAGTGCCCAAAAAATCCTTAAAAAAAAAAAAAAATCTGAGTAGAAAAGTTTAATTTTTCAACGTGAAAACCACAAACTGGTTTCATGAACTATTTTTATAGCTTATAATACAAATATAAGTATTTTAAAAATATTTGCAAAAATTTGGCCATCGAATGAGGTATAAAAACTATTCATTACATTAAAATGCAGCAAAGACTGAGGCGTTTTATTTCCCCCAGCCATTTACAAAATGATCAGTTATTACCACAAGATGCTACCAAGATCAATTGCTCCAATCCAAAAAAAGGTTTTCTCTACATCACAAGACAGAGAGGACATCACAGGTCTGATATTATCAGGGTGTATTTGTCCTCCTGTCCACCAGGAGGCAGCCCTTCAATCTGCTTTTTGGGGAATTTTGGTTACTTCCACCACCTCCCCTCTTCCTCAGCTACCAAATGCATCATGTTGTCACATAATTTTCTGATTGATTGATGTGGTGCATTTTTACTACCAGCAGTAAAGGTCTTGTGAGGCTTTTGTGACACTTTTTCTAGCTTGATGGCACTTTCCATAGAATCCGCCTTTTTTACCGTTTTTTTCCTCCACCAAAAGCACTTTAAACATGACTGTAATATCAGCTGGAAACTAGGTTGTACATTTTATATCTTAACTCCGGTTATATTTAATCTATCGACGCGATTTAAAAACTGGTTTATAATTCGTCAGTGGTTTATAGTCCACAGAAGTTGGAATGGAGTCTCTACGTCGCTGCATCATCTTAAATCAGACATGTGATCTGGACGTACCAGTGAGTCCGTCGGCCCCATAGGGTTAAAGGCAGGATAGGGGATCCTGGAAAAATGCTTCCAGCAAGCTACATTTTAATATATATACACACACACACACATACAGTGGGGGGAAATGTGTTCAACACATCAACATTTTTCTCAGAAAGCTCATAGTAGAGCTATTGACACAAAATTTTCACCAGATGTCAGCAACAACCCAAGTAATGCACACATACAAAGAAATCCTGACATTTATGTCCATAAATAAAGTTATGTGTAATATAGTGAAATGACACAGTGAATAAGTATTGAACACATTTACTGAAATTAATTTAATACTTGCAAACATCTTTATTGGTGGTTCCAGCCTCCAGACGCCTCCTGTATGGAGAAACCAGTGGAATACATTGCTCAGGTGTGATTTTGGTTCATTCTCTCACAAACTGACTTCAAATCTTCAAGGTTCCGGGTCTCTTCTGTAAACTCGGATCTTCAGTTCTTTGGGGTCGGGTGATTGACAGGTCCGTTCTAGCAGCTTAACCTCTTCTTCTTAAAGCAGGTGAGTGTTTCTGGTCCGTTCTAGCAGCTTTATCTTCTTCTTCTTAAAGCAGGTGAGTGTTTCTTGGCTGTGTGGTGGGACGGTCGTCTTGCTGAAAGATCCAGCCTCTTTTCATCTTCAGCAGATTCTGGTCCAGAATGTCTCTACTTTCCTCCATTCATTCTTCCTTCAATCATATGAAGTCTGCCAGTACCACATGCTGAAAAACAGCCCCCACCATGATGCTCCCACCTCCAAACTTCACTGTTGCTATGGTGTTTTTGGAGCCATTTCTCCTCCAAACATGTTGTGTCTTATGACATCTGCAGAGTTCAGTTCTGGTCTCATCTGACCAGACTATGTTTTCCAGAACGTCATGGGTTTGTCCAGATGTTGTGTTGCAAACTTCAAACCAGCATCAACCTGCTTCTTCTTCAGAAATGGAGTCTTGCGTGGTGTGCGTGCATGAAGGCCATGGCGGTTGAGTGCATTCCTTCTTGTTTTCTCTGAAACAACTGTAGCTGCTGGTTCCAGGTCTTTCTGAAGCTCTCCACGAGTGGTCCTGGGCTGTTGGAGAACCTTTCTGATGATTGTTCTGACTCCTCTGTCTGAAATCTTGTGAGGAGCACCTGGCCGTGGCCGCTTTATGACCATGCCGTGTTCTTTCCACTTCCGGATGATGGTCCCAATGGTGCTCACTGGAACTTTCAGAAGTTTACAAATGCACCTGGAACCAATGCCTTCAGTGTGTTTGCAGTAAGAAGGCTGCGTAGGTCTTTAGACAGCTCTTTGCTTTTACCCATCATGCAATGCCAGACAAGAATGTCTGACACCTTGGTGATGAGAAACCTTTTTAAAGGCATCAATCAGGACTAAAGCAGCTGATATTACTTTGCTCTGATAGGGGACAGGATTACTTTCTCTATATTTTGTTGGACCGCCTTTAGCTTTGATTACGACATTCATTTGCTGTGGCATTGTTTCTATAAACTTCTACAATGTCACAAGATTTATTTCCATCTAGTTTTGCCTTAATTTTTAACCAAGATCGTGCACTGATGATGGTAGAGTCTTCCTACTGCGCACAGCCTTCTCCAGCACATCCCAAGGATTCTCAGTGGGGTTCAGGTCTGGTGGCCAATCCATGTGTGAAAATGATGTCTCATGCTCCCTGAACCATCTTTCACATTTTGAGACCGAGGAATTCTGGCATTGTCATCTTGGAATATGCCCGTGCCATCAGGGAAGAAAAAGTCCATTGATGGAATAACCTGCTCATTCAGTATATTCAGGTATCAGCTGACCTCATTATCTGAGCTCATACTGTTGCTGAACCTGGACCTGAGCAACTGCAGCAACCCCAGATCATCACACTGCCCCCACAGGCTCATACAGTAGCACTAGGCATGATGCTGCATCACTTCATCTGCCTTTCCGGCCACATTTCTTCCTGGAAGATGATGGGTCCCCACGATCCTTCCAGTTTTTAATAATCCGTTGGACAGTTCTTAACCCAGTTTTAGTAGTTTCTGCAATCTCTTTAGATGTTTTCTCTGCTTGATGCCAATGATTTGACCCTTCTCAAACAGACTAACATCTTTTCTATGACCACGGATGTGTCTTTCCACACGGTTGTTTAGGAAATGAGAAGCAAGTCATTGCACCAGTTGGGGTTATATAACTTGTTGCCAGCTGAAAGATAATCGCCCATGCAGTAATTATCCAATAGGAGGCTCGTACCTATTTGCTTAGTTAAATCCAGGTGGCGACTTTTTTTTTGGGCCAGGCAGTGTATATATACTGAATATACACTCACCAGCCACTTTACTAGGTACACCTTGCTAGTACCGGGTTGGACCCCTTTCACCTTCAGAACTGCTTTAATCCTTGGTGGCATAGATTCAACAAGGTTCTGGGAAACATTCCTCAGAGATTTTGCTCCATATTGACATGACAGCATCACGCAGTTGCTGCAGATTTGTTGGCTGCACATCCATGATGAGAACCTCCAGTTCCACCACATCCATGATGAGAACCTCCTGTTCCACCACATCCATGATGAGAACCTCCCGTTCCACCACATCCATGATGAGAACCTCCTGTTCCACCACATCCATGATGAGAACCTCCTGTTCCACCACATCCCAAAGCTGCTCTGTTGGGTTGAGATCTGGTGACTGTGGAGGCCGCTTGAGTACAGTGAACTCATTGTTATGTTCAGAAAAACAGTCTGAGATGATTCCCGCTTTATGATATATCGCGTTCTCCTGCTGGATGATGTCATCTTTATGACATGGCGCGTTCTCCTGCTGGATGATGTCATCTTTATGACATGGTGTGTTATCCTGCTGGATGATGTCATCTTTATGACATGGCGCGTTCTCCTGCTGGATGATGTCATCTTTATGACATGGTGTGTTATCCTGCTGGATGATGTCATCTTTATGACATGGCGCGTTATCCTGCTGGATGATGTCATCTTTATGACTTGGCGCGTTCTCCTGCTGGATGATGTCATCTTTATGACTTGGCGCGTTCTCCTGCTGGAAGCAGCATCAGAGGATGCTACACTGTGGTCATAAAGGGATGGACATGATCAGCAACAATACTCAGGTAGGCTGTGGTGGTTAAACCGCCATGTTGGTACTAAGGGCCCAAGGTGGGCCAAGAAAATCTCTCCCACACCATTACACCACCACCACCAAGCTGAACCATTGATACAAGGCAGGATGGATCCATGCTTTCATGTTGTTGACACCAAATTCTGAGCCTACACCTGAATTTGGGAGCAGAAATGGAGACTCATCAGACCAGGCAACATTTCTCCATCTTCTATTGTCCAATGTTGGTGAGTCTGTGTGAATTGTAGCCTCAGTTTCCTGTTCTTAGCTGACAGGAGCGGCACCCGGTGTGGTCTTCTGCTGCTGTAGCCCATCTGCTTCCAGGTTGGATGTGTTGTGCATTCAGAGATGCTCTTCTGCAGACTTCAGTTGGAACAAGTGCTTATCTGAGTTACTGTTGCCTTTCTATCAGCTGGAACCAGTCTGGCCATTCTCCTCTGACCTCTGGCATCAACAAGGCATTTATGCCCACAGAACTGCTGCTCACTGGATATTTTCTCTTTATGGGACCATTCTCTGTAAACCCTAGAGATGGTTGTGCAGGAAAATCCCAGTAGATCAGCAGTTTCTTAAACACTCAGACCAACAACCATGCCACGTTCAAAGTCACTTAAATCACCGTTCTTCCCCATTCTGATGCTGGTTTGAACTGCAGCAGATCGTCTTGACCATGTCTACATGCCTAAATGCATTGAGTTGCTGCCATGTGATTGGCTGATTAGAAATTTGCATTCACGAGCAGTTGGACCAGTGTGTGTAAAAGTATTTCAATTTTTAAGGGTGCTGGGATCAAATGGACATGGTCAAATGGCTAAAATCACCTTTGCTAACCAGCCGTAGTCAGAGAAGTTGTGAACCAGTCTCCCAGAACGGTCTACTGCCTGAGTATTACCCAGGTCTGCTAAATTCACTTTCTCTTCCTCCATCCCCGTCTCCTGGTGTCGTCAACCTCTGCTTATTAATAAGGCAGTCTGCTGTCAGCATCAGGGCTGGCGCATCATTACACACACACACCAGGTCTAGTTTAGTCTGCATGTCACACATGCTACGAGCTTTGACCAAACAGCCGTCTTTAAGGAACAAGAGAACGAGAGGTGGTAGATCACTCAGCACCATCAGCACCACCAACATGGGGAGAATGAATGCAGACTTACACAAGTTCATATTTACGCACATCTAACTTCTACAGACCACAGGGGTCATATCTCACTTTCTGATTCCTCTGGTGCATGTAGGGACTGTTGGGGGGTGTCTCACTCAGACCACCTTAAATAAGCAGAGTCATACTGGACAGAGTCCAGCCTGGAGGACATGAATATCAGTGGTTGGAAAAGGAGCAGATAAAAACGGGGGGAAACAGCTAAATAAGGTAGACGTTTGAGTACAAAAGGCCTGATCTAAAGAAAGAAAGGGAAGTAAGAGAGACAAAGAGAAAGAAAAGAGAGAGAGAGTACAAGGCCTGCCACACTCCGCTACAGAAGAGGCTGCGATCAATAATTCACATCATCTGTCACTGTGCGCTCCACTGGACCACTCAACAAACAGCAACCGTAATTTCAGGCCAAAACACACTCGCATGCAAGACTGTCGCGCGCACACACACACACACATCCTTGTACTTCTATGTTAGTGAGGACATTCATTGACATAATGCATTCCCTAGCCCCTTCCCCTAGCTCTAACCACCACAACTGACTGCCTGAACCTAACCCTAACCTGAACCTAATTCTAACCGAAACTCTAAAACCAAATCTTGACCCTCAAAAATGGGTTTTTCTTTGACATTTTAAGTGAGGACCGGCCAAAATGTCTTCACTTTGCTAGTTAAATGCACAAAATGGTCCTCACAATGTAACAAGTACAAGTACACACACAGCTTGCATGGAGCTGCATCCACACACATGCATTCACACACACGTGCAGCATCCCGTGCAGACTCCCTTATCCAACCTCTGCCTGACTGCAGGTCGAGCTGCAGGTCCGTGACCCCGGATCCCCGCCCAGACCTCCGCCTCCCTGAGACCACGTTCCAGGAAGCGCGTCTCTCAGTCCTGGCCTTCGTCTCTACGGCGGCATGTTAAATTCATGCCGTGTATGTCGCTGCTCGCCACAACCTGCCGCTAAATATTTGATAGTTTCCCATCTCTCTGTGAAATTCCCCAAAGCTTAGATGAGACCTGCTGGGGGGCAGACCTGAAGACCTGCAGACCAGCAGACCTGAAAACCTGCAGCAGTAGCAGCGCGGTAAACTTACAGCACGCGCCCCCATGGAGGCCTACAGCTGGTCTGGTCTTATCTTATCTGCTCTTGTCTTATTTGGTCTGGTCTGGTCTGGTCTTGAGTACGGCTGAGCAATATGTCAAATATACTCGATATGTCGCAGCTAGTCCCCTTCGAGAAATAGAAAATGACTATATTCGTCTTATTCCAGTATTCAAGTGCTTATAATTGCAGGCGGGATTTTCTCACTCCTCGTCGCTCTGCACTGCCATACACAGAGATAAAACAAGCGCTCCCAGTAGCGTACATCCCGTGTGCTGCGTGCTATGTCATATGCCCGGCAGTAGCAGCTCCTCTGGCAGAGAGCTCCAAGTGTATCTATCTGCGGCTTGCAATCCAGGGGCGTGTCCTATAGTGGGCGTGTCACAGAGTGGGTAGGTCTTGGCTAGGGTCAGGGTTGGATTTTACCGTGCTGTCATAGGTCTGGTGGGCATGCCCACTTTACAACACGTCTCTGTCTTGCGATCCACAGATAGACCCTACTCCACAACTCAGGAAGCGGCAGCAGTGCGAGTTATAAAAAATGGAGAATTAACACACATACACAGCACAATACTTACAAAGATGCAAGTTTTTGAGGCCCATGCCTGTAAAACACATTTGCACACGAGTTGTTTCCTCACGAGTTTCTCTGATAACTCGCTGCAACATCGCCGGAGCAAAAACAACAAAGATTCTCGTTAAGGTGAGAGCACTCACTCGCTCGTGTAACTAAGCATATGTTTTTAAAGGAGCTTTTCACACGTTCCAAAAGTCAAATCCAGGCATTTATAAGCTAAACATGTTCCATCGCTACTATAGAAACTAATCTGGTGTTAAATATTTGTTTTTTTATGCGTCTAATTTCCAACACGGAAGTAAGATGGCTGACTGTACTGAACCACGAAGCTCTCGACCAATTGCAACATGTTTTACGCCCATTCCATGACGTCGCCCTGGAAGAGACACTGATTCTGAAGGTAACAGAATTGTTTCTAACACCGGCAGCTTACATGGACGTTATTTGTAAACATTGATGGATAATCGGACTCCAATCGACGGGATAAAATGGAGCAGCCTGTTATGGAGCTGTATGCGCTCCACCCAGAGTCTGATATGGAGTTGAAGTACACGCAGTACCACAGAAGTACCACAGAGACCCCTGACAAGTAAGTTAACTAGCTAACAAATGATAGGCTAACAGCAATGAGCTGAGAGATGTTTTTCACTCACCGGTGCTGTTGTTTGTCCATGCACGTTTTTATAGTAGGAACTGCGTCAGGTTTCAGAAGTAATCCCTGAGAAAAAACACTTTACTGCCTGAGATTCATGAAGTTGTCAGGAGTGAAGTTCACACACAAAGTTGAGGGTTTTTTTCTGCTCCTGATGATAAAATCCAACCACTTCTGGCAAGTCAATTCGTCCAGTACAACAAATAAACTCATGATAATTTTTTCGTTAGTTTTCATCTAATCCAGTAGATGGCGGTGTCAGACAAGCTTAAAAAAAACCTACCAGGAAGTGATGCAATTCTATGATGCTTCCTGTGTTGTTAGCGGTTGTTAGAGCAAACCGGCTGAAGTGTGCTGGATCCTGTTGCAAGGGTGAGAGAACATGGCGACCGGTCGTAATGGAAGCAGTTTAGGAGGTGGATGAAGGAGGAAAGTTTGTGGAAAAAGTGATCGGTGACAGACAGACACGATCGATCGAAGACACGATGGAAATACAGCAGCGAAGTGCAGCAGCTGAAAGTGAAAGTAAGTCTACAGCATGCGGTTGTTTCCCTGCAGGGGAGGGTGCGGGGGGGGGGGGGGGGGGGGCAGCGTGCGCACCTAAGCTGCGGTAGGGGGGAGGAGGGAGAGAGGGAGGGAGGAGTAGAGGAGACGTTTCCGCTCTATGTTTCTGCCAAATATTGTGTTGTGGAACAAACTTGTTGTGGCTTATTTAGCTAGTAAATAATTATTTTGTCTCCAAAACTCTTTTTTCAGTGTTGTTTTTGTTGTTTCATAGAAGTAAACAGCTGATCAGATGATGAAGGTGTTACTGAAGTAAAAAAATATTGGCATCAAAGACACTTTTCCACTTGAAGCGGACCTCAGCATTCAAAGCTAGTTTTCTCTGCTTTTTAATCAGAAACAGGCATTTTCGCTGCAACAAACCCATGTTCTACTGCAGATTACTAAAGAATGGAAAAAGCTAGAAACAAATGGTTTTTTTCTGATAAAAGAAGAGAGTCTAAGCTTTCCTTTGGTACATTCAGTGTTTGTATTGGCATAGTACACAATATTCTGTGGATCTCCCAAAATCAGTGAAAATGCTTAAAAATCCTGGCAATATGGAGCTCTGCTCAGAAAAGGTCTGGCAGTCAATGAGTTAAAAATTCATTTGAAGATAATTTTAGAAGGATTGTGTATGTAAAACAGCAGGTTATGACACCTTTACAGCACTAACAGGGCTTAAAGTTTCCGGCACCGTGCCGGATGTCTGGCCTGTGGCGATTTTGCGGCCAGTCCAGAAAAGGAAAAAACAAACAAACAAACCAAAAAAACTTCACAGTAACAACTTGATATAGTAAGGTCGTAAAAAGTTGCCTATAATCCCACATTATAAATGGTCATGTTAATCTCCCGATGGTTATAATTTCAATGCATTTTGGCGCTCATCAGAGCGCATTTCTAATCAATCGCAAATGGAGCAGCATGGCTGGATGATGATCCAGATCCAGCAGTGGGGGCAGTGAATGGCTGCTTGCAAACATCAGCTATGGTACATCATATCATGAAGGCTGTTTATGAAGCCGTCTTGACCGATAAAGGACTTGGAAATATTTGGCGTTGGGCGTGGATGGAAGAACCAGAGACGGCAGGGATTGAAGAACCACAGGTGACAGCCTTGGAGAAGTTTGTGTAAGAAACCGAGGGAGCGCACAGTCGCTTTTCCAGAGACTCACGGGCTGGACTTGGACTCAGTTTCAAACTCCTGAACAGTTTTTTTTTTTTTTTTTTTTAAGAAAACGTGTTTATTTTGCTGTAATCTCTGTCTGATCCCGCGCCTGCTGTGCATGTTGACAGCTGTCATCCCCCGAGATGACACACAGACACGCAGCCCCCCCCCCGCACACACAAACAGCAGCACCGTGAGCACGTCTGGTGCTGCTGCATGGCTGTAAGGACATTAAAAACTGAACAAAAGGGACAAACATGAGAGCAGCAAGCTGCATCGTCTGCGGTACCAAATTCAAGACGCTGGATCCTCCACATCCACCTTAAACACACCTGAACAGGTGAGTCGCTGTAATATGAAAGCTTAATGTTAGCATGTTAGCAACGAGCTTAGCGCGCTGGCAGCATAAATGTGAGCTTGCTGGTTTCTTTAGTTCGTACTAAAGTGATGCAACTCCATCAGATGACTGCTGAATGTGTTCTGGAGAAGAATGAGACGTTTACTGGACCATTTCCATAAACTGTGACTGCTGTGGTAACGTTCAACTGGGAGCAAATGGGGTCCACTGTAAGCAACGCAGTTTGTTGGGTCCGTTTATTAGAACAGCTGTTACTCTTTTAGGAATACAAGGAATAGTTTTTAAAACTGCTAGTAGAGGGTCTAAATTAATTAAAATATTGAGATTTTTTCAGTTTTTTTTAAAAGTATAACATCTGCTGAACTGAGCTCGCACAGTTATTTAAAGCCAAAAAAAGACTTTCCTCATGCACAAGGACATCTGTCCTGCAGGTTTTGACATGTTTACCTGCTGCTATATAACTGAGTCAAACTATTAATGGTCATTAAGAGGCTTTGTGCAGAACTTGAGATCAAACTGTCATGTGGATCAGGTGTTGCAGCAGGGAAACCTCTAAAACCTGCAGGTGGTGATCCTGCACTAAGATGCAGCTTAGCCACTTCTCCACATTGAGAAAACATGCTTGTTTAGAGCATTTTTGTACACATTAATAGGGCCCTTGGACGCACCGGTGCGTCCAGATTGCATGTCCGATTTAAGATGACGTACAGTAGCAGCTAAACGCAGTGACGTATAGACACCATTCCAACTTCTATTAGTGAAGTTGTGCTGAAATGAATGATACCAAACAGGCAGGTAAACTGCTTTAAAAGGGAAATATAAAGTTAGTCAGTTAAACTAAAGATCAGTGCTGTTACAGAATGCTGGGAGAAAAAAAGCTGAGTGTGGATTTTAAATTCCTTGGATATAATAATGGAGTCTTCTAAGCAGAGCAGACACACGGCATGACATGACAGATTACTGATTACACCTGAAAGTGACTTTCAATGTGGACTTGAGCCAACACTGGAGACATGACTTGGACTTGCAAAAAAAAAAAAAAAAAAAAAGACATTATGCTTACAGAGACTGATATACGCATCTAGCAGCGAGAAAGTGCTAATATGTCACGATTTACTGTAGGCCCTACTCACACAAAGTGACACGCCGGTGCCGGTGAAACATCTTTTGGTGACGAGTTTCCTATTGGACCACTTTTTCTTGACCCATTGGCTAAAGAATTGACCCAAAAAGACAAAAAAACACAAGCGGAGAGATGTGGAATATGGACTAAACAGTGTGGAGTATGGATAAACAGAATGGAATATGGACTAAACGGTGTAGAATATGGATAATCAGTGTAGAATATGGATAAACGGTGTGGAATATGGATGAACAGAATAGAATATGGACTAAACGGTGTAGAATATGGATAAACGGTGTGGAATATGGATAAACAGAATGGAATATGGACTAAATGGTGTGGAATATGGACTAAACGGTGTGGAAAATGGACTAAACGGCGTGGAATATGGACTAAACAGTGTGGTGTGGAATATGGATAAACGGCGTGGAATATGGATAAACGGTGTGGAATATGGACTAAATGGTGTGGTGTAAAATATGGATAAACGGTGTGGAATATGGACTAAACAGTGTGGTGTAAAATATGGATAAACGGCGTGGAATATGTATAAACGCTGTGGAATATGGATAAACGGTGTAGAATATGGACTAAACGGTGTAGAATATGGATAAACGGTGTGGAATATGGACGAAATGGTGTGGAATATGGACTAAACGCTGTAAAATATGGATGAACAGCGTTGAGTATGGATAAACCGTGTAGAATATGAATAAACGGTGTGGAATATGGACTAAACCGTGTGGAATATGTACTAAACGGCGTCGAATATGGATAAATGGTGTGGAATATGGCCAAACTGGGTGGAATGTGGACTAAACCGTGTGGAATAAGGACTAAATGGTGTGGAATATGGACTAAATGGCGTGGAGTATGGATGAACAGTGTGGAATATGGACTAAACGGTGTATAATATGGATAAACAGAGTGGAATATGGACTAAACGGAGTGAAATATGGGTGAACAGTGTGGATAAGGACTAAACGGTGTATAATATGGATAAACAGAGTGGAATATGGACAAAACTGTCTGGAATATGGATAAACGGTGTATAATATGGACTAAATGGTGTGGAATATGGACTAAACGGTGTGGAATATGGACTAAACAGCATGGAAAATGCACTAAATGGCGTGGAATATGGATAAAGTGTGGAATATGGACTAAACGATGTATGATATGGATGAACGGTTTGGAATATGGACTAAACGATGTATGATATGGATGAACGGTGTGGAATATGGACTAAACGGTGAAGAATATGGATAAACAGAGTGGAATATGGACTAAACGGTCTGGAATATGGATAAACGGTGTATAATATGGACTAAACTCAGTTTTAACTGCAAACAACACACATCTTACACACACAGTCATGAGCGGGGGGTGGGGGGGGATAGGGTCCTTTCATACCCCGGTCTCCCGGGCGCTACTGGGGAGAGAGGGGGAACAGTGGCTGCTTCACGCGCTAGTGGTTAAGGCTGGCTGCATTGCGGGGGATCTGCTGGCCTGGGGGATGCCTGGCCTGCTGCGTCCGGGGGTGGGGGATCGGGGGAGGGGACGTGTTGGGGGCTTGGAGCTCACGGCTCCTTCCCCGGCCCGAGCTACCACTCAGGAGGCACAAGGGCATGGGCAAGAGCGAGGTGGGTATGTGAGAATAATGAATGAGAGTGTGAAAGAGGAAATGTGGGAGGGAGGAACTTGGGCTGGAAGAGGGGAGGAGATGTGGGTAAGTGGTTGGAGGAAAGGGGGGATGGAGGAAGGAGTGGCATGCTGTGATAGGTCAGAGGGATGGGCAGGGCTGGACATGTAAGGGGGGGACTGTATGGGGTATTGGGGGTATTGGGAGGTGGGGGCGTATGTGTGGGGGGTAGGGAGGGGTTGGTGCAGTTATGTGGGGGGAGTGCATGTGTGTGTTAGAGGGTATGAGGAGGTGGGGGTAGGTGTGGACGGTAGAGGGAGGAGAGTGTTGGGGGTGGAGGGAGGAGTGAGTGTGGGTATGTAAGGTCGGAGAGCGGAGTGGGTGGGTGTATGTGTGGGGGGTACATGGAGGTGTTGGATAGGGCTGGGCGGTGTGGGCGGAGTTTCGTATCTCGGTGTTCGTGCCGGGCATCTCGGTGTCGATGTGGTGCGGTGTGGCTGCGGATTGGTTGGGGGCCGGGCGCTTTGGTGGGGGGTGCGGTTTTGTTTGTGGCTTCCGGGGCTTTGTATGCGGGGCGGGCGGGGGGGGATCTGTATCTTTTGTGTGGTTGCTCTTGCGGTGTTGATGTCTTGGGTGTCCGTGTCTCGATGTGGATGCGGTGACGGTATATCTTTCAGCCCTAGTGTTGGGGTAGGTGTGTGGGGAGTGTGTGTGTGAGCGTGGTGGCAGGGTAGGGGGTGGTAGAGGTGGTGGCGCCCTGGTGTCAGGTGTGTGGGGCAGGGACGTTGGGGTGGGGGCTGGCCTGCCCTGGGGGGTGTCATCTGTGGGGTCCGGTCCTCCTGGGTTTCGGTTGGGCCGCCCGGGTCCGGGGGGGGGTGGCTGCTCCTGGGCGCTTGGGCCCTGGGCCCGGCGCTGTCTCCGCTCCGGGGACGCCCGGCGCCCGGTGGGGTCGGCAGCTGCTGGTCTTGGTCCGCTGGGGCCTGGGCTCCCAGACCGCGGGGGCTCCGGCTGGGGCCGCCTTTGCCGCCCTTCGGGGGATGCATGTCCGCTCTTTGGGGGGGGGGGGGGGGGGGGGGGTAGCTGGGATTTGGGCCTCTGGGTGGCTGCTGGGGGCCTGAGTCGTGAGCCTTGCGGGCTTCCTCCTCCTTGCAGAGACGAGGCTGCATCTGCATGACTGTATCACCACGGAGCACCCTTTATTATGCATGTTGACACTGTGACACTGCTTCCCATTGCGATGACTAGGTTGTACCTCTTCTCTGCGTAGTTCTGCGTGTGTTTGTATGATCTGAGGATATTTAAGCCACCTGCAGGTCCTCCTGTAGGGGATTGCTTGTTTTGTTTTCCGACAGAGACCTTGGAATGCAGGGCTGGACGATTATGGAAAAAATTATAATCACGATTATTTTGACTGATATTGAAATCACGGTTATTATACACGATTATTCATTGATTTTATAAAGTGTTTATTGAACCACATAACTCAACTTGAAATATGACTTTTAAAAAAATTAAACCGAAAATAAATTAGAAACAAGTAAAGGAGTAAAATAAGAATACTATTCAATATAATAATAGCAATAAAAAATGAATACTAAGTCTACATATATTCCTTTTCTATACTCCCTGCAGTTTGCTTCCTATAACTCCACCAGTCTGTTCAATTCAGGATTAATTGTTTTTCTTCGATTACAGTGTTTTTGTGATTGTGAAAAGGCAAAATTGAGATCACGATTAAAATTCGATTAATTGTCCAGCCCTATTGGAATGTTGTTTAGGGATTTCTGTACAGATGTACCAGTGAACTGTGTAAGTGGATTCATGTTTTCTCTCCTCTCTCTCTTCCTCTTCCTTACTCCTCTCTCTCTGTTTCATTTTCTATCATTACCTCTGTTAACTTTCATTTCTCCCTTGTCAGGCCCAGCAGTATGAAATGGAATGCTGTTATAGACAAATGTTTAATTAATTCAATAAAATGAATAAACGGGATATCAAGTGGAGCCTTATGTTCATAAAAGCTCCGCTTGGTAAAGCAAAACTGTTCATCACAATAAAGCAATCAGATTTCCATTCTGCTTGCTATGATGCTGGACAGGACAAGTAGAAAAAGAAAAAAAGAATATGGACTAAACGGCGTGGAATATGGATAAACAGAGTGGAATATCGACTAAACAGTGTGGAATATGGACTAAACGGTGTATAATATGGATAAACAGAGTGGAATATGGACAAAACTGTCTGGAATATGGATAAACGGTGTAGAATATGGACTAAACGGCGTGGAATATGGATAAACAGTGTGGAATATGGACTAAACGGTGTATAATATGGATAAACAGTGTGGAATATGGACTAAACGGTGTAGAATATGGACTAAACAGCGTGGAGTATGGACTAAATGGAGTGGAATATGGATAAATGTGTGGAATATGGACTAAACGGTGTATAATATGGATAAACAGTTTGGAATATGGACTAAACGGTGTATAATATGGATAAACGGAGTGGAATATGGACTAAACGGTGTATAATATGGATAAACAGTGTGGAATATGGACTAAACGGTGTATAATATGGATAAACAGTGTGGAATATGGACTAAACGGTGTATAATATGGATAAACAGTGTGGAATATGGATGAACGGTGTATAATATGGATAAACAGAGTGGAATATTGACTAAACGGTGTATAATATGGATAAACAGTGTGGAATATGGACTTAACGGTGTGAAAGATTGGTTAAACAGCGTGGAAGACCTCACTCGCAGCTGCATGAGGCTGAACACGGAGCTGGACAAACTGTTTATTCCGAGGTAAGACGCTAACACCTAGGGTTGCCACCTTTCAGACAAAAAAATAAGGGACACCTACCACAGCTCATGGGGGCCATAACCACCACGGGCCGATACCCGTACGGTGGGCCCCCCACAGCAGTGGTATGCTTTATTTTGCACCAGTGTTTTTAGGAAAGGGGTGATCAATTACACAATTGGTGACACTTAAAGATTGAAATGCTGCAATGAACACATTGTTTAAGCAACATTTTTGCTTAGAAAGTTCTGTCATTTATGCTGTTATTACATCCATCCCTATTTAAAATAAAATGAGGAAAAAATATATAACAAAGTGCCATAAGTACAAAACTTAGTTATTGCATTGTCAATAAAACCTAATTAATGAGAAGCTGTCATGCACATATCACATGGCAGCACCAGCAGCCAAAGGAGATCTGTTTGTGTGGAGTGTGCAACAATTAACTTAAAATATAAGCCTAGTAAATACATGAAGAACTGAACGTAACTGTTAAAGTGATCTGTTGTAGACAGCTCTGATGTGTCTGAATCTGTGGTACACCTGTGTCACCTCTACTGTAACCTAGAGTGGGATGACAGATTAATTAAACTTATTTCTTTTGCTGCCTCTTATGACTTGAAAGAAAGTCAGGTCATCCAGACAGTTAAACCACACCAAGAAAAGAATTTGTGTTGTGAAAACTGAACACTGGATTCCTCAAAATCAACATTTTGACACAGAATACACAGAAAGCTCTACAATTTTGTTTATATAGGAAATATATTGTGTGTGCATATAGGCTATACATATATATATATATACATACATATATATATATATATATATATATATATATATATATATATATATATATATGTGTGTGTGTGTGTGTGTGTGTGTGTGGGGGGGGGGGGTGCGTGTGTGTGTGAAACAATATTAATTTATATTAATTTATCTATCAAATGTTAATCCTTTACTGTGATTTATTGTTTAAATAACCATATATAACATTTATATTGGCTGCTACTACTCATGGATTCTGTATATTGAATAAATGATCATTCATTCAGCTTTAAACAATTAACCAAACCACCAGTCTCCTAAACTAAACTATGCTCTGACATCTTCTGGCAAAACCACAACCAGATAAAAACTGATCCTGTACTGGACGTGACGTCATGACTGATTCAGTCTCAGGAGATGAGGGGATGAAGATTAGACACTCACGTTTAGGTCGTCTTCAGGGTTCTTACGTGCCTGCGGTGTTGCTTTTCTGATGCGTGATGATGTCTGATGTCAGATAGTCCACGCGCGCCACAGAAAACACTCGCCGACATATTTTACAGTTTCTCTCATCATCTCCACTGACGCTGTCCAGTCAAGGACGGGCCTGTTCCCACTCAGGTGTTTTCTTTAGCAGCGTTTTCGCTTTTGAGAACATGCTGGAGATTCAGGTGTGGACGTTGTAAAAGGCGCAGGTGAGGAGAGCGCGTGACAGCAGCACAGGCAGGTGCGCAGGCAGACACAGGACTGGAGGATCCTGCGTAGATCCCGCTGGTTTCTGCTGGTTTTAAAATGTTCTGTGTTTTATTTTGCTTATTGTTACAAAATTTAATGTTCATATATGTGTGACAGACATGAGTGTTTGACATTCATGGAAATATGGAACAAATGGCAATACGGGACGCAACGCTTTATTGTTAATTAAAGGACGATTCCGTATTTTACGGGACGGGTGGCAACCCTACTCACGCCACCTATCACAGTAGTTAGCTGCAAGACAGCGGCATAATATTAAGTAAAAGCTACTGTTTTAACATGGAGTAAGGCAGCTGTGTGTCGCTAGAGGCTAAACAAATACACCAGATAAACACTAAGTCATGTAGGTTGCCAAACAGAGACAAATATAACATGGTCCTCTGCCAGTTTCTCAGTCCAGTAGCTGCTTCCCGATCAGATCCAGGATCTGCTACCCCGATCAAATTCAATGTACAGATCTGGGCATGAAAAAGTTCCTCCTTTTTCTGCCAGAAGTGGTGCAGTGATAGTGCACCATTACTGCACTATCACTGGCTGAACGATTTGTCCCGCAAATACGCCATCACGTATGGTGTCCAAACTTGGCGTGTGGAAACGTCCTTGTTCCGGGCGTTCATTTATGCTCTGAAATCGTTTCTCCTGGGCACACGGGCGTTTCTCTGTGCGATTGAATTAGCAGACAAGTGGCTGGTAAGTGGCTGCCGTTGGCTGAAAGGGGAACTTTTTCATGCCCAGATCTGTATTGATCAAACTCACGATGTGGGAACAACATCCTGGTCAAGGGGAAAACATCCAGCAACAGGCTAAAACACGTCAGATACCTGAAACTTACTGGAATCATACATGACAGTTAGCTTAGAAAAAAACAATCTGTTAACTTACTCTGCCATTAGGGCTGGTTTAAACGATTACTTTTTAAACGATTAATCTATCGATTATTTTTTCGATGCATCAATTAATCTAACGATTAACTTTTTAGTTCGATTCGACTTGATTCGATTATCGATTATCTCCTCATAAATTGACAGCAATTTATATATGCTGATATAGATATCTAAAATGTAAAAAAGAGCATGAATAAAAAGGCAGTGGGAGCAGCAGCCTGTCATGGAGTTTTTCATGAACCAACAGAATGTAAAATTTATGTTGAAAACACAGCGGACTGAAAAACAGGCTTTTAATTCTTTCATTCACATGAAAATAATAATAAAAACGTCATTATTGAAATAATATGATCATGTAAACTTGGAGGATTTAAGCTAAGAGAGATATTATTTTCAAACAAAAGATAATGAAGATAAGTAAACATTCAGAGTTGAACATTATATTGAACATGGGTCTGCCTTCCAGAAAAAGTGCATCTTCATCTTCATTCTGTTAATGCTTTAATACGGGTGCCAGTCACTTGGAAATCAAATTAAAAATACTGTATTTATCCCAGAAGTGACTACAATATATTACAGACAGATGAAACACGAACATGAGGTTAATAACGTGACTTTAATTATATTCAGTCAGAGACGAGACAGCTCCCGGCATCAGCTGCAGTAACACCCACGGCCAGCAGATGGAGCTCCTGCTTCATGCTGACCGTCTCAAACAGGCCTGACGTGTCTGAAGACATGGCGTCCATCTCACGGAAGTTGTCTCATGTCTCATGAGGCTTCGGATTTGCCATAATGCCATATACCTTTGATGAACGAGTGTGGGCCTTCACTGCCTTACACTTTAAAAACTTGGAAGAGCCACTCGCGGAGATCGCGCCACCATCTTTGTTTTGGTCTGAAGTCGCATCGGTACGCATATTTTGCGTCGACATATTTTTTGCGTCTATGTAATCGGTCCCAGCCCTATCTGCGATGCAAGAACGTTGTGGTTGTTGTTCCTTTATACGTTTGTTTTGGACATAAATCATCAAGACGTGGAGTTTCTGAGTCTTTCCGTATGAACGCTGAGCTTTCGCTACAATTTTAACATCCTCTTCATCAACATTACTCCGTCGACAAATGATGATGAATTCCTCAGATGCATCCTGCAGTCCTCTCTGTCTACCTCTGATATTTCCTAACTATTACTCCAGGAATTTAACACAATTTCCTTCAGAATACGTTCACTGAAATCACTGAGCAATCCATGCTGATACGTAGAAATTAGCTAAAACGGAGAGTTTGCCAGACTTAGCAACTGTAACCATGGGGGCGGGACTTAGCGAAGGATCAATTGTGACGTTGCTGTCGGATGTGGGCTATTATTATATTTAATATCTGATAAAATGAATAAACCATATAATCCAGGCCTAGATTGAGACTTTTATTAATATTTCAGCCGGTCGTTCAACAGCGGTGAGGCTGATGATCCTCTTCCGTGCAGCGTTTTTGTGCACGTCTCTGACTCCGGTTTTAAGCTGACAAACAGCACTTCTTTAATCTTTCCCACCTTACAAATGAGGAATTCTGTCTTGATCCCCCAAACGTTTCTTTTTTGGCAGAATCTCTCCTCTCCATGGTTCAACCTCGCTGGGCGAAGCCTCATAATCATGCAGGTTTAAAGGTGTAACCGTGGGCGTGACATTTAAATGACGATGGATTTTAGCTGTGGTATTTATCAAGACTCTTTTGTTCGTACGACGAGATTGGTCCGATACAAACGTTTTAATAAATCACACGTGGGTCCAATCATACGACCATTTTTACGATCAGATGTGCGATCTTTTCTACGATCGTTTGAGAAATGAGGGCCATTGCGAATAATTCCTATAACTCTTTTCTGTAAAATAAACAAAGTTTTTATGCTATTCACATATGAATTCCCCCACACTTCCAAACAATAACTTTGATATGGCAGAATAAATGTACAGTATAGAATTCTCATTGCAGGATAATATAAGCTATATGTGATCTCCATGTCAGTTCGTCATCTATTACTACACCCAAGAGCCTGAACTCAGACACTTTCAATCTCAACTCCATCTATAGTCAAAGAAACTTTGTCATTATTTTTCTTAGTTGTAAAAATCATATACTTTTTTTCTTCAAATTTAACGATTATCTATTTTTATCCAACCATTTTTTAAGCTTGACCATTTCCTGTGTTACTCCTGACAGCATTCTCAAATCATCTCCAGAACTAAAAAAAATGGTATCATCAGCAAATAAAACAAACTGTAATAACAGCGACTCTTCTATAATATCATTAATGTACAAAATAAAAAGCTTAGGTCCCAAAACTGACCCTTGTGGGACTCCACATTCGATCTTCATACACTCAGGTATAGTACCAGCAAACTGTACTTACTGTTGTCTGTTATGTAAATAACTACTTAACTCCTCTCACACCATATGTTTGCAGCTTAGAAATTAAAATAGAATGATCTATCGTCTCAAAAGCTTTTTTCAAATCAACAGTAACCCTGATTGTATATTTTAAATGTTCAATTGCAGTTGTAATTTCTTCCACTATTTCCATCGGTGCTAAAGCTGCTGATCTGTTCGATCTAAAACCATACTGACTCTCACTCAACAACTTATGCTTTTCAATAAAATGATCTAATTTTTGTGCAAATATAGATGATGATAATAATAATGCTCTGCAGCTTTGATCATGTCGCCTCTTCCTGACTTCTCTTTCCATGAGTGGTGCTTGGAGTGTGAAACCTTCACTCCTAAAATGATAAATGAGCATCTCTCCACACCTCCAGCATATCTTCATCAGGGTTTAAGGTGGATTGCTTCAGCAACTGTTGTTCTTGTTAAGACAGCCTGTGAAAGTTTGGCTCAGGTGTTGCATCCATCGTCCTATCTGATTGTATTCCCGGTAATCTGGGAAGCAGAGCAGCGATGAGTGACTGACAACAGTTTCTCCCTGTGCACGTGAACAAGATGGAAACAGACATTTCAGGATACATGAAGTGTGAAATTGAAATGTTTTCCCTCCAGACCTGACCTTGCCTCAAGTCTGATCACATCCAAAAAATGACGTTAAAATTCAAAGGCATTTAAATTCCTCTGTATTCTAATCAGACGAAAAGCCTGCTTGTGCGGTCAGATGAGACATGCAAGTTTTCTTTTTTTTTTTTTTTTATTCGTGGAGAAGTAAGGGACCAAAATTCTCACCAGACGTGAGACCTGCGGGAGAATCCAAGGCCAGATGAGGTGGTTTAGATAGGGTTCTGATGAAGAGGTAATCAGCGAAATGAAAGCAGCTAGAAAACGACACGTATGCACGAAGAAAAAACGGGAAATGACCTTTATCATCTTTTCCCGATATCAGGGGCCTCAAGTGCAAACACTTCTGAGGTCTTCCTACTGAAACCCCGGGACTGCACCATCCCAGCGTCTCTGGTGCTAGAACAGCAACCACCTGCTGCTGCTGACCCCCCCCCCCACCCCCACCCTCATGACTGGCCTGGAGAAGAGAAAATTTTGAAAGCAGCAGGCAGCATAAATGATCAACTTATAGGCGTCCTCACAAGTGAATCAAAGTGAATCAAATAAATTAGCGAATCACTGAATTTTGTGTCAGTCAGAGGCGTCCGGCCGAGTGGCCCATCTTAGTTTCCATTGGTTATTCGCCTTCATGGACGATTCCTGGTTGAGTTGCACTCTAAGCTGGGATGTTCTGCTCCACCCTGTCTGCATGACTCCACCTCTGCTCTAATGAAGCGGACGTTTTTAAGCCAGGGGTGGCCAAGTTTGGTCCTCGAGCCCCAATCCTCCAAATTTTAGATCCACTGCTTCTCCAACACACCTGGATCAAGCCAATAACTTGTTATCAGGACTCTGCAGAGCTGAACGCGTGCGAATGAGGTAATTCAGGTGTGTTTGAGAAGGGGTGGATCTAAAAGTTGGAGGAATGTGGCTCTTGGGGACCGAACTGGGTCACCACAGCTTTAAAGGTGCATTGCACGAGATTAAATGGTAAATACTTTCCTCCACATGCTCTAACAGCTGTCTGATGTGTAGAATGAGCTGATCTTTCTTCATTGCGGTGGTCTCCGATACTGTTTCTGCTCAATTTTAGAGTTTCAGGTACGAAGCCTCTAGGGGGCGCTTTTGGGGAACACGAGCTGCGCGTTCTTGTTCGTCTGGCTGCACCAGTGTCGTGTATTCCACCACCGCAGGTCTGCGCATGTCGAGACAACACTGACTGCTGCTAAAAGATGGAGAGCAGGTGCCTCTCAAACCCCAACTCAGACTCCAGTAAGATGAAGAAGAAAAGTTTTGTCATGTTAGATGAAGAGAACCAAACTGGAGTCTGACCGATGCCACAGTACGACAGGAGTAAACAACCGAGCTGCTTTTTTTTCCTTTCTCTTTTTAATTGGAGGGAGCTCCGATCTGATCTCGGAATAGAACAGGACCCACAGTTGGCTTTCTTCTTGCTAACAAGGTAAATGTGATGAATGATGGAAATAAGGATACATAATACTGCAATGCTAAGTTTTTAGCATGTAAATGTAGCAGTATGACAGCCATATGACTGTTCCTGAGGTAGAGATATCATCTATTCACTTGTTAAATTTAGTTTATGCGGTAATTTTATAAGGTAATCATGGTCTCAGCCTGTGAATTTAGATATTTACATACATGAATATGGTAGAAGGCTGTCCTACATGAGTATGGTTGTATATGCATTGAGTGCAGAATTATTAGGCAAATGAGTATTTTGACCTCATCATCCTCTTTATGCATGTTGTCTTACTCCAAGCTGTATACGGCAAAAGCCTACTACCAATTAAGCGTATCAGCTGATGTGCATCTCTGTAATGAGAAGAGGTGTGGTCTAATCACATCAACACCCTATGTCAGGTGTATTAGGCAAACATAATTATTAGGCAACTTCCTTTTCTCTGTCAAAATGGGTCATAGAGGGACTTGACAGGCTCTGAAAAATCAAAAATAGTAAGATATCTTGCAGAGGGATGCAGCACTCTTAAAATTGCCAAGCTTCTGAAGCGTGATCATCTAACAATCAAGCGTTTCACTTAAAATAGTCAACAGGGTCGCAAGAAACGTGGAAAAACCAAGGCGCAAAATAACTGCCTATGAACTGAGAAAAGTCAAGCATGCAGCTGCCAAGATGCCACTTGCCAGCAGTTTTGCCATATTTCAGAGCTGCAACATCACTGGAGTGCCCAAAAGCACAAGGTGTGCAATACTCAGAGACATGGCCAAGGAAAGAAAGTCTGAAAAACCACCACCACTGAAAAAGACACACAAGCTGAAACGTCAAGACTGGGCCAAGAAATATCTCAGACTGATTTTTCTAAGGTTTTATGGACTGATGAAATGAGAGTGAGTCTTGATGGGCCCGTGGCTGGATCGGTAAAGGCCAGAGAGCTCCAGTCCCACTCAGACGCCAGCAAGGTGGAGGTGGGGTACTGGTATGGGCTGCTATCATCAAAGATGAGCATGTGGGGCCTTTTCGGGTTGAGGATGGAGTCAAGCTCAACTCCCAGTCCTACTGCCAGTTTCTGGAAGACACCTTCTTCAAGCAGTGGTACAGGAAGAAGTCCGCATCCTTCAAGAAAAACCTGAATTTCATGCAGGACAATGCTCCATCACACGCATCCAAGTACTCCACAGCGTGGCTGCAAGAAAGGGTCTAAAAGAAGAAAAACTAATGCCATGGCCTCCTTGTTCACCTGATCTGAACCCCATAGAGAACCTGTGGTCCCTCATCAAATGTGAGATTTACAAGGAGGGAAAACAGTCCACCTCTCTGAACAGTGTCTGGGAGGCTGTGGTTGCTGCTGCACGCAATGTTGATGGTGAACAGATCAAAACACTGACAGGATCCATGGAAGGCAGCTTTTGAGTGTCCTTGCAAAGAAAGGTGGCTATATTGGTCACTGATTAGTTTTTGTTTGGTTTTTGAATGTCAGAAATGTATATTTGTGAATGTTGAGCTGTTATATTGGTTTCCCTGGTGAAAATAAATACTTGAATTGGGCATATACTGTATTTGTTTGTTGTTAAGTTGCCTAATAATTATGTTTGCCTAATAAACCTGATGTAGGGTATTGATGTCATTAGACCACATCCCCTCTCTTTACAGAGATGCACATCACCTGATATGCTTAATTGGTAGTAGGCTTTGGGTCTATACAGCTTGGAGTAAGACAACATGCATAAAGAGGATGATGTGGTCAAAATACCCATTTGCTTAATAATTTTGCACTCCTTGTATAGCTGCTTTTCCGTTACAGCTAGTATTTTGCAAAACTGTAATATTACAATAAAAACAGGTAATGGAAACTGTGTTAAACACAAAACACAAAAATGTATACCTGCTCTCATAAGGAGGTTTTTTCAGATGTTTCGATAAAGCAATATACTGTATATAAATATCAAAAGAGTTGTGGAAACATCTTTATCTCATTTACACACGATCAGCGTGACATGGGGGAAAAAACAGTTTTTCTTCTTAGTTATGATGGTTTTGATCATTTACAAGCATCAACTGTGGAATCGGAGAGCTGGGGGAAGTTTTACAGTCGCATATAAGCTGATATGAAAAATCCATAAATCGCCATAATTCAATAAATGGAGTTCATTTCTGGACAACATGCATATGGTTTAAGTTCTTCATATATCAGTAACGATTGGCCACGAGTTATTTATGTGGTTTCCCCACATGTGGAACACGTGGACACGAGTTGGTTATCTCCTTCCCACATGTCAATTATACACCATATTGCCAAAAGTATTTGCTTACCCATCCAAATGATGGAATCAGGTGTTCCAATCACTTCCATGTCCACAGGTGTATAAATGAAGCAGCTAGGCATGCAGACTGTTTCTACAAACATTTGTGAAAGAATGGGTCGGTCTCAGGAGCTCAGTGAATTCCAGCATGGAACTGTGATAGGATGCCACCTGTGCAACAAATCTAGTGGTTAAATTTCCTCGCTTCTAAATATTCCACAGTCAACTGTCAGCTGTATTATAAGAAAATGGAAGTATTTGGGAACGACAGGGACTCAGCCACAAAGCGATTGGCCACGTAAACTGTCAGAGCGGGTCAGTGGATGCTGAAGCGCATAGTAGACTTGTAGTTCTCAAGATCAGTCTTGGTCTCAGGTCTCTCTGTCTCTCAATATCTCGAACTGGCCGGGCGGTCTTGAAAGGATTTGTAACCTATAATTTGCAGGCAGGTAGTGTTTTTTAAATATTTCATTATACACCCCTTCAAGTACCAAATAATAAAATCTCATTTTTATACTGAGCAGCTGAACCCGGTATGGTGCTTAAGTTCTACAACTCATGAAAAATGGCAAAAAAAAAATAAGTTTTTTTGGTCTCAGTCTCGGGCTGAACTAGTCTTGGTCTTGAGTTGGTCTGTCTTGATCTTGGTCTTGACGCTCTGGTCTTGGTCTTGCATTAGGTGGTCTTGACTTCAGGTCTAGCACATAGTGTGAAGAGGTGGCCAACTTTCTGCAGAGTCAATCTCTACAGACCTCCAAACTTCATGTGGTCTTCAGATCAGATCAAGAACAGTGACAGAGAGCTTCATGGAATGGGTTTCCATGGCGACCAGCTGCATCCATCCATCCATTACCAAGTGCAATGCAAAGCATGGATGCAGTGGTGGAAAGCAGCCGCCACTGGACTCTAGAGCAGTGGAAGTGTTCTCTGGAGGACCAATCACGCTTCTCCATCTGGCAATCTGATGGAGGAGTCTGGGTTTGGTGGTTGCCAGGACAACGGTACTTGTCTGACTGCATTGTGCCAAGTGTAAAGTTTGGTGGAGGGGGGATTATAGTGTGGGGGTGTTTTTTAGGAGCTGGGCTTGGATCCTTAGTTCCAGTGAAAGGAACTCTGAATGCTTCAGCATACCAAGACATTCTGGACAATTCCATGCTCCCAACTTTGTGGGAACAGTTTGGAGCTGGCCCCTTCCTCTTCCAATATGACTCCTACACCTTGTGGACAGCCTTCCCAGAAGAGTTGAAGCTGTTCTAGCTGCAAAGGTGGACCAACGTCATTTATATTGAATGTCTCCCATATGATGCCCATTCCTAATCCCATTGGATTAGGAATAGGATGTCACTTAAACTCATATGTGAGTCGAGGTTGGTGAGCCAATACTTTTGGCAGTATAGTGTACGGTATGTTGCTGTTTTAATAATGCGTGACCACAGGATAACATCAGATGGCCATGCCGTACAAACGCATAGCCACGATGTGATCAGAGGGCTTCGTACATACAGGCTTTGCCTCTGAATCATCATCCGCTGCTTTTGCTACCTGATGAGGAGCAGCAGCTCTAAAACGTAAAATGTTTGTATCTCTATCCTCAAAGTGAAGTCTCGCGGGACAGGATTTTACCAGAACTACGGCTGATGCGCTCAACACCATTCAATGGAAACTCCTGCAGATCACAATTGTACCTTTTCGAAATTGAAGATATATCGACATTATTTTTCAAAAAGATGTGATAGAAATGTAGCAACTGGCACCAGGAATTAAGTCAGTTCTGGAGGGCAAAGGTAGTGGTGGGCGGATCGAAACAAATATAGATAATATCGATACCAACGCTAGTATCAATATCAATCGATCCCAGTGTAGTTATGTCGATACTTCAGTGAAAGGCTTGAAAACTATCAGAATCTTTATAAATATGGAGAATAAAGTGGTTTTTGGTCGATCCGGTTGACGTTAACAAAGTATCTACATGCCAAAAATCAGCTTCTCGTCAAATACAGATTACTATGGCATGGATGATAATTTGGTCGTTTATGCATTAATGAGGTTAAAAAAAATAGTGTATAGATTCCACATAAATTTGCATAAATTTGTTCATTTGACAGCCCTATTAAAAAGTATTGTATTGATATCGACAATAATATCCCTTTGCTTACTTGCTATCGGATCGATACCAAATCTACGCCTCTAGGAAAAGGTAGTCCTAGCAAAGTGGACCTGGTAAATTTGAGTAGTTAGTGATAAGTTTGTTTTGCAAAACCTTTATAACTTCAGTTTATGATGATCTAACATTGCCATGTTAAGACATTTAATGTAATGTTTACAACCTTACAGTATATCTATGCCATATATAAATATCAGCATAAACTAGGCTTTACACGATCAGGATTTTGGAGCCGATCACCGATCAGAGAGTTTTAAAAAAACGATCACCGATCCGATCATGTGAGGAAGCAAATATATCTATTTAAATAGCTCGTTTACCTGTATTTATACAGTTTACTGAGTATCATAAAAAGGATTTTTGTTTCCATGTTTTGTCCTGAACTGACTGAGATAAAAAGGTTAAACATCAATAACCTCTAATGAGCATTCAGGCTTAATCAGGACAAACCGAAATAATTTGAGCCAGTGGCACAAATAGCAGCCCAACTTAAACTGTCATAACTGAGATTATTTACAGTCACAGAGCAAATGAAGGCAGTAATGCTGCTTCAGAAGCTGGGGCTCACATCTGATGATGTCATATCAGTGGTCAAACTAATCGAGTGATTGTTTCCTCAGAAGAACCTCGACATGAGAACAAACAACCTGCTGCAGCTCATTAGTCCGGTATCGCTACAGTAGGCTGGAATATGTTTGCTGTGGACGCATGCGTCAGCGTCAGGAGCGTTTGTGTTCATACCTGCTGCAGCACGCGAGGAGCACGCGAGGAGCACGCGAGGAGCACGCGAGGAGCCGAAGCGCTCGAGGAGCCGAAGCGCTCGATACTGGAGGTCTCCGCGGTCTGCAGTCCTGTTATTTACAGTCTCTGATGGAGACACGGAGACAAACACTTGTGCTGCAACAGTTTAAGGTAAACTGTTGTTTGCGGAAATGCCGGAAATGCGCTGTGTCCTTTCAGTCTAAGAGCTGACATGTTTGCAACCGGCGTCGCCATCCTTTACATGTGGCATATTTGGGATTGTAAAAACTTTATTGTCCAGCACATAATGACAGAACTCACGACAAAAACGCCACGAAGACATAAAACACATACTAGTGAGTACGTGTCTATTCTGCTTTGTGCAGTATGTTTGTTTGTTTTCTAAGTTTAATTGGTGTAAATGAGAGTTTTACCAGAGCAGATTCAAAATGACAATGACGTCATTGATCGGATCGGTGAATGAAAAGTTTTAGGACCGATCAGAAAATATGAAAAAAAAAGTGAAATATCGGCCGATCCGATCAAACCGATCTGATCGGTGGAAAGCCTAGCATAAACCTTGAGGACCTGTGTTGTTCTTAAATACTAACCTGTCATTCACAGCAGCCCCTCCAGTGATAACGTATTGTTTTCAGTCTTAAAGTATTCTAACCTGGAGGAAAGAAAATGGAGGAAAACAAAATTAACCATTCATTTAGAAATTTTTAAGGAACACCAGAAAATTTACAACAATTCAATAAAACAGGCAAGAACCCTCCATTTCTCAAATCTCATCTCACAAAATAAAAATAATCCCAAATTCCTTTTTAAAACCATTGATCTTTTAATAAACACTGATTTTAACAAGTCCTCCTTGCGAGCATCCAATGCTGCATGTGAGGACTTTGCTGGCCATTTCAGAAGTAAGATAGATGGTATTAGATCCAATCTTTTATTTCAACAAAATTCAATTTTTAACAGATCTGAAGTATTATTTTTACCCGAGGAAACACTGGAAAGTTTTGTCCTGGTTGATGCGAAGTTGCTTGGTAGTTTTCTCCCAGCTAAACCCAACAACCTGCCTTTTAGACCCCATTCCCACATCGCTTTTAAAGACATTTTATGGTTTCTTTGAGTCTGAGCTTTTAAATATTGTAAATTGCTCTCTTCAGACGGGTGTCTTCCCATCCGCCTGCAAAACAGCGGTGGTGAGGCCCCTTCTGAAGAAGAGCAATTTAGACCCTAACGCTCTGGATAATTACAGACCTGTATCCAACTTACCGTTTTTAAGTAAAATAATCGAAAAAGTTGTTTTTATTCAATTACACGAGTTTTTAAATAAACACAACATTTTAGAAAAATATCAATCTGGTTTTAGGACAAACCACAGTACTGAGACGGCCCTTTTAAAGATTGTCAATGATCTCAGATGTAACATGGACTCACAGAAACTTTCTGTTCTGGTTCTACTGGATCTCAGTGCCGCCTTTGACACAGTAGATCACCAGATTTTATTAGACAGACTCAGAAGTCTGGTGGGCCTCTCAGGAACTGTTTTAAAATGGTTTTATTCCTATCTCACAGATCGACAGTTTTTTGTAAGTATGGATACATGCTCCTCAGAAATCCATAAAATGAAGAGTGGGGTTCCCCAAGGATCAATCTTAGGCCCAATACTTTTTAACCTGTACATGTTACCACTTGGGGACGTCATCAGGAGACACGGCATTGACTTTCACAGCTATGCTGATGATACTCAACTTTACATCGCCGTGTCTCCTGATGACCTGGAGCCAGTTAACACCCTTTTAAACTGTATTTTAGATATAAAGTCATGGATGGCAGAGAACTTCTTACAGCTCAACCAGGACAAAACTGAAGTTTTAATCATCGGTCCTGAAGACAAGAGAGAGATCATTTTACCAAAATTACAGAATTTTAATCCTTCTCAGTGTGTGAGAAACTTGGGTGTTCTTTTTGACTCTGAGCTGAATTTTATTCCACATATCAAAAATGTCACAAAGACAGGATTTTATCATCTTAAAAACATCGCCAGAGTCCGCCCATTTCTCTCTCTTGCCAGCACGGAGGTGCTGATGCATGCTTTTATTTCCAGTAGAATAGACTACTGCAATGCCCTGCTCTCTGGTCTTCCTAAAAAGTCTGTTTCCAGCTTACAGTTACTGCAGAACTCAGCGGCACGAGTTCTGACAAGGACCAGAGGGCGGGAACACATTACACCAGTTTTAAAATCGCTGCATTGGCTCCCCGTGCATTTCAGGATTGATTTTAAGGTTCTCTTAGTGGTTTATAAATGTCTTAATGGTCTTGGGCCTTCTTATTTATCAGACCTGCTTTTAAATTATGAACCCTCGCGGACCCTGAGGTCCTCTGGCACCGGCCTTTTAATTGTTCCTAGAGTGAGAACTAAAACTCACGGTGAGGCCTCATTCCACCATTATGGTCCTCGTCTGTGGAACAGCCTGCCAGAGAACCTCAGGGCTGCAGAGACTGTTGATGTTTTTAAGAAGAGGCTCAAGACCTACCTTTTTAGCTTAGCTTTTAATTGAATTTTGTCTCATTTTTAAATGATTCTTTTAATTTATTTGATTTGATTTTTATTTATCTATTTATTTATTTTTAACTTTGGTTTTGCGATATTCAAATTGATTCTATTTGTATTAATTCCTTTTATGTGTATTTTATTATCTAGCTTTTATTTGATTTATTTATTTATCTATTTATTTTTGGTTTAACTCTAAAAATTTTAACTTCCCCCAGTGTTTCCTCATGGGGATCCTTCGCTCCAGGAGTTTTGCCTGCTCGGTCTGGGGGTAACGGCTGTGGTGGATGCCCTTTTCTTGGTGTCTAGGGCCTGCACTGCAGCCCTGCGGCTGTGGTGTGGACCCTGGCCTGTCATGATCTGGGGGTCCCTGCAGCTGGGCCTTATGTGGCTAGGGGGGGCTGGCTCCTGGTGCGAATGGATCCCCAAGATATCGTTTCCTCACAGCAGTGTCATGCCAGATGGTTTTTACAGTTACTGTTTTTATACCTGTTCACTTAGAAGAGAGGAGTTGGGGGTTTGTAGCTAGGTGTGGAATTGGGAGGGGGTTGGGTGTGTGCATGTGTGTGTTTTGTGTTGAATCTGGATGTGTGAAGGCTTGTTTTTATTTGAATTCACATTTTGTTTTTACTATGTCAAGCACTTTGTGTTGCTTTTTAATGGTATGAAAAGTGCTTTATAAATAAAGCTTGATTTGATTTGATTTGATTTGATTTAACCTGATGAGCTAAATGAAAATGAAACCATTCAGACTGTGGTGAAGGTACAAACATCTGTAAATATCAAAAAGAAAACTGTGAATGTTTATTTCTTCTGTGAAATAAATGGAAACCAGGTTTCACTTGGATGTCCAGACACACTGCTGCTTGCATTTGTTCATTCAGATACATGGTGGTTATATTCAAGAGTGCCAATAATCATATCCTTATTCAGTTATTGTAAAAGTGCAAAATGACTAAAAAGATGTGGCAAAAAGAAAGAAAACAAAGTCAGATTTTTAAAATATTCATACCAGTTGTCTGCTTGACAAAAAGCAAGTCAGCCACTATAACACAAAAGCACACGACAGTAAAACGCGGTCGTATATGACATCATGTGTGGTGAAAAGAGACATGAAGCTAAAGAAGGGGACTCATGTCAGCGGCTGAGAAGTGACTTCACAGGCTGCGTTCGTGCTCTGAATACTTTATGAGCAGCAGGGTGGAAGAGTCAAACTGTCGGTCCCTGACTTTCCGTACAACTGGGAGAAGATTTCTGGATGATGCATTCAGACAACAAGCTGAGAAGCCTCTTTGTTTATCCCTGGTGATCTCAGCCACCTAATTCATCACGCTTCCCAAAGTAAACAGCAGAATATGTTCGTGGTCCACGTCAGGGCACGAGTGAGACATTTCTCTCATCCGAACAGCATCATTTTCTCGATTTAAAACCACCCCATGATGTGAAGATGATCATTCTTATTTACTGGAAAAGTGGTTTACAGCGGAGAAGGCTGAGGACAGCAGGGGCTTTCATCCGTCGTTCCCTGACTGGGTTCATCAGTGGTGCACAAATTAGAAGATGATGAAGAACAGGCAGCTCTGTTCTGGTCTGTTGGTTTTTAGTTATTCTGGTTCTTTTTTGGTCGTTTGCTCAGCAGATCCTCGCCATGTCACCTGATTTTTAGTAAGTTTTCTGGTTCATGAGGCCTTGTGGTGAAAATCAAACACGTTTGATATTTTTGGCCTCGTGAGGTGAAAAACTCACCGTGTGCGCTAAACTTAAGCTCTGCTGCTGCTACTGCTATCTAGCAACCTATCAAAACACGACCGCAGATCACATGATTTCAAGATGGCAGCCCTCTGTCATCATGTTAGAAGACTTGGTTGATATTTTGCAAAAAGATCCAAAGACTGAAGGCAGAAAAGTTTTAAGGATCTTTGTGTTAGAGACTGAATTAGAGCAGGGAGTGGGTAGCCTAGTGGGAGCGTTGTGGGCTTTGGCGCGGAGGACCCGGGTTTGAGTCCCCGACATGACATTCAGGTGAACCACTGTGGACCCCTGAGCAAGGTCCTTAACCCCCACCAACTGCTCCCCGGGCGCTTTAAGTAGCAGCCCACTGCTCTCTGGTACTAATGTACAGAGATGGGTAAAATGCAGAGCCCTAATTTCCCCCTCGGGGGATGTAAAAAGTATATCAAAATCAAATTGTGTTATTGTATTTAGTTTTTATTTATGTTGTCTTTTTATTCAGTTATTTAATTTTTGTTTAGACTAGAGTATAATCATAGCAGGTGGTGGCGGTAATGCACCTTTGAGTTCACCAACCACCATTAAACTCAAAAGAAGAAGAAGTCGTGTCAGAAAAATGAATGAAACTGAGACAGAGACGATATCTGGATGGATGTTTCTGAAGTCTGATTAAACATCACATCAGCAGGTCTAGTTTGGCCGTATTTCCACCAATTTACCCTCTAAAATGTCATGGACTATGTCGCTGTGAGCTGCCATCTTGAAATCATGTGATCTGCAGGTTGGGTTTTGATTGGTTGCTAGATCTGCCCTCAGCAGAGCTCAAGTTGAGCGCACACTAAGTTTTTTGCCTCACGAGGCAAAAACTGTTAAATGTATCTGCTGAACATGTTCGGTGGCTGTATTAACTCGGCTTTTCTGATGAAAATCCATCCAGGAAAGCTCCACCCAGCAGAACCATCCCTGACCAGCATCCTCAGCTCCACTCATCATCATCCTACATTTTTCAGATCAGATGTACAGAGGGAATCAGATCTCACCACAAATAAGTCACCAAGCAGGCAGCTGTGAGCCGCGGCAGGAATCAAGTCAGAGTGAAGCGATCAGCTGGTTTCTGGGCGCTGCGGCAGCAGATACAACAGACCACAGTAAAAAAACACCGTCTCATTTTACTGAAGATACAAATAAAATCATTTCAAGGGCGTAAAAGTCGGCCATGATCTGTTGCATGAAGAACAAGAACATTTTCTTCTGAAAGCCAGCGTCAGTCCAAGTCCAGCCAGCAGCCTCTCACTTTGCCTGGGTGTCGGTACGAGCTGACGGAGCCAACACCAGCACGCTCCGGTATGGCAGGGATGAGCCACGCAGCGGCTATATTGAACCTTTTCACTGTGTCGGCTACCACCTGGATGGAGGAGATGTTTATTTGAAAAAAACGGGACTTTATGATCACTACAATTATTATTCTGCTAGGTTGCCATAATCTCTTTGAGCCGATGCTCTGGGTTGTTGTTGTTAGCCGTTATGCTAAGTTAGCTATGTGAGGGCAGTTAGAAGCCAAAGTTGTTTTAAGGACACGACTGTAAATATGATCATGTTCTGCCTCGTCTGAAAGCTATAATCCTACAAAAGGTGCTGAACTGATTATTAAAGCTGCTCTTAGAGCTTAGACCATAAATAAAGAATAAAGCAGAGTCCACCAGAGAGCAGCTGCTACTGTTAGCAGCCGAGGCTAACACCGTTTGCTGTCGGGACAGAAATTGTGATGGAATCTAAATAAAGTGTCAGATTCTCTCCTTCCAGTTGTTGTGGCACCCGCAGACAAAGCAATGAATGCTGCTCATGTTTGAACACTTATAGCAGGAATGGGCAACTCTGGTCCTCGAGGGCCGGGATCCGTGCAGAGCTTGTTCTGAAGCTCTGAACAGGTATCAAGGTGTGTTACCACAGGGAAATGCCTAATACCTGTAGGATGCCGTCCCTCAAGGACCGGAGTTGCCCATCCCTGACTTTAAGGGATAAGTTTCTGTTTTTTCAACCTGGACCTTATCTCTAGGAGTTTATATGTGCACTAACTCCCCAGTAACATTTCTGTATCACTCTGACTCCTACGTGAGATATTTAGATTTTTTCATGATCAGCGTATGTCCATATAATGGGAGGGAGCGGGCAGCCAGAGCCTCTATATAAGACATTATCTGCCGCAATACTCCATTAATTTCATCAATACTTTCTAATGAATGAACAAACGAACGAGTGCCATTGAACTGTGACGTCAGGTTTTGCTCTTCGTTTGTTATTGGTCGTTCAACACACTACTGGCTGTGCGCGCCCCTTTGACGCATGTTACCATGGTAACGCTGAGAGCAAGAAGTAGCTTACCGGACGGACAACAACAAACCCAGCACAACTCATCACTCCTGCTCTGTGACGGTCGGCTAACCGGATTGCTATCGATAGCTGGCCAGAGAGCAAGACACCGCTGCACGCGGGCGAACAGATGATACCTGGTGGTCTGCGTATGGACAATGCTCAGTTATGCTAACAGAGGAGGAGCCTTTGTTGCTCAGAATGGGATTTGAGACCAGGAGATACGCGTCTGGTTGTTTCCAGGATGTCTCACTACGATAGAGGATTTATCTGCTCTGATCATCCGGACTGTGGTAGAGACCCAGCCAAGGCCTGCAGGACTGAACGGGCAACTTTTCATTGAGTAAGTAGTCTAAACACGTATAAACGTGATGAGTTGTGCTGGGTTAGTTGTTGTCCGTCCGGTAAGCTACTTCCGTCTCTCAGTGTTACCTCGGCAACGCGCGTCAAGGGGGGCACGGGGCATGCGTGGCCAGTAGAGTGTTGAACGACCCCAATAACAAACGAAGAGCAAAACCTGACAGTTCAATGGTACTCGTTCGTTTGTTCATCCATTAGAAAGTATTGATGAAATTAAAGGAGTATTGCGGCAGATAATGCCTTAAATAGAGGCCCTCTGGCTGCCCCGCTTCCTCCCATTATATGGACATACGCTGATCACGAAAAAATTTAAATATCTCACGTAGGAGTCAGAGTGATACAGAAATGTTCCTGGGGAGTTAGTGCACATATAAACTCCTAAAAATAAAGTCCAGGTTGAAAAAAAAGAAACTTATCCTTTAAATAGCATTAAATCTGTTCATGTAACTCATCCACAGAGCCATGGAGGTGGTGGTTGACTACTGCAACACTGACAAGCCGCAAGTTGGAGGCCAAAATGGAGGCGCCCATCCTGACTTCCTGAATAAGGTGAATAGCATCCACAGCGTCTCAGGAATGGTAGTGTGCAGCTCTGTGGGGTAGATTGGGACTGATAACGTTCCCTGTAGGTAATCTCTGAACATTTTCCATGATGGAGCTCGTAGAAGATTTTCTTTAAGTAGGAGCCCAGATAGCTGCCATGTTTGGGCTTGCAGGGCCGGGACTAGCAACGTTGGTGCCCGAGGCCAGATTACGGTTTGGTACCCCTGTCCTGGCACCAGGGCGTCCAGCTCCGGTCCTCGAGGGCCACAATCCTTCAGATTTTCTATGCGTCCTGGCTTCAACACACCTGACACCTATTTCTGAGAACTTCATAGGCTGTTGGATCCATTTAGTATCAGTCAGGTGTGTTGAAGCAGAGAAACATTGAAGACCTGCAGGATAGCAGTCCTCAAAGACCACCTCTGGACACCCCTGTTCTAGATGAACAGACAAGGGTGAGCTGTCCGTGTGTCTGATGTGAATATTGTAAGTTGTGACAGGATTGTATCTAAATGTGTCTGGATTTGACCATACTGACATTAGAAACAACCGCTGCTGTAATAATGACAGAAGTCAGCTGCTGCTGATTAACTGAAACATTCAGTATGTTTCTCTTGCCAGCACGGAGGTGCTGATGCATGCTTTTATTTCCAGTAGAATAGACTACTGTAATGCCCTGCTCTCTGGTCTTCCTAAAAAGTCTGTTTCCAGCTTACAGTTACTGCAGAACTCAGCGGCACGAGTTCTGACAAGGACCAGAGGGCGGGAACACATTACACCAGTTTTAAAATCGCTGCATTGGCTCCCCGTGCATTTCAGGATTGATTTTAAGGTTCTCTTAGTGGTTTATAAATGTCTTAATGGTCTTGGGCCTTCTTATTTATCAGACCTGCTTTTAAACTATGAACCCTCGCGGACCCTGAGGTCCTCTGGCACCGGCCTTTTAATTGTTCCTAGAGTGAGAACTAAAACTCACGGTGAGGCCTCATTCCACCATTATGGACCTCGTCTGTGGAACAGCCTGCCAGAGAACCTCAGGGCTGCAGAGACTGTTGATGTTTTTAAGAAGAGGCTCAAGACCTACCTTTTTAGCTTAGCTTTTAATTGAATTTTGTCTCATTTTTATATGATTCTTTTAATTTATTTGATTTGATTTTTATTTATCTATTTATTTATTTTTAACTTTGGTTTTACGATATTCAAATTGATTCTATTTGTATTAATTCCTTTTATGTGTATTTTATTATCTAGCTTTTATTTGATTTATTTATTTATCTATTTATTTTTGGTTTAACTCTAAAAATTTTAACTTCCCCCAGTGTTTCCTCATGGGGATCCTTCGCTCCAGGAGTTTTGCCTGCTCGGTCTGGGGGTAACGGCTGTGGTGGATGCCCTTGTCTTGGTGTCTAGGGGCCTGCACTGCAGCCCTGCGGCTGTGGTGTGGACCCTGGCCTGTCATGATCTGGGGGTCCCTGCAGCTGGGCCTTATGTGGCTAGGGGGGGCTGGCTCCTGGTGCGAATGGATCCCCAAGATATCGTTTCCTCACAGCAGTGTCATGCCAGATGGTTTTTACAGTTACTGTTTTTATACCTGTTCACTTAGAAGAGAGGAGTTGGGGGTTTGTAGCTAGGTGTGTGGAATTGGGAGGGGTTGGGTGTGTGCATGTGTGTGTTTTGTGTTGAATCTGGATGTGTGAAGGCTTGTTTTTATTTGTTTTTACTATGTCAAGCACTTTGTGTTGCTTTTTAATGGTATGAAAAGTGCTTTATAAATAAAGCTTGATTTGATTTGATTTGATTTGAATTGAATTTAATGATAAATTAATAATAGTGATGACTACATACACACGGTAGCAGTGATGATGAAGTTCTGCAGCAGCTTCTAGAGCAGACAGCTGAAAGAGGCTCTTTGGGCCTTCCACAATGGCTCTCAATAACTTTGACTAAAGATAAAAAAGAACCAACTAATATTTTTAAATACTGGAATATAGATAATGACACCTACCTGATCAACAGTAGCCACGCATGATGAAACTGGTATTTGTCTGGAATGCCAGTTACCCACTGAAACCTCATGCCTTATGCAAAATGTTTCATTTAAAACACTTCTGAGTTAAAAATCCCAGTTTTAAGATGTTCTTGCCATGATGTTGCTATTGGGAAAAGAAATTTTCTTCAGTTTTCAACAAATACGGCTCCGTTTCACATCTTGCTTATTATCACCGCGCCCAGCCGTTGCTCTACAGACTGGAGCGTTGTGTATCCATGGCAACTAGATGTCAGTAGACGCGCTCCAGCTGTATAGCATGACTGTGTTGTAAACAAAACACACGTGAATGATGGAGTGTGTTGAAGACGAGACACGGTTGCATGTGGAGAACAATGTCATCATGTACTGGAGGCGGTGGATTTCCACAGAAACCAGAACAAGACGCAGATTGATTCTGCTGAACCATGAAGTCAAACCATATGAAGATATTATTGGCGAACAGCCAGGTAGCTGTGAGTCGTAAACATGAGCATTAACGCTTAGCCTGCTAGCCCCTGTTGGTAATTTGTCCAGTGTTTGTGAACGCCCCGTTGATGTTAACATTAGAAATACATTAGTAGCTAGCAAACACAAGATGATACTAAACGTTACCCTGTTTTTTTGTAAGACAACACTATCAATAAGAAGGATATCCCAACAGTACATCTGCCTATGGATACCTGTTTAGTTAAAAAGAAAAAAAAGGTGCAGTATCTGGGATTCAGGGCGAGCTAAAGTTGGTGCACGTTCACACATCACTCGCGCTGCATTTCAAGTTGATGCAAGCCGCTCCAAAACCACCCTGGACAGCTGGTCCGAGAGCAGGCGACTTAGGTCGACTATGAGCGCGAGTGGCGTGTTCACACAGACTCAGTCGCGCCGCGTTCAGTACCATAACCCAGTTAGGTCGACCTAAATGGTCCTGTGTGAAAATGACCTTGACACTATTTAGACAATATGTTTACAAAGACTCAAAGAAGAACACCAAAAATTCTGACTTAGAGCTAGAAACTGTTAAACTGTGTTTAACATCAGCCGAAACACACAAACGCCAGGCTCACAAGGCTGCTGCAGTGACATTAACCGTCTGTTTTACCAGCAATGTTTGCCATGTTATGCTGGGACGCTAGCTGGTAGTGTAGTCTGCTTCATTGAAGTGCTGGCTACAGACAATCGTGCTACATCGTTTCATTATAAAGTTTGGCCCTTCATCCTGGCGAATCCCTTTGATCCAGTTCTTCCTTAGTATCACTTCAGTTGGGAAACCATGAAAACTTGAGTAGGGTTGGTCTTGTTTATTGGATTAACAAAGTGAAACAGAGCAGTGACATCTAGACTTTGATTCAGCTATTGTTGAACTGGCCCGGAAGTGGAAATGCACAAACTCGACAAGTTCTGGGAACTGGAACACCTGAAGCGTGATAATCCCCTATTATACAAGATGAACAAGAATAATTAAAAACACTTACAATTTAAAGAAGCAATTTCAAGTGCTCTTAATTCAGGCTTAAAAACAGTTTAAAGAAATAAGTTCAGATAATTTCCAGTCTTTTTGCAAACTGTTTAATGAAGAAGGAGCAGTGTAAACAAAAGCCCTTTTCCCCAGTTCTGTACGGATGAACGGACCAGAGAGCAGCAGGTGATCATTTGATCACAGAGAGTAAGTTTCAACACTTCGATGCAAAAAATGTACGACAACAGCAGACAAAGCATGGCCTTAGAAATAAAAATATACCAATGCCCCGACTGTTACTTCCCAGCTCTGCTAGGGGTTAAGAACGTAACAAAAGAGACCGGTTGAGGATGGTAAAGGTGGAGTACAGATGGTTTTATTGTTCAGGAGGCATAATGAAATGAAAAAATGAAATGAAAAATACTGGGAAATTCAGTATTGTAAAAGCTCACTCTTTTTTTTTATTGAATAAACAAAAAAGTCAGCCAGTCTGGTTCTTCAGAGTGATGCTGCTGGCAGGAATGAATTTCTGTATCTCTCCGTCCTACAGTGAACCTGATGCAGCCTCCCACTGAACACACTCTGTTGATTCTTTACCGTGTTGTGGAGAGGAGGAAGAATCCTCCATCATCTTCATCAGCTTGTGCAGCATTCTTTTCTGAATGATCATCTCCAGCGGCTCCAGAGTTATCCCCAGCACAGAACCAGCTTTCTTGATCAGCTTGTTTAGTTTCTTCAAGTCTCTGGTTCTGATGCTGCTTCCCCAGCAGATGCTGCAAAGCTGATTGCACTTTCCACAACAGACTTGTAGAAGATCTGCAACATCTTGGTGCAGACGTTGAATGATCTCAGCTTCCTTAACAAGTAGAGTCTGCTCTGACCTTTCTTGTAGATGTAGTCAGTGTTGCATTTCCAGTCGAGTCTTTTTTCCAGCTGAACTCCAGGTATTTGTAGTTCTCCACCACCTCCACCTCCTCTTCCAGGATGTAGTCGGGACTATGCTGCTTATTCTTGCTCCTCCTGAAGTCAACAATCATCTCTTTAGTCTTGCTGGTATTTAAGATGAGCTGATTGTTACCATTTCACAAACTGACTGACTAGTTCCCTGTACTCAGCTTCTTGTCCATCACTGATACACCCCACAACTGCAGAGTCATCAGAATATTTCTGCAGATGACAGGATCAGAGTTGTACTGGAAGTCTGAGGTGTACAGTGTGAAGAGGAATGGTGAGAGTACAGTTCCTTGTGGTGCTCCAGTGCTGCTGACCACCATCTCGGACACACAACCTTTCAGTCTCACAAACTGTGGTCTGTTTGTGAGGTAGTCGTAAATCCAGGTGGTTGTGGAGGATCAACCTGGAAGTTATGGAGCTTCTGACATAGCAAAGCAGGCTGAATAGTATTAAAGGCACTTGAAAAATCAAAGAACATGACCCTCAAAGTGCTGTCTGACTGGTCCAGATGAGAGTGGGCTCTCTGAAGCAGGAAGATGATGGCGTCTTCAACCCCAAGCCCATTATGATATGCGAACTGTAATGGGTCCTGAAAGGTGTTCACTTGCTTGTTGAGGTGAGCCAGTAAGAGTCTCTCCAGGACTTTCATGATGTGAAATGTCAGAGCAACTGGTCTGTAGTCATTTGGTTCTGGTTCTGGTTCTGGTCTGTAGTCATTTGGTTCAGCTGGTTGTGGTTTTTTAGGGACTGGAACAAAACAGGATGTTTTCCACAGCACAGGAACTCTGTTCTGTCTCAGGCTGGTGTTAAAAAGGTGCTGGAGAACCGGACATAGTTGTTCTGAGCAGGTCTTGAGAACTCTGGGACTGAGACCATCTGGACCTGCAGCCGGTTCAGTTTCTCTAGTTGTTTCTTGACCTGGTCACAGGAGACAGTCAGGCTGGAGGTGGAGACAGAGGAGGTCTCAGGATGTCCTGATGTGGAGGGAGATGAGGCTGTGTTCAGGTCCATGACTGAGGTGCAGGGTGACAGAGTGGAGGTGGGACAGGAAAGCTGTGGGCTCATGGAGGGTGTGTGGTGTGTTGGGTTGGCAGCAGGGGGGAACTGAACCTATTGAAGAACATGTTCAGTTCGTTAGCTCTGTCCAGACCTCAGTCTGGTCCCCCTTTAACTTGAAGCCAGTGATCTTCTTCATTCCCGACCACACATCCCTCACGTTGTTCTGCTGGAGCTGCTCTCCAACTTCTTCCTGTCGTCCTCCTTCACTTCTTAGTCTGTGTTTTCAGTTGTTTTTGTGTGGTCTTCAGTAACTCCCTGTCTCCATCCCTGAAAGCTTTCTTTTAGATGTTCAGCAGCTTTTTCAGGTCACTGGTGATCCAGGGTTTGTTATTGGGGAAGCACCTCACTGTTCTTGTTGGAACGATGTTGTCCACACAGAAGTTTATGTAATCTGTCACACACTCAGTCATGGTGTTGATGTCATCTCCATGAGGTTCACAGAGGACATTCCAGTCTGTGGCCTCAAAGCACTTCCTCTCAGAGCATCTTCAGCCTCAGTAGACCAGGTTTTAATTGTCCTCCTAATGACTGGTTGCTGCTGAACGATGGGCTTGTAGGTGGAGGTGAGAAGAACCAGATTATGATCTGATCTTCCTAAAGGAGGCAGGGCAGAGGAGCTGTATGCATTCATAGTATTTGCATAAAATAAGTCCAACATCTTATTTTCTCTGGTGGAGCAGCTGACAAACTGCTGGAAAGTTGGTAACGTAGCAGAGAGGGAGACGTTGTTGAAGTCTCCAGAGATCGCCATGAATGAGTTTGGATGCTGTGTTTGTAGTTTAGCCACGACAGAGCTGATGACATCACAGGCTGTCTCTGGTGCGGTACCTGGTATTATATACTCTCTGGGTAAATAATATGGACGGAAACTCACAGCTAACAGTTCAATGTCTCTTGTGCAGATCTTCTCCTTGACAGTGACATGTCCTGGATGGCACCAACGCTGACTGACCAGCACTGCAATTCCGCCTCCCTTCCGCTTCCCGCTGAGCTGTTTATTTCGGTCTGCATGGACCGTCTTGAAGCCGTGTACAGACGCATTACAGTCGGGGATGTGTTCATGCAGCCATGTCTTGGTGAAGCACATGATACTGCATTCTCTGTACTCTTTCTGAGACCTTGTTAGCACTTCAAGCTCGTCCATCTTGTTAGCTAGCGATCTCACATTACCCATCACAACAGTTGTAGGAAACTGTTTAGATCTCCACCGTTTTTCTCTCTGCCTTACCCCTGCCCTGCATCCTCTTATCTTTCTCCTTAACTCCACTGGGATTTGACGTGTTATTTCGCTGAAAATCTTGATTTGGGAGAGTTTTAACAGTTGATCCCGGTGGTAAACAAATTTTGGATACACATCATAACAAGTAGTGAAAAAAGCCAAATATATGAGGAAAAATCTCCTGAATTGCACACCCTTCAAAGCAGCATAAAAATCCTCCAGAAAAACCTAATCTGACAACTAATGTCAATAAAAAAGACAGCTATATTTGAAAAAAACACAAAGCTATGAGAGAGCTGTTACAAACTGCAGCCACCTAGCAGCGCATTCCAGAATTTTAGCTACAATTTAAAAAGATTTTTTTTAATTTTAATTTTAAAAACTTTTTTTAAAAAAGTTTTAAAAAGTTTGATCATTTTTAAATTTTTTATTTATTTATTTTTTTTCAATTTTAATTAAAGGCAAAACAAACAAAACCTGAAAGTGAAGATGAGATGGGGTTAGAGATGCTGCTCAAATAAATGAAAATCAAAAGACAGTCAAAGACTAAACTAAAGAAGAGCCAAAAGGGGAAAACCAACACAAACTTAATCTACAAACCAAAAAAGAGAATGAGCAGCACCGATAAGCCCAAAATGTAACCAAACCCAAATACAACAAAAGGCCTAGCTATCCAAACTCCAACACTACTGGGGCCTGTACAATGAAGCTGGATTAACACACCCGGGATTTCTCTCTGTTACCAGGGTTGACTTAACCAGACATCCGCAGTTTCAGATTCAACTGAATCTGCCCATGATAGAGTGCAGTATGAATTGAAATTGTAATTTACAACAGGGACAAGCGTTTTTATATGTGTTCATAAATTTACACAAGCGCTACACACAGTCGAGAGCATGTGTAGAGTTTGTTAGTCGCTACGAACAGATCGTAGCTACAAAAATGTTGCCGAATGTGAGATTCATGTAAGTTTGCGTCTTCTAACAGTTACCGTACCGTACCGTCTTCTTCCGCTTATCAGAGATCGGGTCGCGGGGGCAGCTGCCTAAGCAGGGAAGCCCAGACTTCCCTCACCCCGGCCACAGCCGCCAGCTCTTCCGGGGGGATCCCGAGGCGTTCCCAGGCCAGCCGGGAGACGTAGTCCCTCCAGCGTTTCCTGGGTCTCCCCCGGGGTCTGATCCCGGTGGGACGTGCCTGGAACACCTCACCAGGGAGGCGTCCAGGAGGCATCCTGACCAGATGCCCGAGCCACCTCATCTGGCTCCTCTCTATACGGAGGAGCAGCGGCTCTACTTTGAGTCCCTCCCGAATATCCGAGCTCCTCCCCCTATCTCTAAGGGAGAGCCCGGCCCCCCTGCGGAGGAAACTCATTTCGGCCGCTTGTACCCGCGATCTCGTTCTTTCGGTCATGACCCACAGCTCATGGCCATAGGTGAGGGTAGGAACGTAGATGGACGGTAAATCGAGAGCTTCGCCTTCTGGCTCAGCTCCTTCTTCACCACGACGGACCGATGCAGAGTCCGCATCACTGCAGATGCCGCACCGATCCGTCTGTCCATCTCCCGCTCCATTTTTCCCTCACTCGTGAACAAGACCCCGAGATACTTAAACCCAAGGAGGGTGGCAGCCCTCCTTGGGCTGCCACCTTATTGTGGTGGAGGGGTTTGCGTGTTCTGAGGATCCTAGGGGCTATGTTGTCTGGGGCTAAATTATGCCCCTGGCAGGGTCACCCATGGCAAACAGGTTACTAGGGGAGGGACCAGACAAAGCGCAGCCCAACCACCCCGTATGGAGTTAAAAATCAATGGAGCCACGTGTCCCTCGCCCGGACGCGGGTCACCGGGGCCCCCCTCTGGAGCCAGGCCCGGAGGTGGGGCACGGAGGCGAGCGCCTGGTGGCCGGGCTTTTACCCATGGGGCCCGGTCGGGCCCGAAAGGATGACATGGGCCCCCCGTCTTGTGGACCCACCACCCGCGAGAGGGGCCATAGGGGTCGGGTGCATTGCGAGTTGGGCGGCGGCCGAGGGCGGGGGAGACCCTGGCGGTCCGACCCCCGGCTGCAGAAGCTAGCTCTTCTAACAGTTTACACACAAATTCGCTCTGCTCACATTTCATGAATGAGACCTAATGAGCTGAAGCATTCATTTACACCAGATCTCCATAATCTAAGACAGATAAAATGTTGCAGTGACTTGCTGCTTTTTTGCCTTAAAAGAAAAACAACATTTATTTTGAAAGAAAAAGGACAGTTTGAGTTTTAGTTATAGGGTTATATTTTTGTTATTTTCTTCATGTGCATGGCTTTGGTCAACCATTGTTTTTTTTACTGCTGCTTTAGTGAGACTTCACACACACATGCTAACAGCTGCCTTCAACATTTCATGCATTATGAACATGGCGGGCTGCCACGAGGAGGTTTTTTTTCATACGCTTGTGGAAATGCACAAATTCAATAATTACAGCTGGATCTGGAGCTAAAACAGGACACAGCAGCAGAAGCCCCATACATACAAAACGCTCTGCACTTAAACCATAAAGACCCACAGCACACATGTACACACACATACATCATAACCCCCCCATGTACAGTCGTTGAATGCACAACGGCTCTAACACACTTACTGTGTCAGAAGCCCCTCAGACTGTGTGTCCTGCTGGTGGTTGGACCTCCAGGCCTCATCAATATTGTAAACTGGTACTTAGCAGACAAAAGACAGCAAAGACCAGAGGAGAAGACACCTGGGGGCAGAGAGGGAGCAGCGAGGAGGTGGAGGAAAGAGGCAAAGATGTGCTGAGGGGCGGTCTGGTTATCCATCTATCCGGCGGTTCATGGGTCAGACGAGTGTTTGGGGAAGAGATTCTGCAGCTGTTTGTGTGCTCCAGCTTTCAGGAACCTTTTCTCCAGAAAAGAAACATTTTGTTTCGCCAGCTTTGCTCTGAACTCTTCGTTCTCTCTGTATTCCCCTCTGACGCCGTGCAGCAGCAGCATGCGGGGCGGTACCAGGCTGCAGAACTGCACACGCATGCTCGGCCGGCCCGTCCAGCACACGCATGCTCGGCCGGCCCGTCCAGCACACGCATGCTCGACTGGCCCGTCCTGCACATGCATGCTCGGCCAGCCCGTCCCGCACATGCATGCTCGGCCGGCCCGTCCAACACACGCATGCTCGAGTGGCCCGTCCAACACACGCATGCTCGACTGGCCCGTCCAGCACACGCATGCTCGGCCGGCCCGTCCAGCACACGCATGCTCGACCGACCCGTCCAACACACGCATGCTCGGCCGGCCCGTCCAGCACACGCATGCTCGGCCGGCCCGTCCAACACACGCATGCTCGGCCGGCCCGTCCAACACACGCATGCTCGGCCGGCCCGTCCAACACACGCATGCTCGACCGGCCCGTCCAACACACGCATGCTCGGCCGGCCCGTCCAACACACGCATGCTCGGCCGGCCCGTCCAACACACGCATGCTCGGCCGGCCCGTCCAACACACGCATGCTCGGCCGGCCCGTCCAACACACGCATGCTCGACCGGCCCGTCCAACACACGCATGCTCGGCCGGCCCGTCCAACACACGCATGCTCGAGTGGCCCGTCCAACACACGCATGCTCGGCCGGCCCGTCCAACACACGCATGCTCAGCTGGCCCGTCCAACACATGCACGCTCTGCCGGCCTGTCCAACACACGCATGCTCAGGCCCGTCCTGCACACGCATGCTCAGGCCCGTCCTGCACACGCATGCTCGACTGGCCTGTCCAACACATGCACGCTCAGGCCAGTCGAGCATGCGTGTGCGGGATAAGTGGCGGCAGCCTGGTACCGCCACTTATCCAACACACGCATGCTCGACTGGCCCGTCCAACACACGCATGCTCGACCGGCCCGTCCAACACATGCATGCTCGGCCGGCCCGTCCAACACACGCATGCTCGAGTGGCCCGTCCAACACACGCATGCTCGGCCGGCCCGTCCAACACACGCATGCTCAGCTGGCCCGTCCAACACATGCACGCTCTGCCGGCCTGTCCAACACACGCATGCTCAGGCCCGTCCTGCACACGCATGCTCAGGCCCGTCCTGCACACGCATGCTCGAGTGGCCCGTCCAACACACGCATGCTCGGCCGGCCCGTCCAACACACGCACGCTCTGCCGGCCTGTCCAACACACGCATGCTCAGGCCCGTCCTGCACACGCATGCTCAGCTGGCCCGTCCAACACATGCACGCTCTGCCGGCCTGTCCAACACACGCATGCTCAGGCCCGTCCTGCACACGCATGCTCAGCTGGCCCGTCCAACACATGCACGCTCTGCCGGCCTGTCCAACACACGCATGCTCAGGCCCGTCCTGCACACGCATGCTCAGCTGGCCCGTCCAACACATGCACGCTCTGCCGGCGTGTCCAACACACGCATGCTCAGGCCCGTCCAACACACGCATGCTCAGGCCCGTCCTGCACACGCATGCTCGACTGGCCCGTCCAACACATGCACGCTCAGGCCCGTCCCGCACACGCATGCTCGACTGGCCCGTCCAACACACGCATGCTCTGCCGGCCCGTCCAACACACGCATGCTCTGCCGGCCTGTCCAACACACGCATGCTCGGCCGGCCTGTCCAACACACGCATGCTCGGCCGGCCTGTCCTGCACACGCATGCTCGACTGGCCCGTCCAACACACGCACGCTCAGGCCCGTCCCGCACACGCATGCTCGACTGGCCCGTCCAACACACGCATGCTCTGCCGGCCTGTCCAACACATGCACGCTCGGCCGGCCTGTCCTGCACACGCATGCTCGGCTGGCCCGTCCAACACACGCACACTCAGGCCTGTCCAACACACGCATGCTCGGCCAGCCCGTCCAACACACGCATGCTCGGCCAGCCCGTCCAACACACGCATGCTCGGCCAGCCCGTCCAACACACGCATGCTCGGCCAGCCTGTCCAACACACGCATGCTCAGGCGTCCTGCAGGAATCATGAAGCCATGAGGCCTGACTGAGTGACAGACATGAAGGAAGAGAGAGGATGTGTTTACTTCTCCTCCTGCTGAACACCCAACCGGTGTGTCCACAGCATCGGCTCAGTTAACAAAATCAATAAGCCTGCGTGTGTGTGAACGTGTTGTGGAGTGTGTTTGAGCTGGTGAGGGAGGAGGCGAGTGTGTATGCGTGTGCAGGTGAGAGAGTTGTTCCCAGAGCGGGACGTCCTTTCTCTCGCATCAATTATTGAGGCGTCAGGACACACTGGGAGCTCAGAGGAGGGGGTTACAGGTCAGGAGACCAGGACTCTGAAGGGCTTTCAGGGGCCTCAGGGTCCCTCACTCCATCCACACACACACACACACACACACACATCTGTTCACACACGCATGGCTACCAGAGGACACTGGATATATGGGCATATGGGGGGGGGCAAATGACAGCACGTCTTTGAAGGACAGTTTCCTCCATTATTCACAATATTTAAATTCAGTCCAATTACCCAAGAAGGAAACACCTCTCCGTCTCGGCCATGCAGTTGTACAGTTTAGTTGTAATGCCTTTTTTATTTGACAGGTTATCTGTCTACTGTATGTGTGATGGTGTGGAACAGAGTACGACCTGGTGTGTTTAAACTTAGAATTTTTACATTTTACTGTGTGAACATTTGTGTGTGTGTGTGTGTGTGTGTGTGTGTGTGTGTGTATATTTATACATACACACATATATATATATATATATATATATATATATATATATATATATATATATATATATATATATATATATATATATATATATATTTTTTTTTTTTTTTTTTAAGGAAATACTCCTTAAATGAGAGTTGGTTGGGAAAAAAGTGGGAATAGAATGGAGCAACCCAAATCGTGTTGAAATCCTTGAGACGGGTTCTGAGGAAAACATGGCTGAACTGTGATGTGATTGCACATTATACCAACAACTCATTTGTTTTAAATGTTTTTTTATCATTATTTCATCTCATTTTATTCATCTTTCTTTATTTCATGTGAAGCAGCATAAGTTTAAACTTATTCTGTTGTTTCCGAGTCTCCAGTTTCCTGTTTTATCTGCTGGTTGTATCGTCTTGGTTTGTTGGTCATTTAGTTGGAGTTTCTGAACCTTATATCTGGTTTATTCTGTTTGCCTTCTAGACTCTAGCCTGTTTTTTCTGTCTTACCTGTCTTTATCCCCCAGATGTCCTCGGCTGCCTTCCTCTTATCACATGATCACCATGTCACCTCCGGTTCCCTGCACTCATCAGACATTCACTTATCTCCCCAGCCCTCCCCGTGAACACTCCTTGGTTTTCATTGCTCTTCACCAGTTCCGGCTGCTCTCCTGTGTCAGCCAGCTTTGTGTTTGTTTACACCTCAGCTCTGTCTCCTGTTTATCGGAGTGAAGCTTCTTGGTTTTCTGACCACGTCAGCACTTATTTAAAGCTATCGTCTCTCATTTCAGAATCAGTTGAGAATTTTTTAAAAAAGCAGCCTGCCCCCCCCCCCCCACACACAGCCCTCCCCTTTCTGCATGTTGATCCCTCCCACCGAGTACCGCCCTCCTCCTTAACCACAGCCAGCCTTATCACAACAGCTCCACAGCGTAATACTTATCCCACAATAATTAACAACAGGAGCATCTGGCCACGTATATAATATCTGTCTTTCTCAACCGCCGGGATGTTTAAGGTGCGTTTTAGCTGGTTTCTGCATCTGTAAGAGACTGCCGGGTTCCAGCGGCATCATGAGTTCACTGAATGCATTTGTCACAGGGTGAAAAGACAGGTGCTGCCAGAGACTGGACTCTGCCCTTTAGCTTGGTTTTTAGCATGCTTTTTATGGTTTTTGTGTGGTTTTAACTTTGTTTTTATCTCCAAGCTAGTGGGAGCTTTTATCAAACTGACTGGCAGCACCTGGAGAGAAGGACTCCTCCCCTGACTTAAATAGATACAGCAGGATTAAAAGCAGGTGTGCAGGCAGAGACAGCAGGACGGAGAGGAGAACAGAGAGGACTGGGCACAGGAGGCCCAGCCGGGGGAGGACATCGGATCCCCCGGCTGGGGGCTCAAGAGATGGCGGCAGCGACGGAGATGGAGGGCAGCCGCGGACCCACAGAGGCCTACGGCTGCCCAGAGCCAGAGGAGCAGCAGTGGAAGTCCCGGGTAGCCTTTGTCCAGGAGTGTGGCTGCCGGGATGAGCAGCTGCTGTGGACCCAGGACGGAGCCAAGACAGCCGAGGAAGCCGAGAGAGAGTCGCCGACCACCGCAAGTCTTTTAAACCCTTTTCAGTCTTTCTTTTATTAGTTTTAGTTCCGTTTATTTCATTACCTCAGACTTTTATTTAGGCCTATTTTTTTATTACTTTTATTAGCTTAGGAGTTTTATTTATTTATTTATTTTTCAATAAAGCTTTTATTTGTTTTACCACTTCCTACTGGCGATGGTCTTCCTTTCCTTCCCCTCCTCTAGCAGTCGCTGGTATCAAAAGAATCATCCGTGACACATTCAGGACAACACTGATGACAACAACGCTAGTTTAGCTAGCTGACATTCCGACGCCGTCTGTCCACACAGAGAAAACCACCAGCAGAGTTTCCAGTCATCAGCAGCATTGTTATAAACTTATACATTTAAGTACAACTCACACATAAAAGTAAAAAACAAATGAACAAAAAGCCTACCTGTTCAACAAAAATCTGCTGTATCAGCATCAGTTTCACTCCCAGATCCTCCTGGAGCTTCCTCCAGGACTCTTCTCTCTGCCCTAATGTTCATTCCACCTGATGTTTATTCTCTGCTTTCAGTCCGTCCTGGTCTCTGCTTCTGCAGATTTTCCCTCCCGGAGCTTCCTCCACATCACCCGATAATTCTCCGGCCTTCCATCCTGCATTGGTCACCTTTTCCTCTTCGTCTGCCTTTCTTTCACAGCCTTTATCCACCTGCAGTTTCCTCCAGCGGCGAACGTAACACAGGGAGTCAGCTGTCAGGGAAGTGTCGGCTTGAGGAGGGGATTGGATTGAGAGCAGAGAGAAGTGAGACAAAAGCTATGTTGACCAATGTAAGCCAAGTGGCCGGATGGCTCCTATTGGTTAACGTCTTTGCAGCCCAGCAGCCACTAGAGTGGATGTTTTTGGGGGGTTTTTTCATTGTTTTTTGCTCTTCAGATCGTGTAGATTGTACTATAGGACCATAACCACCATCTAAATGAGGTTATTAATAATGATCAAACTTTCAAATAGACTATAGCTTTAAAGCAAATGTTTGTATTTCTGACACCTGCTTGCCTCCGTATTTGTTCGGTCTAACATTCGTGTCCTCACATCATAAGTTGTGAAAGATGTAATGGCTCCGTCCAACTGGGAGCAAACTGAAGACCACAACAAGGAAGGTAAACAGCAGAAACCTAGAATCGGCCAGGATGTTCTTTGGGCGTCAGGCGTGTTTTTGATGCCCAAATCACATTTGATGTGTATGCAGGGTTTTTTTTTTTTTTTTTACCAATAACAGCAAAATCAGGCTAAATGTGCCTTACCACATAGAGGATGAGATACAAGGAGGGCTTGGACAAGGTTTGAACCCCAACCTCCCTCATGATAGTCATGCATACTAAGGCTGCGTACACACCAAATGCAATTTGGGCGTCGAAAACGCCCTAAAAGTTTGATGCTGGGTCGCTAAAAAGCCAAAACGCTTGATTTCCAGCGTCGTGATGGCCCAGACGCGCATCGAGCGATGTCCAGCCAAGACGTGCTTTAAACCCATGAGGCGAGCCCCTCCTTAGGGCTGGACGATAATTCAATATTGATATATATATACCTATAGAGGTTTTTTCAATAGAAAAAAACGAGGGTCAATAAAAGTTCAATATAGGAACACAGTTTTGCGCTGTAGCCTATCAGTCACTACTTCCGCCAAACCAATCACAAACGCAGACCCAGGCAAAGGCTGAATTGGAATTCAGTGTTAGTGTGATCTTTATTATGAATAGGTCATTCAGCAAATGCTTAAAGGGGAAGTTCGGTTTCTTTCAATCTGGATCTTTTTTCTAGCATGAAATACATTCATTTACTCACCCAGACAGTTTTGGTGCAACTTGAATTCCTTTGGGAGATATTTAGATCCACTCCAGATCCGTGTATGTCCAATATAAGGACAAATCACCACAAAAAAGCCGCTTCAAGCTCACAGGGGTCTGACTACTGTTTAGTAACAAAACATTGGTGAAATGAAGGAGTTTGTGGCAGATAATGCCTTATTTAGAGGCTGCGCGAGGTTGCCCGCATCACTTCCATTATATTGGACATACGCTGATCTGGAGTGGATCTAAATATCTCCTGAAGGAATTCAAGATATACCAAACCTGTCGGGGTGAGGAAATGAACTTATTTCATGCTAGAAAATGGATCCAGGTTTAAAAAGAACGAACTTCCCCTTTAAATGGCCAAGGCTGCACCTAAAATGGCTTTTAATTTGATAATGGCTTTTTTTTTTGATAAATATTGATATTGATACAGATTTTTTTTTTTATCGATAATTTTTTTTCTATATCATTCAGCTCTACCCCTCCTTTTTCTTTTTCCTGTCACTGGTCTGTCTGCACCATGGCAGATGCAGTAGAGAGAGCGGATCGGTTTTATGTGATAAACAAATCTAGGGAACGTCAGCGTCTCTGCTCCGTGTCTGCTTCATCAGATGATTCCAGGAGTGTGATGAGTTTCACTGTTTACGCCAACTGACGAGGGGCGCTTTCAGCCGTCTGATCCGGCCCAGTTTAACATCTCGCTGTCCCGATGTGGGGCAGCATTATCAGCCCAGTACATCTCATCGGCACAGCAAATCATCAAACCGCCGTTCAGAAACTGGGACCGGACGCAGATCACAGTTTATCCTCCTCTGTCTTCAGAGAGAGAGGAGATTCCCCTGGTTCTTCTTGGTGTTTCCGTCCTGTCAGAAAATGTGTGTCTGTGTCATGACATTGAGTCACTGTGATTGGTTAACACCCCGCATCAAGACGCCAAAGTTCAGATTTTCCAACTCCAGCGTCTGCAGCTTATGACGTGCATAACATGTGTCAAAGCTAAAAAATCTCAAAACTCAATGCGCGAAACGCGTGTAGACGTGCTGCACCCGGGTTTTTCAGCGCTACAGGGTTTTAGACGTCGTCCATTGACTTTGCATGTAAACCTGACGCCCAAATCGTGTTTGGTCTGAACACACCACAACTAGTCAGCCAAGGGAAATCTTTGTAGCCAATCAGCCTGGGGTGACATAACTTGGAGGTATAGGTGGTGAACAAACATACCTGAATTGTGTTCATTTATTCCATTGAAACCTTTTCAGTCAACATAATTATATCTAGTAAATGCAAAATTTTTCTGAACATGTAAACATGATGAATTCATGTTTACAGAGAGAGAAATAAAATTAAATGAATGAAAATTAAATGAAATGAAAAAATACTTTATCTATCCCAGAGGGGAAATTCAACATTGTAAAAAAGCTCACTCTTTTTTTTTGTTTGTTTGTCTGTTTTTAACAATATAACATTAATATGAAATAATATAACAATAATAAGTCAGTCAGTCTTGTTCTTCAGGATGATGCTTCTGGCAGGAATGAATTTCTGTATCTCTCCGTCCTACAGTGAACTTGACGCAGCCTCCCACTGAACACACTCTGTTGATTCTTCACCGTGTCGTGGAGAAGAGGAAGAATCCTCCATCATCTTCATCAGCTTGTGCAGCATTCTTTTCTTAACGATCATCTCCAGCTAGCAGAGTTATTCCCAGCACAGAACCAGCTTTCTTGATCAGCTTGTTTAGTTTCTTCAAGTCTCTGATTCTGATGCTGCTTCCCCAGCAGATGCTGCAAAGCTGATTGCACTTTCCACAACAGACTTGTAGAAGATCTGCAACATCTTGGTGCAGATGTTGAATGATCTCAGCTTCCTTAAGAAGTAGAGTCTGCTCTGATCTTTCTTGCAGATGTAGTCAGCGTTGCATTTCCAGTCGAGAACTCCACCACCTCCACAACCTCTTCCAAGATGTAGACAGGACTATGCTGCTTATTCTTGCTCCTCCGAAAGTCAACAATCATTTCTTTATTCTTGCTGGTATTTAAGATGAGCTGATTGTTACCATTTCACAAACTGACTGACCAGTTCCCTGTACTCGGCTTCTTGTCCATCACTGATACACCCCACAACTGCAGAGTCATCAGAGTATTTCTGCAGATGACAGGATCAGAGTTGTACTGGAAGTCTGAGGTGTACAGTGTAAAGAGGAATGGTGAGAGTACAGTTCCTTGTGGTGCTCCAGTGCTGCTGATCACCATCTCTGACACACAACCTTTCAGTCTCACAAACTGTGGTCTGTTTGTTAGGTAGTCGTAAATCCAGGTGGATATGGAGGATCCACCTGGAAGTTATGGAGCTTCTCACATAGCGAAGCAGCTGAATAGTATTAATGGCACTTGAAAAATCAAAGAACATGACCCTCAAAGTGCTGCCTGACTGGTCCAGATGAGAGTGGGCTCTCTGAAGCAGGAAGATGATGGCGTCTTCAACCCCAAGCCCATTACGATATGTGAACTGTAATGGGTCCTGAAAGGTATTCACTAGAGATGCACCGATGCATCGGCTGGACATCGGTTTCGGCCGATGTTTGCCTTGTTAACTGCCATCGGCCAATAAAAATTATGTTCGCCAATGGCAGTGGCTGATTATTATATAGCCTATATATATATACAGTATATATATATGTATATGTATATACATATATATATATATATATATATATATATTTATATGTATATATACACGTATAATGATTAACATGTGTCATCAACACTGTTCTTAAGAAAAACTCTTTTTCCCCTTCTTTTTTGGGCGGGTGGGGGGAGATACTGGTAGAAGGCATCCACGCACTTTCCTCAGTAGAGAAACAAAGATGGCGGCGGTCGTGTGGCAATATTTTACCGTTTCAGAAAAAGATCAGCGTAACGCAGTTTGCAGTACGTGCTCCACAAATATTTTTTATTGGGCCATGAAAATAATCTTCTCACTGAGTATGTTTTTGTTTATTAGGCTAAAACCACTCAATTTTGTTGGGCAATATACTGAAGCATTCTTTTTAGTGATTATCAGTCCCAGGTTTTTGAAAAGTTTTCAGAAAAGAGCTTGTTATAACTAATGTCAACCACAAAGTGACATTAAAAGTTGTTTCTGTTTCATGAATTGGTCTGATTGAATTTGTGCTAATTCAAGGATAGACTGATTAAGAGCTGAAAGACTTGTAAATTTCTGTGGCACAAAGGAAATAATAAATAAAAATAGAAAACATCGGCCATCGGCCAAGTTGTTATGTTAAACATCAGTATCGGTATCGGCCCAGACTTTCACAATCGGTGCATCCCTAGTATTCACTTGCCTGTTGAGGTGAGCCAGTAAGAGTCTCTCCAGGACTTTCATGATGTGAGATGTCAGGGCAACTGGTCTGTAGTCATTTGGTTCAGCTGGTTGTGGTTTTTTAGGGACTGGAACAAGACAGGATGTTTTCCACAGCACAGGAACTCTGTTCTGTCTCAGGCTGGTGTTAAAAAGGTGCTGGAGAACCGGACATAGTTGTTCTGAGCAGGTCTTGAGAACTCTGGGACTGACATCATCTGGACCTGCAGCCTTGTTCCAGTTCAGTTTCTCCAGTTGTTTCTTGACCTGGTCACAGGAGACAGTCAGGCTGGAGGTGGAGACAGAGGAGGTCTCAGGATGTCCTGATGTGGAGAGAGATGAGGCTGTGTTCAGGTCCATGACTGAGGTGCAGGGTGACAGAGTGGAGGTGGGACAGGAAAGCTGTGGGCTCATGGAGGGTGCGTGGTGTGTTGGGTTGTCAGCAGGGGGGAACTGAACCTATTGAAGAACATGTTTTGTTTGTTTGCTCTGTCCAGACCTCCGTCAGTCTGATCCCCCTTTGACTTGAAGCCAGTGATCTTCTTCATTCCCGACCACACATCCCTCACGTTGTTCTGCTGGAGCTGCTCTCCAACTTCTTCCTGTCGTCCTCCTTGCATTTCTTAGTCTGTGTTTTCAGTTGTCTTTGTGTGGTCTTCAGTAACTCCCTGTCTCCATCCCTGAAAGCTTTCTTTTTGATGTTCAGCAGCTTTTTCAGGTCACTGGTGATCCAGGGTTTGTTATTGGGGAAGCACCTCACTGTTCTTGTTGGAATGATGCTGTCCACACAGAGGTTTATGTAATCTGTCACACACTCAGTCATGATGTTGGTGTCATCTCCATGAGGTTCACAGAGGACATTCCAGTCTGTGGCCTCAAAGCACCCTCTCAGAGCATCTTCAGCCTCAGTAGACCAGGTTTTAATCGTCCTCCTAATGACTGGTTGCTGCTGAACGATGGGCTTGTAGGTGGAGGTGAGAAGAACCAGATTATTATCTGCTCTTCCTAAAGGAGACAGGGCAGAGGAGCTGTATGCATTCTTAGTATTTGCATAAAATATGTCTCACATCTTATTTTCTCTGGTGGAGCAGCTGACAAACTGCTGGAAAGTTGGTAATGTAGCAGAGAGGGAGATGTTGTTGAAGTCTCCAGACATCGCCATGAATGAGTTTGGATGCTGTGTTTGTAGTTTACCCACGACAGAGCTGATGACATCACAGGCTGTCTCTGGTGCGGTACCTGGTATTATATAAACCGCTACCAAAATAACACAGGCAAACTCTCTGGGTAAATAATATGGACGGAAACTCACAGCTAACAGTTTAATGTCTCTTGAACAGATCTTCTCCTTGACACTGACGTGTCCTGGATGGCACCAACGCTGATTGACCAGCACTGCAATTCCACCTCCCTTTAGCTTCCCGCTGAGCTGTTTATTTCGGTCTGCACGGACCGTCTTGAAGCCGTGTACAGACGCATTACAGTCCGGGATGTGTTCATGCAGCCATGTCTCGGTGAAACACATGATACTGCATTCTCTGTACTCTTTCTGAGACCTTGTTAGCACTTCAAGCTGGTCCATCTTGTTAGCTAGCGATCTCGCATTACCCATCAAAACAGTTGGAAGAAACGGTTTAAATCTTAACCGTTTTTCGCTCTGCCTTACCCCTGCCCTGCATCCTCTTGTCTTTCTCTTTAACTCCACTGGGATTTGATGTGTTATTTTGCTAGTAATCTTGATTTGGGAGAGTTTTAACAGTTGATCCCTGTGCTAAACAATTTTTCTGTTTCATGGATACACATCATAACAAGTAGTGAAAAAAAAACTAAATATATGAAGAAAATCTCCTGAATTGCACAGCCTTCAAACCAGCATAAAAAGTCCCCTCAGGAAAACCTAATTTAACAAATAATGTCAATAAAAAAGACAACTATATTTGAAAAAAACACAAAATCTAAGAAAGAGCTGTTACAAACTGCAGCCACCTAGCAGCGCATTCCAGAACTTTTTTGGGAACATGAAGTAATTGTGTAAAATGGACTAAATTTATTACAGTAAATCCAAAAACCTGGAATTCCCCTTTTTCAGGTTGTAAGGGGTCACGCTGAACCAAAGAATCAGCTGTATGATTATCTGTCATCTGGGGGACATCTCAGTCAGCTGAGGTTTGCTGGATCTCTGGTTCTGTCGTATCTGCTCAGAAATCACCTTCAGATCAGGACGAAACTGCTGCTTTATGTTGACCAAGTGTCCGCAGAGCAGCTCTGGAACTTCTACATCAACTACAGCAGATCCAGAAGGACAGAGTCCTGATCCCCTTCTCCAGAAAACCTGTCCCTCCCCCGCAAAAGCTTCCAGCCTCAATATCAGCTCCACCACATCTTCTGTGTTGAGGCCGAAGTTCCCACAGAGATTCGGTCCGAACCTTGTTGCTTCTCCACCCCCAACCCCCCACCATCAGTGGAAGCGGGGACGGCTGATGCATGTTGCGTTAAAGGGGTGGGCAGCCCAGCCGAGCCCGCCCGCGTCTGGGCCGGGGCCCGGCTCATGAAATATTGACGGCCGAGTGTCCCTTCCAGGAGCTGGCTCACTCTGCGATGGAGAGGGGGTGGGGGGAGCAGGAGGGCTGCATTAATATTTCAGACTGCAATCTCCTGCTTGACAAACTCCCCCACGTGATTGGGTAAAAAGCCGCTGGCATTGCCCCCACATCACCTCCATCCTCCCTCCACCTCTCCTTGGTCTGTGGTCGCCGCCGCTCGTAAACCCGAGCTGGTTCCTGGATCTGGATGATCTGCGGTGGATGCCGAGGAACGATGTGGGAGCGGGGGCGTGTGGAGACGGGCGAGGTAATTAATTACGGCCAGTGGGTCTGGCAGGCCCTGGTAGTCGTGGGCCCTGGACCGCGGCCTCCAGGGGGCCCCGCCGGTGGCTCCCACCGAATGAAGTGGCATCCATTTTTTATGAAGAGCAGGTTATCCTATTTAGTCAGATTAAAACAAGCGAGGAGGAAGAGGAGGAGGAGGAGAGGAGGCAGATCCAGGGAGAAGAGAGCAAGCCAGTAAAAATACCTTCCTCTTCCTCCCATTTATCCCTCTTTTCCTCCCCATGTCTGCTTTACTTTACTCTCAAGCTTCACTCAACCCCCCACCCCCCCAGTCCCTCTCCTAGGCTTTCTCCATCACCATCGTCTGTCCCATCAGCTCCATCAGACACCCCCCAACCCCCCCAATCACCCTCCCATTAACCCGCTTATGGCTGCGGAGTACCAGACCCTCCAGGTGGGCTGGAACCCACAGCCTCCGTTTTAGCGCCGCTGTTTTCCATCACATGTGTGTTCAAGCTTCTTTACCTCCTGGACCAGGGAAGCGTCATGATCCGGAACCAGGACTCATAAACCGGAACCAGGACTCATGAACCAAAAGCAGGACTCATGAACCGGAACCAGGACTCATGAACCAAAAACAGGACTCATGAACCGGAACCAGGACTCATGAACTGGAACAAGGACTCATAAACAGGAACCAGGACTCATGAACTGTAACCAGGACTAATGAACCAGAACCAGGACTCATGAACCCGGACCAGGACTCATGATCTGGAATCAGGACCCATAAACCGGAACCAGGACTAATGAACCAGAACCAGGACTCATAAATCGGAACCAGGACTCATAAATCGGAAACCAGGACTCATAAATCGGAACCAGGACTCATGAACCTGAACCAGGACTCATGAACCAAAAGCAGGACTCATGAACCGGAACCAGGACTCATGAACCGTAACAAGGACTCATAAACAGGAACCAGGACTCATGAACCAGAACCAGGACTAATGTACCAGAACCAGGACTCATGAACCGGAACCAGGACTCATGAACCAGAACCAGGACTAATGTACCAGAACCAGGACTCATAAACCTGAACCAGGTCTGAAGGCGTTCTGCCTTTCGTTGTTTAAACAAACATCTCTGCTCAGACGTTAATGTGAGGGGAAATAAATGAGATTCTGCTGTGAATAATTCATTGATGGGAATCATCTCTGCTTCCACTGTCACAGCAGACAGGCCTTTAGCCCCACCCACAGAATTTGATTCAGCCAATGAAATTGCTCAGACTGCCAGCTTGTAGAATTCCAGCAACCATTACTGACATCTCTGGAAGTCTGTGTGGAGTATTTACAACAACATCAGGATAAGTTTAAGCCATCAACAGTAAGCATTAATTTACCTACTGTAACCATGTGCTTTCTCTTTTAACCCTTAAAGGCACCTTTATGCTCTCTGCTTAAGATAAAAGCCTTTTGTCCGTCTGCTGCATTCGTTACCAGTGAAATTAGCTAATTTTGTCAGGACGTAGTCCTACGTAGGAAACAGAGCAGTACCACCGGAAACTGTGAGCAGCAGTGTGCGAACCATACCTTGGGCTTCAGGGATGAGAGTGGGGGTGTGTGGGAGTGGGGGGTCTGCAAGTAAGATTATGATGACAACTCTAAATTAATCTGACAAGTGTTTTGTGTGTTGCGCCATCTTGCGGTGCCGCCATTGCCTGGGGAATGAGTCCTAATGACCTCGTATCTGCCAACATGGAAAGCAGCGTGAGTATCTGGATTTACAACGTTGGACAGTCGTCTAAGGCAATGGTAACATATACAGTTACAGTGCAGAATTGTTAGGCAAGTTGTATTTTTGAGGATTAATTTTATTATTGAACGACAACCATGTTCTTAATGAACCCAAAAGCTGAATATTTTTGGAAGTTGGAGTGGGGCTTTTTTAGTTTTAGCTATTTTAGGAGGATATCTGTGTGTGCAGGTGACTCAACAATAAACAAATATATACCCATTTCAATTATTTATTTTCACCAGGAAAACCAATATAACAGCTCAACATTCACAAATATACATTTCTGACATTCAGAAACAAAACAAAAACAAATCAGTGACCAATATAGCCACCTTTCTTTGCAAGGACACTCAAAAGCTGCCATCCATGGATCCTGTCAGTGTTTTGATCTGTTCACCATCAACATTGCGTGCAGCAGCAACCACAGCCTCCCAGACACTGTTCAGAGAGGTGGACTGTTTTCCCTCCTTGTAAATCTCACATTTGATGAGGGGCCACAGGTTCTCTATGGGGTTCAGATCAGGTGAACAAGGAGGCCATGTCATTAGTTTTTCTTCTTTTAGACCCTTTCTTGCAGCCACGCTGTGGAGTACTTGGATGCGTGTGATGGAGCATTGTCCTGCATGAAATTCAGGTTTTTCTTGAAGGATGCGGACTTCTTCCTGTTCCACTGCTTGAAGAAGGTGTCTTCCAGAAACTGGCAGTAGGACTGGGAGTTGAGCTTGACTCCATCCTCAACCCGAAAAGGCCCCACAAGCTCATCTTTGATGATAGCAGCCCATACCAGTACCCCACCTCCACCTTGCTGGCGTCTGAGTGGGACTGGAGCTCTCTGGCCTTTACCGATCCAGCCACGGGCCCATCCATCTGGCCCATACCAGTACCCCACCTCCACCTTGCTGGTGTCTGAGTGGGACTGAGCTCTCTGGCCTTTACCGATCCAGCCACGGGCCCATCCATCTGGCCCATACCAGTACCCCACCTCCACCTTGCTGGCGTCTGAGTGGGACTGGAGCTCTCTGGCCTTTACCGATCCAGCCACGGGCCCATCCATCTGGCCCATACCAGTACCCCACCTCCACCTTGCTGGTGTCTGAGTGGGACTGGAGCTCTCTGGCCTTTACCGATCCAGCCATGGGCCCATCCATCTGGCCCATACCAGTACCCCACCTCCACCTTGCTGGCGTCTGAGTGGGACTGGAGCTCTCTGCCCTTTACCGATCCAGCCACGGGCCCATCCATCTGGCCCGTCAAGACTCACTCTCATTTCATCAGTCCATAAAACCTTAGAAAAATCAGTCTGAGATATTTCTTGGCCCAGTCTTGACGTTTCAGCTTGTGTGTCTTGTTCAGTGGTGGTGGTTTTTCAGCCTTTCTTATCTTGGCCATGTCTCTGAGTATTGCACACCTTGTGCTTTTGGGCACTCCAGTGATGTTGCAGCTCTGAAATATGGCAAAACTGCTGGCAAGTGGCATCTTGGCAGCTGCACGCTTGACTTTTCTCAGTTCATAGGCAGTTATTTTGCGCCTTGGTTTTTCCACGTTTCTTGCGACCCTGTTGACTATTTTGAAAGAAACGCTTGATTGTTGGATGATCACGCTTCAGAAGCTTGGCAATTTTAAGAGAGCTGCATCCCTCTGCAAGATATCTCACTATTTTTGACTTTTTGGAGCCTGTCAAGTTCCTCGATGACCCATTTTACCAAAGGACTGGAAGTTGCCTAATAACTATGCACAGTAATAGTCAATAATAATTTGATATTAATGAGTCCTTTTGGTTCTTTAAGAACATGGTTGTTGTTCAATAATAAAATTAATCCTCAAAAATACAATTTGCCTAATGATAATATTTTATAAGACTGTACAGACTACGTAGCCTTCACATGTTCTGCAGATGAAACTAAAGGCTGCAGGACACCGTCTTCCTGATCCGTTTGTGTTTCTGACTGAACTGCTTTTATTTTCTGGTCCCAACGTTGCCCTGATCAGAGCAAATAACCTGATATTTCACAATATCTCCCAGATTAGTCATTAACTCTCAGCAACACCACAGCTGTCTCTGTTAGCATTAGCTAGCATCATAACATTATGCGGTGCATCATTTTCGGGAGCATTAATATGTGAAATAAAGTTTCAGATTTATGAATGTTCACCATAATTTACCGTGTTTTTGTTGTTGGGGATTAAATCCAGTGATTTCTCCGCTGTGGCAGCAAGTTATTCCTCCTCTGCTCAGTGTGTCCGATATTCCTCCCGATACGAACACACTGACATCAGTGGACTGAGCAGCACCGTCCACTTTAGTCACAGACAGCAGAAATCTTAATGAAATGAATGTCTTATAAAGGTTCTAGATGCTGACTGGGATTAAAAGTTCTGATGCTGACTAGGATTAAAGGTTCTGGATGATGACTGGGATTAAAGGTTCTAGATGCTGACTAGGATTAAAGGTTCTGATGCTTACTGGGATTAAATGTTCTAGATGCAGACTAGGATTAAAGGTTCTGATGCTTACTGGGATTAAATGTTCTAGATGCGGACTAGGATTAAAGGTTCTGGATGCTGACTGGGATTAAAGGTTCTAGATGATGACTGGGATTAAAGGTGGCGGATGCTGACTGGGATTAAAGGTGGCGGATGATGACTGATGCAGTTTTACAATTTAAAAAACAGACTGACCAAAAATAGCAAATAATGGCGTTTTTAGGGTTAAACAGCAGTTTCTAACATTTTACATGTTTCCTGCTGTTGGAGGGAGTAAATGATTCAAGGTCAGCTGCCAGGATAACTGACTGTACCCTCCTCTGGGCAGAGGAGGTGTGAGGGAGATCATCTTTACATAAAGAAGATGTTCTCCTTCTGGACCTTGTTGCAACCAGAAAAAGCCCTCTGAGCTCCTGGAGTGAGGAAGTGAAGTAATCTTCCTCAAAGCCGAAGAGCAAAATGAATTAATAAACTTGCACTTAAGTCAATTCCTAAAACATTTAGACGATCAGCAGCTAAGAGCTGGATCACAAAGCTGTGGTGGGAGTGGAGTGTGACTTCTTCAGTCAGACAGACACAGACGTGATTGTTAACTGTCGCGCCACGGCCAAAGACTGTGAGAAGGATGGATGTAGTCAGGCGCTTCCAGGGTGTCCCATCCTACCTGTCGTTGACAAATCGTGGAATGTTGTTTTTTTCTCTCATTGATTCATAATCTCATTTGTGTCTCTGTTCTCCAGAGAAAAGAGCTAAAACACCATTGAACACAGTTTCATTCTTCACTGCTTCAGATAACAGGACATCTCTCCATCAAGTCTGATTCCATATGTCACTGATGAGGCTGTAAAATTGTCTGCTCGTTTAACATGGAGAAGCTCCTTATTTTTCTATAGATATGAAATGACATGGTAGGTCTTATTAATGATTCCTTTATTTAATTTTGATCTTTCAGTTGAACTGCAGGCTTAAACCTGGTGTCTGTTTGTTTTTGGCTTAACAATTTAAAGTCGGGAAAGAGAAATAAATGATGTTTATCATCATTTATGATGATAAATGATCATAATCGTGATCATGATCGTGGTCTCACTCACACACCTCATGTGTACGCTCCGCTCCGCATGGTGCAAATGTCAAACATGTAAAGTAGAATTCCAATAAAATAACCTTCACTGAATAAATAAAGTCATTTACAAAAATAGTCTCACAACAAAATAAATCATATCTTATTAAAGGGAAAATGAAGTAAAAATTCAACATCCACAGCAGAAAGCAGATGATGCTGCTGTTTTTAACATCCCAGAATAAAATAAAATCCCACCAAAATAAATAAATAAATATGCTGCATAGAAAGGGCCGCGCTGGACTGCACATGTTGTAAAGAGGAATTAAAACAAAATAGTGAAGACAAAAATGATGCCAAACTGCCCCTAAAGAGGCAAAAATCCACTCCAATTTATTAATATGGATTAGTGAGTGGAGATAACAAAGCAGAGCTGAGGAGTCTGGATGGAGCACCAGCTAATGCAGTACTAACACTAACGTTAATGCTAACGCTAACGGGAAGCCCTGAAGCCTGCATCTGCAAGCTTCGTCTAGAAACAAACATCTAACATTTGTTGAAAAGAAATTATTTTTAAGAAATAAAATCGTGAAAATCAGCTATTGATGCAGAAAATGTCTGCTATGTTTGGAAGTTTTTAAAAAAAAATTAGAATAAATAAATCGTTCAATGAAATTTTGTGCTTTAATGGCCTGTCTAAACAAATAAAACAGGTGTGTACAGATTATTTAAATTGAGCCCTTTTATTTTCAATGTGATCTATTACTGCACCATTTTATCTCTTTTAAATCAGTTTCCATCAGTTTTTTTCTGTTGTCCCTCTTTTTGTAGTAAAATGTTGTAGATTTTGTGTTTATAGCTTAATTCTGATTAGTTCTTGTAAGAGTCTGATTTTATTCCATGAATTATACGTGTGATATGAAATTAAATGAAATGAAAAATTAAATGAAAAATACTTTATTTATCCCAGTAGGGAAATTCTACATTGTAAAAAAGCTCACTCTTTTTTTTTGTTTGTTTGTCTGTTTTTAACAATATAACATTAATATGAAATAATATAACAATAATAAGTCAGTCAGTCTTGTTCTTCAGGATGATGCTTCTGGCAGGAATGAATTTCTGTATCTCTCCGTCCTACAGTGAACTTGACGCAGCCTCCCACTGAACACACTCTGTTGATTCTTCACCGTGTTGTGGAGAGGAGGAAGAATCCTCCATCATCTTCATCAGCTTGTGCAGCATTCTTTTTGAACGATCAGCTCCAGCGGCTCCAGAGTTCTCCCCAGCACAGAACCAGCTTTCTTGATCGGCTTGTTTAGTTTCTTCAAGTCTCTGGTTCTGATGCTGCTTCCCCAGCAGATGCTGCAAAGCTGATTGCACTTTCCACAACAGACTTGTAGAAGATCTGCAACATCTTGGTGCAGACGTTGAATGATCTCAGCTTCCTTAAGAAGTAGAGTCTGCTCTGACCTTTCTTGTAGATGTAGTCAGTGTTGCATTTCCAGTCGAGTCTGTTGTCCAGCTGAACTCCAGGTATTTGTAGTTCTCCACCACCTCCACCTCCTCTTCCAGGATGTAGACAGGACTATGCTGCTTAGTTTTGCTCCTCCTGAAGTCAACAATCATCTCTTTAGTCTTGCTGGTATTTAAGATGAGCTGAACGTTACATAATGTGTTATATACATTTATAATTATTACATACTTGTTATATAAATGTGTTTGTGACGATCTCATAATATATTCTATATGATTTTATTCATGTTTATCACTTCACATTTTACTAGGTTCAGTCTGTTAAAGGCAGGTGGATTTGGTTTAGTTATCAAATAAATAAACCAAAATGAGATTATTACACCAATGCAGTGTTAAATATGAAAACTTGGGCCCCATCATGATGATGGTGATGTTTAATGATGTTTAATACTGTATGGAAGGATTGTTCACCGTAATTCAGCCTTGTCATAGAATAGTGGGCGCTACTAGTTAGCACTGCTGTTAGCACTGATGTACAATGACCGAGGTTTGGTGGGCGGAGCCAAGGCATGCTTGTTACCATGGGTTTCTGTTGTCAATGAGTCTCTAACATGCGTATCTGATGAAACACGGTTCTTTCTCACAGAGGAGGTGGAGTGATACGGAGATCCCTGGAGACATTCGTCCCTCAGCAGTAACCTGCTGTCTCCAGGGCTGTAGACACACACACACACACGCGCACACCCACACACACTCATGTTGGAGTAAAAAAGAGTTGCTGTGTCCTGTTGAACGTCAGGTTTGAAGAGGTTCGCGTTGAGCCTCTGCATACAGGATGTACAGCGGTGACGCCGTCACCAACCCGACACAGACGCAGATGCAGCGTGAGTATGAATCCAGTTTAAAGGAATAGTTCACCCACAAAATGATGGTCCTTCATCTTCTCCTCACCCTCATGCTGAGCAAGACTCTGGAGCACTTTATTATTTTTTCAAATGCACCCTGAGATCTGGGGGGGGGGGGGGGGGGGGTTGGTTATCCGCCGATTTCCCACCCCTGCAAATGTGGTATCATTTAAAAGCCTTGAATTTCCTGTTTAGATAACTGTAGGAGTTAGTTCGGTAGAATGCAGGGGGATGGAGCTTTTAGGTCGACAAATTTTACCCATGAAGGGTCTGGTAGTCTTTTTTTTTGTTATACTTGTATGATCCCCGAGGGGAAATTAGGGCTCTGCATTTTACCCATCTCTGTACTGAGTATCAGAGAGCAGTGGGCTGCTACTTAATATGAAATAATATAACAATAATAAGTCAGTCAGTCAGTCTTGTTCTTTAGGATGATGCTTCTGGCAGGAATGAATTTCTGTATCTCTCCGTCCTACAGCGAACTTGACGCAGCCTCCCACTGAACACACTCTGTTGATTCTTCACCGTGTTGTGAAAGCAGTTGGTAGGGGGTTAAGGACCTTGCTCAGGGGTCCACAGTGGTACACCCAGTGGTCGTGTCGGGGAATCGAACCCGGGTCCTCCGCGCCCAAGCCCATGACGCTGCCACTGGGCTATCCACTCCCCCCTTAGTCTGCCAGTAATTCTATCATTTGCCTTGAAAACTGTTCCTTCTCTTTTACATAAATTTCAACAGATTACAAACAAATCAGAGCAGATATGATGAATTGTCCATAAACTCAAATGCAATTGAATTAAAACCTGTGATCATTTCAGACTTTCTCTTAATCGTGATATGGTAGCCTTGTAAAATGGTGATGAATGGAAACATGCTTTGCTGGAACAGGTATGGAAATATATTTCCATCCATGTCAACATCATCATCTTCTTCTGTGCCAAACAGAGTAGAAGGATTTTCTGCTCTCTTTCTTTGTGTTGGTGTTACTGCTGACGTTGGCAGAGAAAGTATAAGCATAAGAACAGAGGATGAAGATAAGGACTATAACTGTAATACTAAAGAGACTGACAATAACTCTCATGTGGATTTGACCAAGCTGTTTTCCCCTCATCTCCCCTCCCCTTCCCGATTTTCATTTTGTCTTCCCTGATTGCCCTTCTGCCCGTGGTCTCACTCAGCCCATCTACCCTGGCCATCTCCACCTTGTGTTGTTCTTCTACCTGTCTCCTGTCTGCCATCCCGCTGTGGGAGGATTCTGTTAAATGATGCAGGAGGCAGCAGACAGAACTGTAACATGGCAAAGCCAATGGCACGTAAAAACCAGCATGGACGGCACGAAACATCCTCCTGGGGTTGGAGGTGGAGAAGAGGAGCGAGGGCGAGGCAGGTGAAAGCTGAGAGATGGAGGCAGACAAAGAGGAGCACCTGCAGCAGTCGTACTGTCAGCTCTACATTAAAGGAATAGTTCACCCACAGAATGATGTGCCTTCATCTTATCCTCACCCTCATGCTGACCAAGACTCTGGAGCACTTTTTTAATATCTCAAATGCAGCCGGAGATCCGGGGGTGGGGAGTGGGGTTCATTATCCCCCGACTTCCATATTATAGAGCTCACCGGGGCTTGAAACAAAAAGGTCTATAAAAGTCCACATAAACTTGGCGTGCCTTGATCGTGCTTCCTGAACAGATCATGCAGCGACAGTACTGAAGTGGTGACATACACATTTGAGTCATGGTGCAAAGAAGACCCAGTTGTGCCACAAGGCATCATGGGAAATAATCTGGATGAGGAGGTGTGGTCATATGGCAGCATCTCAGAAGGGCTGCTGCCTGCAAAGGGACAGCGGGAGCAGTGAGTGAGTGCCGGGAAACAGGGAGGGAGGGGCTGATGGCAGGCAGCTCCTGATGAACGGGTGGAGCCATATAAACTTTATCTGCCTCCATGATCACCAGGAAAAGTTGCTAGATTTGCCGCTAGGCACTTTTTTGAAAATAAGTCGCTAGAGGGGTCTGAAAAGTCACTAAATATAAGTTGGCAACAATGGTGTCATGCCCCCCCCCCCCCCCCCCCCCCCCCCCCCCCAAAAAAAAAAACAAACAAACAAAGAAAAACGATACCAGTTCTAAAACAGTCCCACTTGGCAGGAAATCAGGAGTCCCCTGCATGATTCGGGGGTGTTGGCAAGTATGTACGTACCTAAGAAGAGAGGTTAGATTTAACTTTATTTAAACCTCAAAATAAGTTAATTAACTTGAACACATTTAAAAACCAACAAATGTCCTGGACAACCAAGAGAGTTAAAGTACAGAAAAAAATAAAAAACAATAAAATCAGAGCTGAATAAAACTGAAATTCAAGACAAAATGCAAAACTGTCAGGTTTAAAGGAGTACAGCGCAAGTTCCAGCTTTTTTTCCAGAAGTTCGCCCCCTCTGGCGACAAGTGGAAGTGACACTGATGTTGTGCACACGCATGAGCTGCTTGGACTGCGTTGGTCTCTAATTTAACCACATTAGACTCAGTCTGAGCCCAGAGTTAGAGACACGATGTCTACTGAAGTAATAAAGTTATAAATCTGCAAGTTGTTTACGTTTGATCGTTGAGTAAACTGATGGACTGCATGCTAACGGTAGCAACAGGCTAACGCTGGTTTGTAGATCAAATATCTAAATTCACAGGCTGAGACCACGATTACCTTATAAAATTACTGCATCAACTAAATTTAACAAGTGTCTAGAGTGTCTCTCTTCCCCGGGAACAGTCATATGTCTGTCATACTGCTACATTTACATGCTAACAACTTAGCATTGCAATATTCTGCATCCTTATTTCCGTCATTCATCACATTTACCTTGTTAGTGAGAAGAAAACCAACTGTGGGTCCGTTTTATTCCCAGACTAGATCCGAGCCCCCTCCATTAAAAAAAAAAGAACGAAAAAAAGGCTGCTCGGTTGTTTACTCCCGTTTTACTCCGGTGCCGGTGTTGTGCCGAAGAACGTCCCCCTGCCATGGGGACGGTCAGACTCCAGTTTGGTTCTCTTCGTCTCACATGACAAAACTTTTCTTCTTCATCTTCTTGGAGTCTGAGTTGGGGTCTGAGAGGCTCCTGTTCTCCATCTTTTAGCAGCAGCAGTTAGTGTCTCAACATGTGCGGACCTGCGGTGGTGGAATACACGACACCGATGCAGCCAGACGAACGAGAACGTGCAGCTTGTCTCCCTCACAAGCGCCCCTTAGAGGCTTTGTATCCAAAACTCTCGCATAGAACGGAAACCGTTTTAGAGACCACCGTGGTGTAGAAAGATCAGCCCTTTCTACACATCAGGCAGCTGTTAGAGCATGTGGATGAAAGAAAAGATACTAGTTAACATTAAAAGTTGTGCAATGCACCTTTAAAAGCAAGACATTAAAAATGAGTCTTTAAACGAGATTTTAAAATGTCAACCAAGAGGTAGCACTTGATGTGGAGGGGGAGGCTGTTCCATTGAAAAGGCTCTGTCCCCTCATAGTTTCAGCCTCGGGACAACGAGGCACTGCTGGTCAGAGGATCTCAACCATTTGGACTGGATATGTGGACTAAAAGATCATCAGAATCATCAACACCATGCTTTCTAAAAAATCTGATTTCTTCTTTTTGCTTTGATTTGTACAGAATAAACATCCAGCTATGGAACTTCCACAGAAAACACCCAAGCGATGCCTCAGTGGGAGACCCTGAAAATGGAGGAGAGACGGGCAATGGGATGAATGAGGTCGATGATGTAAAGAATAGAGATGGGATTTATGGTTCTTTTTTTTTTTTTTTTTTTTTTTTACTTGTCCTGTCCAGCATCGAAGCAAGCAGAATGGAAATCTGATTGCTTTATTCTGTTGAACAGTTTTGCTTTATCAAGCGGAGCTTTATGAACATAAGGCTCCACTTGATATCATGTTTATTTATTTTATTTCTTTATTTAAACATTTGTCTATTACACCATTCCATTTCATACTGCTGGGCCTGACAAGGGAGAAATGAAAGTTAACAGAGATAATGATAGAAAGTGAAACAGAGAGAGAGGAGTAAGGAAGAGGAAGAGAGAGAGAAGAGAAAACATGAATCCACTTACACAGTTCACTGGTACATCTGTACCGCGATCCCTAAACAACCAAGGTCTCTGTTGGAAAACAAAACAAGCAATCCCCTACAGGAGGACCTGCAGGTGGCTTAAATATCCTCAGATCATACAAACACACACAAACACACGCAGAACTACGCAGAGAAGAGGTACAACCTAGTCATCGCAATGGGAAGTAGAGAAGAGGTACAACCTAGTCATCGCAATGGGAAGTAGAGAAGAACCCTTTATGGTTCTTTTAAGGGAGCTGGATCTTGAGGAGCTGTTCCTTCAAAAGAACCATTCAAAAGTCTGGCCCGTCCTTATTTTTTATTAAGTATTTTTCATTTCAGAATTCAATCAACACTAACTAATCTTTATCAAGAAAATATCCACTTGTAGAAAGTTTTAATGCAAGATTTGTATTGGAATAATTCAAACTTGCATACCCCATCTACATAAACTCGGTTAGTGAGAATATTCTGAATTATTGGTCATAATTTTCATTAATCTTGTGTCTTCATTGTAAGTGTTTTATAAGTTGGCTCCATATCCCCGAGCTTTGACAGTGAAATTACCATTTTGGATTTTTTCTCACCAAAACACTTAAAGCTACAATTACCTTCCTCACAAAACAACTGTACTTCAAAACTTTTCCACATACGGAGACTTTAGTGATGACCAAAAAAAAAAAAAAAACCCAGACTATATAAGAACATGGTGGTGCAGTGGTTAGCACCGCAGCCTCACAACAAGAAGGTTGCTGGTTCAAGCCTCGGCTGGGGGAGGGGAGGCCTGAACCTGATGTCACCCTATTTGGTGGTATCTTCATACTCAAAAGTATTGGCTGCCTGTGTGGAGTTTGCATGTTCTGTATGTGGGGGTTCTTGATCTAATTATACGTCAATCATGTCTTCATCTTTATTGAAAATGCAATTGGGAGGATTCACACACAGAAATATCGCTTTCTGTTTGTGAATAGTGTGAAAGCAGAACAGGATGTGAACTATCGTGTAACTATCAGCTGTAGAAGTACAACAGAGAAGCAGGACTGCTGCTGACTGTGCACGTCCGACGTGGACAGAAAGAGGAGCGGTGTCGACCAGAAAATCGGCGCGCTTCTGCGTGCAGTATCAGACTCCCATGATGTACATGTGTCAAGAGAAGGCAGCATCAACAATTTGGATAAAAAAGAATGGCTCTTAAATGAACGGCTCACAACTGAGATTCAATCATTCGTTTAAAAGAGCCGGTCAAAATAATCGATTTGTTCATCAATGTCACAACTCTAGTAAAAAAGAAAGACAGCTGAAACAAAGAGAAGGAAGGAAATGAGGGGGAGGTAAAGATAAACAAAGAACACACACAGATTGTGGCGTGACACTCCTGAACCCTAACCTCGGGTCTTTCTCTCTGCAGAGTTGCCTGTGTAACAGAAATCATGGCTGTGTTGCAGCTCCGAGTCCAGCCATGCAGATGATGTGAGGAAGCAAGTCAGGAACACACACACAGTCACACACGCCGGTGAACTTCCTAACGGCCATGTTTTAAAGGACAAGGCCTGTGGGACAGTCAGTGAGCGAGAATCAATGCGAGGGCCGAGACTCCCTCTGAGTCTGAGACGGAGCCACATGCATGTGTGTGTGTGTGTGTGTGTGTGTGTGTGTGTATACAGCTGCATAGTTTCATTTATATTGCATGTGTGATGTTTTAATTGGTCCATACGCGACACGTGATGAATTTTCCATACGTTTGCAGAAAAATATTATTAAATGTTGGTATGAAGCTAAAATCACACTGATGTTCGTCATTGATGAAGGGTTTCAAGATTTTGCCCTTCGTTGTATTTTCCCAGCTTATTTCCCTCCTTCCGTTTATTGGACTATGAGTCATCAAACTTCCACGCTGACAAGCCCACGACCTATCTCCCACACCAAGCTTCACTTCTCTCATTTCATTATTGCAACTGGAACTGACAGAAAATCAGTTAAACAACAACACCAAGCATGAAAAGACATTAAAGGTTGAATCTGGAATACGGACAGAACAGCGACATCACGTGTGTCTAGGTTGCAGTTGCAACGGCAGAAAAACAACTACCGCCGTTTGGGATGCCAGGCTCGCTGCCGATGCGCAAGTGTCCAACAGTCTGCAGCATGTCCCACAGTCTGCAACATGTCCAACAGTCTGCAGCATGTCCAACAGTCTGCAGCATGTCCAACAGTCTGCAGCATGTCCAACAGTCTGCAGCATGTCCCACAGTCTGCAGCATGTCCAACAGTCTGCAGCATGTCCCACAGTCTGCAGCATGTCCCACAGTCTGCAGCATGTCCAACAGTCTGCAGCATGTCCCACAGTCTGCAGCATGTCCAACAGTCTGCAACATGTCCAACAGTCTGCAGCATGTCCAACAGTCTGCAGCATGTCCAACAGTCTGCAGCATGTCCAACAGTCTGCAGCATGTCCCACAGTCTGCAGCATGTCCAACAGTCTGCAGCATGTCCAACAGTCTGCAGCATGTCCCACAGTCTGCAGCATGTCCAACAGTCTGCAGCATGTCCAACAGTCTGCAGCATGTCCAACAAGTAACGCAGAGGAGTTTATAACTGACAGCTAACGTTAGCCACGTTAGCAAACAAGCTAGCTTACCGATCCAGGAGAAAAGTCGCCATTTTGGTGTTTTGACTCCGTGGAAAACGTCTATGTGGGTCCATTTAGTGAAGTCTTCACCTAAATTTACTCCAGATTTTGCTCTCCTCAGGTCACTCCTCCTCAGAAACAGATAACAATATCTCCAGGACTCTGAAGCAGCTGCTTCACTCGCCGTCTCCACTGTTTCCATGTACCAGCCTAACTGTGCCCAACATATTGATGCCACACAGAGATCGTATTTGGCAACCCGCAATGGTGGCGTGTATTGGCTTATAGACGTAAATAAAATGCCATTATCGAACCCGTTAAAATTTATTTTATAATTATTTTTAAGCTGAATATAATTTTTCTAGGAAATGTTGTACTTTCATTCTGTACACCCCCAAACGACCTGTGGAGGTATTATTTTTTTTAAATATAGCTTTTAATAAAAATGTTCCATATTCAACCTTTAATAAAGGTTGTTTATATATATATATATATATATATATATATATATATATACATATGTATACACACTTACTGGCCACCTTATTAGGTACACCTGTCATTACGCAAATTTCTAATCAGCCAATCACATGGCAGCAACTCAATGCATGTAGGCATGTAGACATGGTGAAGACGATCTGCTGCAGTTCAAACCAGCATCAGAATGAGGAAGAACGGTGATTTAAGTGACTTTGAACGTGGCATGGTCGTCGGTCTGAGTATTTCAGAAACTGCTGATCTACTGGGATTTTCCTGCACAACCATCTCTAGGGTTTACAGAGAATGGTCCCAAAAAGAGAAAATATCCAGTGAGCAGCAGTTCTGTGGGCACAAATGCCTTGTTGATGCCAGAGGTCAGAGGAGAATGGCCAGACTGGTTCCAGCTGATAGAAAGGCAGCAGGAACTCAGATAAGCACTTGTTCCAACTGAAGTCTGCAGAAGAGCATCTCTGAATGCACAACACATCCAACCTGGAAGCAGATGGGCTACAGCAGCAGAAGACCATACTGGGTGCCGCTCCTGTCAGCTAAGAACAGGAAACTGAGGCTACAATTCACACAGACTCACCAACATTGGACAATAGAAGATGGAGAAATGTTGCCTGGTCTGATGAGTCTCCATTCCTGCTACCAAATTCAGATGTAGGCTCAGAATTTGGTGTCAACAACATGAAAGCATGGATCCATCCTGCCTTGTATCAACGGTTCAGCTTGGTGGTGGTGGTGTGATGGTGTGGGAGAGATTTTCTTGGCCCACCTTGGGCCTTAGTACCAACGTGGCAATTTAACCACAGTGTAGCATCCTCTGATGCTACTTCCAGCAGGATAACGCACCATGTCATAAAGCGGGAATCATTTCAGACTGGTTTTTTTTAACACAATAAGTTCATTGTACTCAAATGGCTTCCACAGTCACCAGATCTCAATCCAACAGAGCAGCTTTGGGATTGTGGTGGAACGGGAGGTTCTCATCATGGATGTGCAGCCGACAAATCTGCGTGATGATGTCATGTCAATATGGAGCAAAATCTCTGAGGAATGTTTCCAGAACCTTGTTGAATCTATGCCACCAAGGATTAAAGCAGTTCTGAAGGCAAAAGGGGTCCAACCCGGTACTAGCAGGGTGTACCAAGTAAAGTGGCCGTGTGTGTATGTATGTATGTATGTATATACAGTGTGTGTGTATATATATATATATATATATATACACATGTATATACATATGTATGTACAAACATCAAACAACCAACACCCCCCCCCCCCCCCCCCCCCACACACACACACACACACACACACACACCACAAAATTATTTCCAAACTATAGTTTAATCACACGGCTGTAACTCATTCAAATGTGAGTATGTCCCTCATTATATCCAAGAATTCACAGCTTTCTGTCTGAACGGAGGGTTTCCGTCATCACTGTCCTCATCTCTCTCATGGATGGAGCTTTTTCCTGTTTCCAATGCAAAAGAATACCGTTCCCCCCCACAGATACCATACAACATAAGCTGCCATTGATTCTTGCAAAAATAAATCTGGATTTGTCCGTGTTTGAAACATTTTGGAAAACACAAATCTCCTTGCCCGCAAACTGTATGCACCTTATTTTGCAGGCTTAACAGGGCAGCGCTATTCAACCTCCAGTTGTGTTGATGTTTCCGGCTTCACATCCACAGTGATTCCCACCACTGATATCCACCAGTTCTTTAACATGACCAGGATTATCTCTGTCGCTGTAGGGCGTCACAACAACTGGAGGAGGAGATGAGATCCTATAACACACTCGTAATGACCACAACTAGAAACTCACCAAATATTGCAGGTTGCTGTTCAGGTTGCTACTCCCCGTTAATACAATAAGGACGCTGGTTCACATAAAATCAGACGCTGAGATTCAGAAACAAAAACGCTGCTGACGCGCGGCAGAGCAGGGAGGGAATTGAGCGTCCTCACTGCCTGGTGGAAAAAGCTGTCTCTGAGCCTGCTGGTTCTGGCCCGGAGACTCTGCAGCCTCCTCCCTAACGGCAGCAGGGTGAAGACACTGTGGGCGGGGTGGGTTGGGTCACCCGTGATCCTGGTGGCTCTGCAGGTGAGGTGGGAGTGGTAAATGAGGGGAGGGGTACACCGACGATCTTCCCAGCTGCTTTCACGGTGCACTACAGGGTCCTGCGGCAGGATGTCATCCCATTCCCATTCCTGCTCTCGATGGAGGTGGACGCTTTTTCTTCTGCTCCCTTCCTCTCCCATTTTTCCCTTCTTCTCTCCTGTCTGCTCGTCTCTCTGAGCCTCTATCTGCATACGTTTCTGAATCTCAACAACAGCAATGGACTTGGTCAACTGGTCCCTCAACACTATTGATAAATATTTTCCACCCGAAGAGCGGGCCGGTTGTGTATCCTAACGGTACGCAACCGGCAGGATTTGTGATCGACTCCTGGGACAAATGGAAGATCATGTTGTCTGTTGGTTTTGTCTGTCGAGGACGTTGAAGATCTGGACCTATATGGATTTATGATAGCTGGGTTTCTGCTGATTGGTGTGGGCACTTTCCTGGTCTATCACAAAGTTGGAGAGCTGTCGGCAGCAACTGCAAGCTGCCTTACATTTGTGTGGGGATGAGTCATGATATCGACACTCAGACTCTGGCGTTGCACGAGCTCCATCGCAACCTAGATGCCATTCAGGCCCAGCTTGGCACGCTGGCTGCGGTTCTGAACCTCATCTGTGAAGTGGGTACATCTGTGGAGAAGTTGGCACGGCTCCTGGAAAATTGACCCCTGATTTGGCTGATGGATGTTGCCATGGAAACCTATTGAAGGACTTAAGGTAGACACCGCATCCAACCTGCCCCCAAAACATCTTCTGTTATCTAATCAGAGCTCTTGAGCAGCCTGTCTGTTTGGGAACACAGGCTCTCTCAAAATCAAAATCAAAAATAAAAAAAGAAGTTGTGTGAAGAAGTTTGATTTGAATTATTTGATGTGGTGCAGACTCCGTACCACACAGTGATGCTGCTGGTCAGGATGCTCTCCATGGTGCCCCAGTAGAAGGAGTGCACAATGGGGGGCGGGGCTCTTGTTCTTCTCAGTTTCCGCAGGAAGTAGAGTCAGTGTTGGGTTTTCTTGGCCAGGGCCGTGGTGTTGGTGTCCCAGGACAGGTCTTGGGAGATGTGGACACCCAGGAACTTGGTGCTGCACCCGCTCCACCTCAGCACCATTGATGATCAGCGGAGCATGCTGGACAGGCTCTCTCCTGAAGTCCACCACCATCTCCTTCATCTTCTCCACGTTCAGATGGAGATGCTTGCACTTGCACCACGTGACCAGGCGGCTCACCTCCTCCTGGGGGGGGGGGGGTGATGGTGGTGAATGCTGAGTTGAAGTCCATGAACAGCGCATTCTGACATGTGAGTCTTTGGTCTTCAGGTGGGTGGGGGCTGAGTGGAGGGCGAGGAGATGGCATCATCGGTCGAGCGGTTAGACCGATATGCAAACTGGTAGGGGCCAGAGTGTGTGTGTGTGTTTGTGTGTGTGTGTGTGTGTGTGTGTGTGTGTGTGGGGGGGGGGGGGGGGGGGGGGGGCAGCTGATGTGGTGCATGACTAGCCGCTCGAAGCACTTCATGATGATGGGGGTGAGTGCGACGGGGTGCTAGACCAGCTGCACCTCCATCCCCACACAGACGTCATGCGAGGTGAACAGGGCAGCACATCTGTGGTAAAATGCAGCACAACACTCACCATCTCCGTCCCTCTGGCCTGGCCTGGCCAGATAAACCTCCAGACTGAGTGTCTGCTCTAGGACTCTTCTGGAGTGTGTTAGGTCTAAACATCTAAACAAAGCCAGGTGAAAGCCTTTTTTGTCTGTTTCAGGGTCTTGTTTGGAACTGGTTCCTTACAGATGAGTTATGGATCTTCTAAAACTTCTAAAACTGGTCTTTGCTAATCGTAGCACCATGAAATAAAAACTAATTATCTAGCCAGCAGTGGTGTATTTACAGAGTTTAGGGAGTCTCAGAGGTGATTGTGGTCACACCAAACCCTGCAGGACCATGTTAACGCTCAGTCACAGCGAGAAGCATGAACTCAACCCATCCAGCTCCAGCTAAGAGGTTTTTACTGCCCCACCGATCAGGACCAGACTACTCCGTTAATGGACCTGCTGCCTCCTTTCTATCACCCCCACCATAACTCTTACGCTACTCTTTCAGCTAGTGAATTATGGATGGAGAGGCCCCTTGTTTTCCTGCTTCTGGCTGGCCCAGTGTCCACTCAGTGCACTCTACTGTACATGCACACGTTACATTAAACAGAGCAAAAAGGGATGGAGGGAGGTGCCGACTGGATCAGCGGTGATGGTGTTTGCAGGAGTTCACGCTGATGTCTGCCGTCGGAAAAATGGCAGGAGAAAAATTAAACTGTTTTATTATTAAAATGAAGCGATGCCAGATTAACTGCGGTTTGGTGTAGAAACTAGAAGATTTACGTTTTAACTGATCCAAGCCGTAACAAGGAGCTAAACACTGATGAGACGAGAAAATCTCTTATTCATTCCACCACCACCTCTCCTGCCTGCTGGCATGGACACACTAAAGGACTCTGACATGGAAAACATGCTCATATTTGAGACTTTGGGACTGAAAACAAGGTCAATAAAAAGATGTGTGATATTGTGGGCTCTGGATGGAATTTAGGGATCACATCAAATCAGTTCGATCAAGTTGAAAATTGAGACACGGTATTGAAGTCCCGACACATCTCTAATCCAGAGTAAAGATGCGTGCTTAGGAAACCACACATTCACTTTATCTGGATGAACTTGAAATCATGAGAGAGGCTGGTAAACACGTAGCACACAGGACGAAGGTCTGTCCAGCTGTACGGAGACGCTTCACTCCCAGTCCCAGTCCATGCATGCAGGAGCACCATGTCAGTCAACGCTGCCACCTCCGCTGTGAGAGAAGTTGCTATTGGCTGCCCGAAAAGTTGTTAGATGATGTCATCAACTAATTTGCATAATCAGCCTGGTGCATATAATTGCACTGGATGCTGCAGCAGAGAGGAATGATGCAGTAGGAAAGATAACAAGAAAAAAAGACCTAAATACAGACACATTCAGACAGAGAGGTTTTAGGATCAGTTCCTATACAGTAACTCCCCGTCTGGAGTTTAGTTATCAGAACTACCTTCACCATCAGTTTGCATTGGCACATGAAGGGGGACCTTGATAAGGACCATGTTTGATGCAATCGTCTGAGACAGAGACACATTTATGCCCCAGCAGATCTGATACAAAACTGAGGTTTCTCATCTCTTTAATTCAAAGCTATTATAAAGCTGCTTAGCAGCTTTCCATCATCATGGTCATTTGTATCACGTAACGGAACAGCCCCCCGTTGGAAAGCTGCCCTACGTCTTGTTTACTTTTCATTGTAGTACGCCAGCCGCAGATTCTACTGCCATAATTCACAACTGTATTTGGCTTTTCCATCTCTTTTACTCAAAGCTATTATAAAAGCTAGCTTACCAGCTTTCCCTCCCTTTCCCTTGTTTACCTTTTGTTGAAGTGCACCCGGACACTTTAGTGCACGGTTTGTCCACTAAAGTGTCCGGGTGGCAGCCGCAGATTCTACTGCCACACTTTGCAGCTGTATTTGGTTCATTAAATTAGTATAAAATAATTGCTTTTGGACATTTCCGAATAGTTCTGGATTGGGGCGTGTACCATTGTGATGGATTTAATAATGAATTGGTACACTCCTATTGGAATAGTTCTGTTATTACGATCTCAAAAAACAGTTGTAACAACTGTGGGACTTTTTAAATATGGCGGGGCCGGAAGAAGCGGAGATCACCCAAGGGGCGGCGCTTCCCAGTTCTACCAATCACCAAACATCTACGTATTTCAGTTCCTATGGAACCCCGGAAAGACCCTGCTCGAAGTAGGAGCTAAAAAGGTTCTCGGAACTGAGGGCCGAGGTCCCGAGTTTCTATGTGTCTGAAAAGGTTCCTGAAAAGGTTCTAGGAACTCCAAAAGGTTCCTACAGTCTGAAAGCGCCTTATGATCCCCCATCATACTGCAACTAACAGAAACATTAGTGTATGTGAGCAAGGTGACCAGTGAAATGGCATTATTAAACCCCAGGTTTTTAGAGGTTCAGCTAGCGATTATTATTTCAGACTGAAGGAAAAGATCAGATTAGAAGGACATTTGTGGAGCCTCTCTGATGACATCAGCAGAATAATAATAGCAAAAAATATAGGTTATTAATGTGTCAAGAAGCTGCACAATGTCTGCATTTGAGCGCCTCTCGCTGAAATAAGGCTACTTTCTGATTTATGATAATGGTTTGTTAAAACTCTGTTCCACAGTTAATGCTTGTGAATGATCATAAACAAGCGTGATGGTAGGAGCTGAACACGCTGAGAGGAGCACAGCAAACTGTGGTTAAAACTGAGGAGTTAAGCCAGCAGGGGAAATCACGTCGATGTAGGGCTGGACGATATAGAATAAAAAGATTACCGATAAAAAAAATCTGTATCGATCGATATCGATATTTATATAAAAAAAAAAAGGAAAAAAAGCCATTATTAAGTTAAAAGCTATTTTAGGTGCAGCCCTGAACATTTAAGCTTTTGCTGAATGACCTACTCATAATAAAGTTCACACCAAAGCCGTTTTCAGACTTGCATTGTGGAACATGAGCGGTAAAGTCCATCCGCTCTTTAAACAGACTCATCTTTTCAAACATGCCGCTTCGTTGCGGACTTATCGTGTTCGGGCGCTTTCAGACATCAGGAAATGTTGCAGAAAAGTCAGCACAGCCCCCCCGCTCTCCCTTCAACTCTGTCCAGAACATTTTCTTGTGCTTTCAGCCAAAACGACGTGCCGCAACATTTCCGCTTTTGTGACATGTAGACCAGCCGGTACATGTCTGCTACATCTCTGAGGTAAAAGAGCGGTGCGCATGTCTGAATGCAGCGTTTTAAAGGACAGAGTTCACAATATTACCGCTTTCCAGTGGAAGTCTGAAAGGGGAATAACACTGAATTCCAGTTCAGCCTTTGCCTGGGTCTGCGTTTATGATTGGTTTGGACGAAGGAGTGACTGTAGTATCATGCTACCTGATAGGCTACAGCAGAAAACTCTGTTTCTATATTGAACTTTTACTGACCCTCTTTTTTTTATATTGAGAAAACCTCTATCGATCAATATATATTGATATTGAATTATCGTCCAGCCCTACGTCGATGATCCTAAAACTCAGACCAGTCAGCTGCAGACTTCTGATTCTTTGATCAGGTTATGCCACTAAACAAGTCGAGAACAAGGAACTACCCACTGATCCCCACGACAATGAGAAGAAACGAGAGAAGTGAGAGATGCTCTGCAGCCACAACCAGGGAGGCAGCAGACGGAGCAATACCAGCGGACACCGCGACATCAGTGTTGAGCTGTGTAACTGAACCAGGGAAGAAGAACAGGAACGAGAACAAGGCAACATAAAAACCAAACACAACAACACAGGAGCATCTGTAAACATGCTCGAGCTTTTAAAGGATAACTTTTTTTATTTCTAGGAGTTTATACATGCATTTACTGACCGGTAAAGTTTGTGCATTACTTTCAGTCCTTAGGAAGATATTACGTTGCGTCGCCCTTCGGTGAATGTCCAGTGTCATGGCGGAGACAGGGCAGTCACAATATGAGACATTATCTGCAGTAAAACTCCTTGATTTCATCAATACTTTAAGTAAAATGAATGAATGAATGAGTACTGTCATGTGAGTTCAGAGTTTTAAGAATTGTGTTTTCGTTAGAAGATACACAACTCCAGCTGATGTACATGTAAAACAGTGTCTGATGTTATATTTTTTAGAAGAAACATGGCTGGAAAAAGTGCTTGTTTTTTGGAATTCTCACATGCTGAACTCAAACATGGAAAACATCATCCCATCCAACCTCTTCTGGACGGGAACGCGCTGTACATGGGTGTCTGCACGGACAATATAGTCCTTTAATGAGAGAACATGGGAGAGTCAGAAAACAACTTTTTACAGACAAGATCAGCTGAAAGAACGTACCAGTGTTTCCTGATGATCTCTTTCACATCTTGACTCAGTGGAGAATAAGTAGTAGCACAAACAACTGAGTGATTTCTAACAGAACTATGGTTAGAAGGCTGACTGACATCCATTTCGTGGACTTTCTCTAAGGCAGCATCAAGCCAGCTTGTAGGATACCCTCTTTGCTGGAAGTCAGTGTACATTTTGTGAGCCTTAAGCTCAAAAATACAGATACGATTAAGTCTCACAAACTGAGAAAATGGCAGACTTTTTTCCAAAGAGGTGGGATGGGCACTTGTAGCATGGAGAATGCTGTTTTTGTCAGTAGGTTTTGTGTACGAAGTGGTCGAAATGAGATGATCATGGATCTGTACTCTGGTGTCAAAAAGGAAATTTCCTGAGCGCTGTGTTCTACAGTAAATGTGAAAGAAGAAGACATATTATTGAGATGTGATACAAATGAATCGAGTGATGATAGTGGACCCCTCCACAGGAGAAAGCAGTCATCGTTTGTACAACAGGATTAGGTAAGAGAAAGGGTTCTTATTGAAGACAAATTTCAATAATATCCCATAAAGAGATTAGCTAAATCTGGACCAAAGCTAGAACCCATCAAAACACCCGGGGACTGAAGGTAAAACTGTACAGTTTGTATATGTTCATTGGCATTGCAATACTCAAGGTCTCAAAGTATCAATTCTGATATTTTGTCTGGCTGAGTATCGACAGGGGGTATCGATATGCCCATCCCTAGTCCTGCTATTCTGGGAGTAATATTCAGAAGAAATCTTTAGGTAATTAGAAATATGACTGTAATCTGATTACAGGTTAAAAAGTAGTACTGCGTTTGATTACTTGTTACTTAAAGAAGTAGTCAGATTTAGGGTAATCCATTCCTAAGTAATCTGTAGTCCATCACTGATCGTCTGCTGAAGGGAAGGCTGATTCCTACACCAGCCTCCTCATAACTCTTTTTGAGTATATCAGTGCGTGCAACATTATGATTACAACAAATACTCCGATAGTACTACGACCCAAATCATTACTAAGCAAGATTATACTTCAGTTTGGTAAGCAGACGCTTTAATAACACGCTTCTTCACGGTTACATTATCTGAGGCAGATCCTCCCAGTCACACACATAATGAGCCTCATCAGCAGGACGTTCAAAGTGTTTAAATTAACTTAATTAGCTTTGCTGAGCTCCGTCTGTGTGAGTGCAAGCACAGGCGCACACCCACGTACACAGCTACACATATCCATTCAAATGGCCCGTGCACGTGCAGACTGAGTCCCTGTAGACGCAGCCTCCAGCTATTGCGCTAACACGGCTGAGAGTTGTGGAAAAGCAGCTGGTTTAAAAGTTAAACACCACTGTGTAAATATATTTCCAGGGGATATCCAGGGAATAATCAACTTTTAATTTAGCTGCTAATCTAATTAGCTGCCACAGTGCTTGCCCAGCTCCTGAAGTGATTTAAAGGAAAAGTGAAAGGGAAAGAGAGCTGAAAAACTTACAAGGAAATTGCTGGAAAAATCACTATCAGAGGTTTCTTAGATTTTCTGTCCTGGGGATATCACTACATTTGTGGAATTACAATAAGGAAGAAAGTCAGTAAAAGAAGGGAAAGTGATGAGCGAGATGAGATTTTGGGGAGTTTTGCCTGCAGAAGTGCATCTCCCTCCCTTGTTAACTACAGCAAAGTTGATGCAATCACATATTAAGTCAGTCGATGGATTTTATCAGGGCCGGGATCCATTAATAGACAACAGCCTGCAGCACGAAGCTGCTGTGCAGGAAGGGCTTTACATAAATTTGCTATACGTTGAAACCCGGTTTGATAGAAACCAGGAGAAATGAGATAAAGAAAATATATGTTTAATTTTCCCTCCATTTCATCTCGGTGGGGAAATATTCATAAATGAGCTCAGCTGATGAGCTGCAGTCACATCGATCCAGTTCAGACGGTTTTTATTCCACTGTCACTGTAAAACCACAGCTTCACACTTCCACTCATATTCTACTGATCCAGACTGACAAGCATATGAAGAAACCTGGATCTGGGGAGGTTCTGCTAGTTGCCATGGAGATGAAGGTCCTGCTGGTTTCATGGAAATGAAGGTCCTGCTGGTCTCCATGGAGATGAAGGTCCTGCTGGGTTCCATGGAAATGAAGGACCTGTCCGTCTCCATGGAGATGAAGGTTCTGCTGTTTTCCATGGAGATGAAGGTTCTGCTGTTTTCCATGGAGATGAAGGACCTGTCCGTCTCCATGGAGATGAAGGTTCTGCTGTTTTCTATGGAGATGAAGGACCTGTCCGTCTTCATGGAGATGAAGGTTCTGCTGGTTTCCATGGAAATGAAAGTTCTGCTGTTTTCCATGGAGATGAAGGACCTGTCTGTCTCCATGGAGATGAAGGTTCTGCTGTTTTCCATGGAGATGAAGGTCCTGCTGGTTTCCATGGAGATGAAGGACCTGCTGTTTCATGGAAATGAAGGTTCTGCTGGTTTCCATGGAGATGAAGGACGTGCTGGTCTCCATGGAGATGAAGGTTCTGCTGTTTTCTATGGAGATGAAGGACCTGTCCGTCTTCATGGAGATGAAAGTTCTGCTGGTTTCCATGGAAATGAAGGTTCTGCTGTTTTCCATGGAGATGAAGGACCTGTCCGTCTCCATGGAGATGAAGGTTTCTGCTGGTTTCCATGGAGATGAAGGATCTGCTGGTTGCCAGTGGAGATGAAGGTCCTGCTGGTCTCCATGGAAATGAAGGTCCTGCTGGTCTCCATGGAGATGAAGGTTCTGCTGGTTTCCATGGAGATGAAGGTCCTGCTGGTTTCCATGGAGATGAAGGACCCTGCTGTTTCATGGAAATGAAGGTTCTGCTGGTTTCCATGGAGATGAAGGACGTGCTGGTCTCCATGGAGATGAAGGTTCTGCTGTTTTCTATGGAGATGAAGGACCTGTCCGTCTTCTTGGAGATGAAAGTTCTGCTGGTTTCCATGGAAATGAAGGTTCTGCTGTTTTCCATGGAGATGAAGGACCTGTCCGTCTCCATGGAGATGAAGGTTCTGCTGGTTTCCATGGAGATGAAGGATCTGCTGGTTGCCATGGAGATGAAGGTCCTGCTGGTTTCCGTGTGAGATGAAGGTCCTGCTGTTTCATGGAAATGAAGGTCCTGCTGGTCTCCATGGAGATGAAGGTTCTGCTGGTTTCCATGGAGATGAAGGACCTGCTGGTCTCCATGGAGATGAAGGTTCTGCTGTTTTCTATGGAGATGAAGGACCTGTCCGTTCTTCATGGAGATGAAAGTTCTGCTGGTTTCCATGGAAATGAAGGTTCTGCTGTTTTCCATGGAGATGAAGGACCTGTCCGTCTCCATGGAGATGAAGGTTCTGCTGGTTTCCATGGAGATGAAGGATCTGCTGGTTGCCATGGAGATGAAGGTCCTGCTGGTCTCCATGGAGATGAAGGTCCTGCTGGTCTCCATGGAGATGAAGGTTCTGCTGGTTTCCATGGAGATGAAGGTCCTGCTGGTTTCCATGGAGATGAAGGACCTGCTGTTTCATGGAAATGAAGGTTCTGCTGGTTTCCATGGAGATGAAGGACGTGCTGGTCTCCATGGAGATGAAGGTTCTGCTGTTTTCTATGGAGATGAAGGACCTGTCCGTCTTCTTGGAGATGAAAGTTCTGCTGGTTTCCATAGAAATGAAGGTTCTGCTGTTTTCCATGGAGATGAAGGACCTGTCCGTCTCCATGGAGATGAAGGTTCTGCTGGTTTCCATGGAGATGAAGGATCTGCTGGTTGCCATGGAGATGAAGGTCCTGCTGGTTTCCGTGGAGATGAAGGTCCTGCTGTTTCATGGAAATGAAGGTTCTGCTGGTCTCCATGGAGATGAAGGTTCTGCTGGTTTCCATGGAGATGAAGGACCTGCTGGTTTCCATGTAGATGAAGGTTCTGCTGTTTTCCATGGAGATGAAGGTCCTGCTGGTTTCCATGGAGATGAAGGTTCTGTTGGTTTCCATGGAGATGAAGGTTCTGCTGGTTTCCATGGAGATGAAGGTTCTGCTGTTTTCCATGGAGATGAAGGTCCTGCTGGTTTCCATGGAGATGAAGGACCTGCTGTTTCATGGAAATGAAGGTTCTGCTGGTTTCCATGGAGATGAAGGACCTGCTGGTCTCCATGGAGATGAAGGTTCTGCTGTTTTCTATGGAGATGAAGGACCTGTCCGTCTCCATGGAGATGAAGGTTCTGCTGGTTTCCATGGAGATGAAGGTTCTGCTGGTTTCCATGGAGATGAAGGTTCTGCTGGTTTCCATGGAGATGAAGGTTCTGCTGGTTTCCATGGAGATGAAGGTCCTGCTGTTTCATGGAAATGAAGGTCCTGCTGGTCTCCATGGAGATGAAGGTGCTGCTGGGTTCCATGGAGATGAAGGTCCTGCTGTTACATGGAAATGAAGGTCCTGCTGGTCTCCATGGAGATGAAGGTTCTGCTGGTTTCCATGGAGATGAAGGTCCTGCTGGTTTCCATGTAGATGAAGGTGCTGCTGGGTTCCGTGGAGATAAAGGTCCTGCTGATTGCCATGGAGATAAAGGTTCTGCTGTTTTTCATGGAGATAAAGTCCTTCTGGTTTCCATGGAGATGAAGGTCCTGCTGGTTTCCATGGAGATGAAGGTTCTGCTGGTTGCCATGGAGATGAAGAGGGGTTGATAGTGAAGTATTCCTATCATATACAACTGTATGTTTGTAATAACTTTACTCATTCCTTCTACTTCTTTTCTCATTCCTAGTCCTTCCTATTCCTATTTCACTCATTCCCAGTCCTACTTTAATCATTCCTAGTATTACGTTACTCATTCCTAGTCCTTCCTGGTACTACTTTACTCATTCCTAGTACCATGTTGCTGCTTCCTAGGACTACTTTATCCATTCCCAGTAATACTTTACTCTTTCTTAGTTCTACTTCTATCATTCCTAGGACTACTTTACTCATTCCCAGTAATACTTTACTTATCCGTAGTACTATTTCACTCTTTCCTGATATTATTGTACTCATTCCTATGGGAACTGGCTGCTGTCCTCAGCGTACGGCAGACCACGAGTCTGACTTCTTACTGGTTTACAATGAATACAGGTAGAACAACATCGTTCAGACTTTATTTAGAGCATGTTGCATATTATTTCATGAATAAGAGCTGAGTATTGTTTAGAACGTCACGATTCAATTCCATTTTGATTCCTATGGCTACGATTCGATATGGATTACCTCGGTTTATTAAAGCCTTAGGAGCACCACCCATTCATTTAATAGGTTAAAGATCTATTTAAGCTCAGGCCTGAATGGGAAAGCCTGAAAATGTATTATCAGAAATAAATCAGTCTATCTGAGATCAAGTAAATTCTACAGAATTCAGTTCATATGGATTTTGCTTTCAGAAACCATGACAGCCACGTATGAATGATCACACATATCTATTGATAAGAATTGATAAACCAGCAATATCAAATCAGTTGAGTTTGCAGGATAAAAACACCATGAGGAGAAAATGATTTTATGGAGGTTGTGAATGAGTTATGTGTGTAAAATGTATCATTGGCACCTGTAATAATGAAAATGACTTAAAAGTAGGATGAGATTAAGAGAGAAAGAAACTTGTAAACTTATTGCAATGGAAAAATACTGGTTATGAATACTTAACTATGCTAATTAACTATTCCCATGGAGGAGATGCGGAGTCTGTCAATCAACCTGCAATTTAGAGTGAATATACTAAATGTGGATTGAAATTCAAGTTTAGATAATTTGGTTATAATTTAGATGAAACTGTCAGACACCACATATATTAGTCCAAGGTGCTATTTGAATCCTACTGTACTTGGTGCGCTGGTCCTCTCTGGACAATCCCGACCCCGTGGCCAATCCGAATCAGAAGGAGTTGATGCGTGGAGCAGTAAGTCCAGAGCTGCCTTGATTTTCTGGAATCTGTCCCACAGAGTTCCAGAAAGGAGAGACGTGGTGGTTGTAGGGCGACAGCTGCTGGAATGGGTCAGAATTTAACACCTACAGACTTAACAGGGAAAGTACTGCGTTTGGGTCCAGCAGTAGTCTTCAGAAAAATCTATACAAATCAAAAAGTCAGTTCTGATGACTAGTGGAGGTTTCTAGAGATACTAGGTAACGATTATCAAACACAAAGGTAAAACAACTTTCTTAGTTCAAACTATAGTCTATTGTTAAGATCAAAGGATTACACACTTAAGCCCGACACACACTGTGAGATTTTTGGCTGTTTTTGAGCTGATTTTCCAGTCGTGCGACAAGTTTGGTGATCGGGCCGACTCTTGGCCAAATCGCGTGTCGTGTAGTATACGAGGGGGTCACGAGAGGCGATCGGCACCTCACGACGAGCTCACCATCAGAAATCGTGAGTCGCAAGAAAATCAAACCTGTTTGATATTTTGGTCGTGGCTCGTGAGTGAATCGCATGTTGAAGCAGCACCACGACCAGACTGAGACCAGACTGAGACCGGACTGAGACCGGACTGAGACCGGACTGAGACCGGACTGAGACCAGACTGAGACCGGACTGAGACTGAGACCGGACTGAGGCCAGACTGAGACTGAGACCAGACTGAGACCAGACTGAGACCGGACTGAGACTGAGACCAGACTGAGACTGAGACCAGACTGAGACCAGACTGAGACTGAGACTGAGACCAGACTGAGACCAGACTGAGACTGAGACTGAGACCAGACTGAGACCAGACTGAGACCAGACTGAGACTGAGACCAGACTGAGACCAGACTGAGACTGAGACCAGACTGAGACCGGACTGAGACCAGACTGAGACCAGACTGAGACCAGACTGAGACCAGACTGAGACTGAGACCAGACTGAGACTGAGACCAGACTGAGACTGAGACCAGACTGAGACCAGAATGAGACTGAGACCAGACTGAGACTGAAACCGGACTGAGACTGAGACCAGACTGAGACTGAGACTGAGACCAGACTGAGACTGAGACCAGACTGAGACTGAGACCAGACTGAGACCAGACTGAGACTGAGACCAGGCTGAGACCAGACTGAGACTGAGACCAGACTGAGACTGAGACCAGACTGAGACTGAAACCAGACTGAGACCAGACTGAGACTGAGACCAGACTGAGACCAGACTGAGACCAGACTGAGACTGAGACCAGACTGAGACTGAGACCAGACTGAGACCAGACTGAGACTGAGACCAGACTGAGACCAGACTGAGACCAGACTGAGACCAGACTGAGACTGAGACCAGACTGAGACCAGACTGAGACTGAGACCAGACTGAGACCAGACTGAGACTGACTACCAGACTGAGACTGAGACCAGGCTGAGACCAGACTGAAGACTGAGACCAGACTGAGACCAGACTGAGACTGAGAACAGACTGAAGACTGAGACTGAGACTGAGACCAGACTGAGACTGAGAGACTGGACTGAGACCAGACTGAGACTGAGACCAGACTGAGACCAGACTGAGACAGGGGGGGGCTGAGACCAGACTGAGACCAGACTGAGACCAGACTGAGACTGAGACTGAGACCAGACTGAGACCAGACTGAGACTGAGACCGGACTGGAGACAGAGACTGAGACTGAGACCAGACTGAGACTGAGACCAGACTGAGACCAGACTGAGACTGAGACCGGACTGAGACTGAAAAAAAGAAAAAAAAAAAAAGACTGAGTCTGAGACCAGACTGAGACTGAGACGAGACTGAGACCAGACTGAGACTGAGACCAGACTGAGACCACATGAGACTGAGACCACACTGGAGACTAGACTGAGACTGAGACCAGACTGAGTACTAGACCAGACTGAGACCAGACTGAGACTGAGACCAGACTGAGACTGAGACCAGACTGAGACTGAGACCAGACTGAGACCAGACTGAGACTGAGACCAGCCTGAGTCCAGACTGAGACTGAGACTCTGAGACTGAGACCAGACTGAGACTGAGACCAGACTGAGACCAGACTGAGATACTGGACTGAGTCTGAGACCAGACTGAGACCAGACTGAGACTGAGACCAGACTGAGACTCAGACTAAGACTGAGACCAGACTGAGACTAGACTGAGACTGAGACCAGACTGAGACTGAGACTCAGACTGAGACCAGACTGAGACTGAGACCAGACTGAGACCAGACTGAGACTGAGACCAGACTGAGATCTGAGACCAGACTGAGACCACCTGACTGAGACTGAGACCAGACTGAGACTGAGACCAGACTGAGACGGAAACCAGTCTGAGACTGAGACTGGGACTAAGACTGAGACCAGACTGAGACTGAGACTAGACTGAGACTGAGACCGGACTGAGACCAGACTGAGACTGAGACCAGACTGAGACCAGACTGAGACTGAGACCGGACTGAGACTGAGACCAGACTGAGACCAGACTGAGACTGAGACCAGACTGAGACCAGACTGAGACTGAGACCAACGAGGACCAGACTGAGTCTGAGACCAGACTGAGAGACCAGACTGAGTCTGAGACCAGACTGAGACCAGACTGAGTCTGAGACCAGACTGAGACCAGACTGAGACTGAGACCAGACTGAGTACTCACCAGTCTGAGACCAGACTGAGTTCTTCCACTAGTCTGAGACCACACTGAGTACTACACTAGACTGAGACCAAACTGAGTACTATACTAGTCTGAGATCAAACTGAGTACTATTATGCACTGTCTGAGACAAAACTGACTACTACACCAGTCTGAGACCAAACTGGGTACTACACTTGTCTGAGACCAGATTGAGTGTTGGGACTAGTCTGAGACCAAGCTGAATACTACACAGTCTGAGACCAAGCTGAGTACTACACTGGTCTGAGACCAAACTGAATACTCACACCAGTCTGAGACCAGACTGAATACTACACTGGTCTGAGACCAGACTGAATACTACACCAGTCTGAGACCAGACTGAGTACTACACTAGTCTGAGACCAGACTGAATACTACACTAGTCTGAGACCAGACTGAATACAGCACCAGTCTGAGACCAAACTGAATACTGACACCAGTCTGAGACCAAACTGAGACTACTACCAGTCTGAGACCAAACTGAATACTACACTAGTCTGAGACCGAGACTGAATACTACACCAGTCTGAGACCAGACTGAATGCTACACTAGTCTGAGACCAAACTGAGTACTACACGAGTCTGAGACCAGACTGAATACTATACTAGTCAGAGACCAGACTGAATACTAAACTAGTCTGAGACCGGACTGAATACAGACTGAGACCAAACTGAGTACTGAGACCAGACTGAGACGGAGACTAGCACTAGTCTGAGACCAGACTGAGTACTACACTAGACTGAGACCAGACTGAATAGCTAGACTAGTCTGAGACCAAACTGAATACTAGACCAGACTGAGACTGAGACCAGACTGAGTACTACACTAGTTGAGACCGACTGGTTTTGGACCAGTCTGAGCCACTGAATCCTGCACTAGTCTGAGACCAAACTGAGATCTGCCCGCTCTGTGACCAGACTGGTACTCACTTGTCTGAGATTAGACTGAGTGGTAGACCAGTTGAGACCGACTGATACTGAGATCAGTCTGAGACCAGACTGAGTGAGTCCAGACTGAGATTGGACCAGACTGAGACCGGCGAGACTGAGACCGGACTGAGACCAGACTGAGCCTGAGAGCAGACTGAGACCAGACTGGACCCCCGGACCAGACTGAGACCAGATGAGACTGAGACCGGACTGAGACTAGACTGAGACTGAGACCAGATGCCGAGACCAGACTGAGACCAGACTGAGACTGAGACCAGGCTGGACCAGACTGAGACCAGACTGAGACTGAGACCAGACTGAGACCAGACTGAGACTGAGACCAGACTGAGACCAGACTGAGACTGAGACCGGACTGAGACTGAGACCAGACTGAGACTGAGACCAGACTGAGACCAGACTGAGACTGAGACCGGACTGAGACCAGACTGAGACCAGACTGAGACTGAGACCAGACTGAGACCAGACTGAGACTGAGACCAGACTGAGACTGAGACCAGACTGAGACTGAGACCGGACTGAGACTGAGACCAGACCATCACATTCAGAACACCTGGAATCATCTGGTGAACCAGACGTGGAGCAAAGACGCCCCGATGACGACGTTCTCTAGCTAAGTTTATCACATAAAGCCGAACCGCTCTCTCTACTGCATCTGCCATGGTGCAGACAGACCGGTGAAATCCCTCACCATGCATCGGGGGCATCAAGATGCTGGAAATCAAGCATCTGACTTTTTAGCATCCCAGCGTCCAACTTTGGGTGCCAGGCACGATTTTGACGGCAAAATCGCGTTGGTGTGTACGCAGGGTTACACTGTTGGCCTATTTATGACTGGATGAGTTGCAATGTAGCCTCCCCCCACCTCGTGGCGCTAATTTGTTAGAATTCAACAAACAAGCAGAAGAAGACATTCAGCTAGCCGCTAGCCTGTAGCTAACGTTGTGAAGAATTAAAACTAAATAATGAAGACAAAAATGGTCCCAAACCGCCCCAAAGAGGCAAAAATCCACCCCAATTCATTAAATACGGATTAGTGAGATTACAAAGCAGAGCTGAGAAGTCTGGATGATGCACCAGCTAACGCTAATGTTAATGCTAATGCTAACGCTAACAGAAGCCCTAAATCCTGCATCTGCAAGCTTCATCTAGAAAAAAACATCTAACATTCATTGGAAAGAAAGGATTTTTAAGAAAAAAAGAGAGAAAATCCGCTGTTATGTTTGGAAGTTCTAAGAAAAGTTTAAATAAATGAATTGTTCAATGAAATGTTGTGCTTTAATCGCCTGTCTAAACAAATAAAACAGGTTTTTACAGATAATTTAAATTGGTCCTTTTTATTTTCAATGTAATCTATTACTGCACCATTTTATGTCTTTTTAAAATCAGTTTCATCAGTTTTTTTTCTGTTGTTCCTCTTTTAATGGTAAAATATTGAAGATTGTGTTTATAGTCTAATTCTGATTTGTTCTTGCAGGAGTCTGATTTTATTCCATGAATTATACGTGTGATATAAACGTGTTTGTGACCATCTCATGATATATTTTTATATGATGTTATTCATGTTTATCACGCTACATTTTACAGGTTCAGTCTGTCAAAGGGGACATGTTATGCACTTAATTCCCAATCTGAAACATTCTCTGACATCTGAGGTCAAGTTCACTCATAGTTTGAGTGCAGCTCCTCTCTACCCTCCCAAAACAGCCTCTTCAGGGGGGGGGGGGGGGGGGGGGGGGGGGGGGGGGGGGGGGGGGGGGGGGGGGGGGGGGGGGGGGGGGGGGGGGGGGGGGGGGGGGGGGGGGGGGGGGGGGGGGGGGGGGGGGGGGGGGGGGGGGGGGGGGGGGGGGGGGGGGGGGGGGGGGGGGGGGGGCCCGGGGGGGGGGGGGGTGCGGGGGGGGGGTCGGGGGGGGGGCGAGGGGGGGCGGGCGGGGCGGGGGGGGGCCGCTGGGGGGGATCTCGGCCGGGGCCGCGCTGGGCGCCTGCTCGGGAAAGATCGGGGCGGGAAGGCCGAGAGGAGGAGGGGGGCGGGTCTCTCAGAGGGGGGGTCACAGTAAACAAAGGGCACACAAAGGGGAACCTAAAGCGAAAACGCAAAAAAACAACAAAGGAGCGAGGGGGGGGGGAAAGCAAAGACCGGGGGCAGCGCCCATCTATAGGGGGCTTAAAAAGCATTATATGTGAGCAGTGGAGGGCAGAGGGCAGGGGAGTAGAGGCTCAGGGGGGGGGGGGGGAGGGGAAGGGGTGGGAGGGGGGGGGGGGGTAATGAAACAGGTGGAGAGCTCAGGAACAGCAGACTCCACCCATCACTCCACCCTGTCTCTTTGGAGGTGGGTCTTTGTCAAAGTGATTGACAGCTCAGGCTTCCATGATGAAAACAGCTGTTTGCAAAAACACCAGACTGAGACAGGAGCTTCTGGAACCAGAGTGAGCAAATACTGGTCCTGAAGCAGCTGGAGCATGAAGACTTCACCAGGACCATGATGGTGAAAAGTTAGTCTGACATGAACAGATGTTTGTGTCTAGTTCTTCTAGAAAACCTGCAGCAATCATAACAAACAGCTACACACACACACACACACACCACACATAATACATATATATATATATATATATATAATAATTATTATGATATATTTTGGAGAAAAAAAAGAAGTGAGTCAGTCTATTATTACAAAATTGAATTTCCCCTCACGGGATAAATAAAGTATTTTTCATTAAATTTCATTTCATCATTATCTGAGACTTCAGGAGCTTTACAGGACCTGGTCTCAAGCAGACCTGGCTGGATCCATTTATTCCTCTCATAATGTGTATTTACCAAACACAGAGCAGATTATGGGCCTCCACATGTCAGAAGAACAGAGCAGCTACTTTCTTTATATGTGTAATTTATCAATTTTGTACAAATATTTACAGAATATTTTATAGCTCCCTGTTTTAATTAGACAGTTTATCTGGTTAAACAGTTCTGTTCTAATGAAGCGAGAGAACAAACAGCTCAACACTTGGACCAAAGTTTTATTAGAAATGATGAACAAGAATAAAGACAGAACTTTGTGAACATCAACACCCTAATGAAATAAACAATTATCTCCCAACTTCAAATACTTTTTTTCTTTTCACATTTCATCCAAGCAGATGGAGGATGAAATAAAGGGACAGTGACAGAAACGTCCCTCATCATTTACTATTCATCAGTATAATAATGTTTTAGGACCGCAGGAGTTCTAGAAAGCTCCAGCAGCAGCTACGTAAGAATCTGAGAGGTTCTGTCCTCCAGGTCCATGATGCAGGAGGGGGATCCACCAGGTCCAGACCAGTCCTGCTCTGTCTGCAGGTCCATGATGCAGGAGGTGGATCCACCAGGTCCAGACCAGTCCTGCTCTGTCTGCAGGTCCATGATGCAGGAGGTGGATCCACCAGGTCCAGACCAGTCCTGCTCTGTCTGCAGGTCCATGATGCAGGAGGTGGATCCACCAGGTCCAGACCAGTCCTGCTCTGTCTGCAGGTCCATGATGCAGGAGGTGGATCCACTGGGTCCAGACCAGTCCTGCTCTGTCTGCAGGTCCATGATGCAGGAGGTGGATCCACCGGGTCCAGACCAGTCCTGGCTTGAACTTGGACATGAATCACCTCCAGCTTGTCCAGATGATCAGACTCCAGCAGCTCCACATCTGGGTGATGGATCATGGAAGATAAAACCCAGAATAATCAGATCCAGGTCCTCCTCAGATTCTCTCATCCATAAATATCATCACATACAAACTGCTGACATCATGTTGGAGGTAATTTGGCTGCATGATGTCAGAATGAAGATAAAACCCACAACAACCTTCACAGGTGAACATGATTTTATTTTCTCTAGAATTCTGAACACACGTGTACAACTATTCAATGTTTATGTTTTAACTACAAAACATGTTTTCTAACAAAATGATTAACCACAAATAACTGAAATAAGTGTCTGAACCATGAACGGAGACTAACGGTTCTGGTTGAATGACAGGTTTGACCTAAACAGTCCTCTTCATCATCCTCTTCACATCCTGACATCATCAGACCAGGTTCACCAGCAGAATATTTCGTTCTCCTTCATGGTTCCTTCAAATACAGCAGACAGAAAAAAAAAAAAGAAAAAAAAATACAGCAGACAGCTGTATTTCCTCTGAAAGTGGGGGTTATGGAGGGACACATGCTCCCCAGAACAAGCGAAAGCAGTACACTGGAGTCTGAAGCTCGTGTTGTTTGTTTGTTTGTCTACCTGCTGCAGGCGTGGCCCAGGGAATCAGACCTGGATAAGGGCGGGTTGAGGACCAGCAGGGGAGTGAACTTTGACGTAAAACCTCGGGTTTGACGTCTAACCTGGAGAGAATTTGAATCCTCCTGATTCCAGACTGATTTTCAATGTAATTAAGATCCTGATTAAGCCACTGGGTGATTATTTTTGGCATTTTACGTCTGTTAAGAGCATAGGACACCACAGGAGACACTCCAAACACTTTGAAATGTGATTTTTGAACGACACGTCCCCTTTAAAGGCAGGTGGATTTGGTTTAGTTATTAAATAAACCAAAAATGACATCATTATAATACAGTGTTAAAATATGAATGGGCCCTGGATCAGTTTGGACTGAAAACTTGGCCCCATCATGAAAAATGTTGAGAACCCCTAATCTCCAACATCTCTCTGAAAACTCAGAGCTCCTGGCTTCACAAACGGTTGTTTTGTTGGGAGGAAATCTGATCAAATCAGCAGAATATAAAGTGATTTAAAGGAGTGATGATATAACAGTTAAAAACTAGTTTATGTTGTTGGCATTACTTTATATATAAATACTCAAAAGGAAAAAACGGATTTTTTACAACGGAGTATTGTTTTAAAAAACGGGAGGCCTTTTCTTCTTAATTATATTGGGTTGTGTGGAGAAGATGGGGTTTACCCGGGGGCAGGGTGGTTTGCTTATTTTTTGTGATAACTTTTTTTGGTTTGGGATTATTTTGGGGAGTAAAGGTGAGGCAGGGGCGGGGGGGTGTTTAGGGGAAGTTGGCTGGAAGCGGGGAGGGTCAGTAGGGGGGGGGTTTGTTAGATAAGACAGAAAAGAAATAATAAAGAAAATAATATAAAAGGAAAAGGTAGTGGGTGTTCCCCCCTCGCTGCTGGGGGAGGCGGAAGATGTTTTATTTTAAATTTATATGAATGACTACACAGAAGTGAATAAGTTACTACTAGCTCCATTTAAAGAAGAAGGAGAAAGGAGGGGGGGGGGGGGGGGGGGCCAGTGATGAGTGGGAGGGGGGGGGGGGGGGGGGGGGGTGGTGTGTACTTGAGGGGGAAATTAAAGTGGGAGAATGATAGAAGTAGATAGAATGATATTCTGGGATGTAAGGTTGGTGTTTTTATGAAGAGATATATAGGTGAGAGAGAAAAGATGGAGGACCTTAAATTGGGCTTTGAATTTCCATTGGCCCATTAATTGGTAACAAAAAATAATAAACAGTCAAATTTTTATAGTAAAATCCCATGAAATGGGAACTTGAAGGCCCGGGACTTTAATCTGTTGTTGTTAATGGGTCTGTAACTGGGATTAATGGCAGCTCTGAGGATGATGAGGAAATTAATTAGTATGAGTGTTGGAGGCTTCTGGACGGTGACTGGCTGCTCAGGATTGCAGATATCAAAGACTGAGTGTGAACCGGGAGTGGTGTGTGTGTGTGTGTGTGTGTGTAAGAGAGAAAACCTTGGCCTTTTCTCAGTGTGTGTTCAGCTCCTCAGAGGGACTCGTCGGGAAGGAGAGGAGAGCAGGGAAGGAGGGAGGGAGAGGAGATGGTGAGGATGAAGATCCAAACGCTGCAAAAAATTTGGGTAGAACTGGGAGAGTGATTTCATCATGGAGCTTCTTACCTCTTTGATTTGAGACATTCTAAGTTTTTTTCCTCATCTTGATCTCAGGCGGTCTCTGTGGAAGTTAATGGACGTATTAATGAGGCAGTGAAAGAAACTAAAACACTAATTAAGCTGCAGGAAGATGAGCAGACTCAAACTTTCCCTCACGTTGGACAGATTTTCCAACTGAGAAAACTTTAAATCTGTGAAACTGACACGACAAATAATCTATTTAAGGTTTAGATAATATGTTGCCAAAAAAATCAACACATCGTGAAAATATATTATCTTGAAACATATCCACTAATAAATAAATATATGAAGTATTCTTCCTTGTGTAGATGAAAGTTCCCATCATCTCGTCATGACCCTTCATGGTAATGAACTCTGTTCTGGTCCGGTTGGATCTTCATGTTGCATTTGCAGATATGCAGATGGGAAAAGGATCGGTCACTGTTGATCTGGGTGGTATTTCTACAAACTTCTGTTTGTAATAAGTTCTGGTTCTGGTTGGTCTTTATGGTGCTATATCTATTGATATTTTACATCATTTTAGCCTCATAATCTGACAACTAAGGCTGAACTGAAACATGATATCTGGATGGGATTAAAAGGGTTGAACTTCTACGTGTAGTTTTATACTGAACAAAAACAAACAGGCAGACAAGCAAAAGCAAAAAATTAATTGGAGTTTTAAGGGTTAAGTCATATTCATCTGATAGATGGTAGCTGTAACTGATAATACTTTCTCACACACCAAAGTCAGTCACGGAGTTCCTCTGGGCTCTGTACTTGGACCACTACTTTTCACATTGTAAATGCTTCCAACTGGTAATATTATTAGACCATTGAATTTTTTTTTATATGAGATCAATTTGAATTTTCCTTCTGGGATTAATATAGTATTTTTCATTTCATTTCACAACATGGTATACATTTTTAAGGCAGATTGTTCTTCTTACAAATTCTGGTCCTGATGGTGGTTATTACAAGTTAGCATATAACCATTGTAGTGTGACTTGGTTCACACTCTGTATGTAAAGTACTGTATATACGGTATATATAGGTACTACCCAAAAATTAGAATATCCTGAAAAAGATCACGTATTTCCGTAATTCAACTTAAAAGGTGCAATTTACATATTGTATAGACAAACAATATGTGAATCAATATATTTCAAGCTTTTATTTGTTTGGATGTTGCTGATTAGAAGTTCCCGCTTAAGAAAACCTCTAAATCAAAACTCAAAAAATGAGAATATTGTGAAAAGCTCCAGTATTGTAGGTTCAGAGTGTCACATTCTAATCAGGTCAGTAATCCAAACACCTCCATAAGTACCCTGAGCCTTTAAAAAGTCTCTGTGTTGGTTTAGAAGAATTCACAATCATGGGGAAGATGCTGATCTGGCAGTTGTGCAGAAAACCATCATTGACTCCCTGCACAAGGTGGAAAGACACAAAAAGTGATAGAAAAGAAGCTGGATGTTCTCAGAGTGCTGTCTCAAAGCACATTAATGGACAGTTAAGTGGAAGGAAGAAGTGTGGAAGAAAACGGTGTAGAAGCTGGAGGGCTGACAGCAGCCTGGAGAAGATGGTCAGGAAAGGGCCTTTCAGACGTGTGGAGGACTTCATAAGGAATGGACTGAGGCTGGAGTTACTGCTTCAAGAGACACAACACGCAGGCGGATGCTGGACATGGGCTTCAAATGTCAAATTCTTGTTGTCCAGCCACTCCTCAACAGCAAGCAACGCCAGAAGCGCCTTAGCTGGGCTGGAGAAATGGAGGACTGGTCTGTTGCCCAGTGGTCAAAAGTCCTCTTTTCTGATGAGAGCAAGTTTGGCATCTCATTTGGAAACAAAGGTCCCAGAGTCGGGAGGAAGACCGGAGAGGTGCTAGATAGAAGATGCATGAAGTCCAGTGTGAAGTTTCCCAGTCTGTGATGACCTGGGGTCCATGTCAGCTGCTGGTGTTGGTCCTCTGAGCTTCATAAAGTCCAGCATCAATGCAGCCGTCTACCAGGACATTTTGGAGACCCTCATGCTTGCTTCAGTGGACCAGCTGTATGGGGATGCAGACTTCATCTTCCAGCAGGACTTGGCACCTGCCCACACTGCCAAAACTACAAAATCCTGCTTCAACAACCATGGATCACCATGCTGGATTGGCCCACAAACCCACCTGACCTGAACCCCATTGAAAACATGTGGGACATCGTCAGAGAAAGCTGAACGGGAAGAGAGCAACAATAAAGAAGAGCTCAAGGCTGTGATGGAAGCATGTTGGTCTCCATAACAGCTGAGATATGCCACAAGCTGCTAGCATCCATGCCACGCCGGATTAAAGCTGCTAGCATCTATGCCATGCCGGGTTAAAGCTGCTAGCATCCATGCCACACCAGGTTAAAGCTGCTAGCATCCATGCCACGCCGGGTTAAAGCTGCTAGCATCCGTGCCACGCCGGGTTAAAGCTGCTAGCATCCGTGCCACGCCGGGTTAAAGCTGCTAGCATCCGTGCCACACCAGGATAAAGCTGCTAGCATCTATGCCACGCCGGGTTAAAGCTGCTAGCATCCATGCCACGCTGGGTTAAAGCTGCTAGCATCCGTGCCACGCCGGGTTAAAGCTGCTAGCATCCATGCCACGCCGGGTTAAAGCTGCTAGCATCCATGCCACGCCAGGTTAAGGATGCCAGCATCCATGCCACGCCGGGTTAAAGCTGGTAGCATCCGTGCCACGCCGGGTTAAAGCTGCTGACATGGACCTGGGGTCCATGTCAGCTGCTGGTGTTGGTCCTCTGAGCTTCATAAAGTCCAGCATCAATGCAGCCGTCTACCAGGACATTTTGGAGACCTTCATGCTTGCTTCAGTGGACCAGCTGTATGGGGATGCAGACTTCATCTTCCAGCAGGACTTGACACCTGCCCACACTGCCAAAACTACAAAAATCCTGCTTCAACAACCATGGATCACCATGCTGGATTGGCCCACAAACCCACCTGACCTGAACCCCATTGAAAACATGTGGGACATCGTCAGAGAAAGCTGAACGGGAAGAGAGCAACAATAAAGAAGAGCTCAAGGCTGTGATGGAAGCATGTTGGTCTCCATAACAGCTGAGATATGCCACAAGCTGCTAGCATCCATGCCACGCCGGGTTAAAGCTGCTAGCATCTATGCCATGCCGGGTTAAAGCTGCTAGCATCCATGCCACACCAGGTTAAAGCTGCTAGCATCCATGCCACGCCGGGTTAAAGCTGCTAGCATCCGTGCCACGCCGGGTTAAAGCTGCTAGCATCCGTGCCACGCCGGGTTAAAGCTGCTAGCATCCATGCCACACCAGGATAAAGCTGCTAGCATCCATGCCACGCCGGGTTAAAGCTGCTAGCATCCATGCCACGCTGGGTTAAAGCTGCTAGCATCCGTGCCACGCCGGGTTAAAGCTGCTAGCATCCATGCCACGCCGGGTTAAAGCTGCTAGCATCCATGCCACGCCAGGTTAAGGATGCTAGCATCCATGCCACACCGGGTTAAAGCTGGTAGCATCCGTGCCACGCCGGGTTAAAGCTGCTAGCATCCGTGCCACGCCGGGTTAAAGCTGCTAGCATCCGTGCCACGCCGGGTTAAAACTGGTAGCATCCGTGCCACGCCGGGTTAAAGCTGGTAGCATCCATGCCACGCCGGGTTAAAGCTGGTAGCATCCATGCCACGCCGGGTTGAAGCTGCTAGCATCCGTGCCACGCCGGGTTAAAGCTGCTAGCATCCATGCCACGCCGGGTTAAAGCTGCTAGCATCCATGCCACGCCGGGTTGAAGCTGCTAGCATCCGTGCCACGCCGGGTTAAAGCTGCTAGCATCCATGCCACGCCGGGTTAAAACTGGTAGCATCCATGCCACGCCGGGTTAAAGCTGCTAGCATCCATGCCACGGCGGGTTAAACCTGCTAGCATCTATGCCACGGCGGGTTAAGGCTGCTAGCATCCATGCTACGGCGGGTTAAAGCTGCTAGCATCCATGCCACGGCGGGTTAAAGCTGCTAGCATCCATGCCACGGCGGGTTAAAGCTGCTAGCATCCATGCTACGGCGGGTTAAAGCTGCTAGCATCCATGCCACGGCGGGTTAAAGCTGCTAGCATCCATGCCACAGCGGGTTAAAGCTGCTAGCATCCATGCCACGGCGGGTTAAAGCTGCTAGCATCTATGCCACGGCGGGTTAAGGCTGCTAGCATCCATGCTACGGCGGGTTAAAGCTGCTAGCATCCATGCCACGGCGGGTTAAAGCTGCTAGCATCCATGCCACGGCGGGTTAAAGCTGCTAGCATCCATGCCACGGCAGGTTAAAGCTGCTAGCATCCATGCCACGGCGGGTTAAAGCTGCTAGCATCCATGCCACGGCGGGTTAAAGCTGCTAGCATCTATGCCATGGCGGGTTAAGGCTGCTAGCATCCATGCCACGGCGGGTTAAAGCTGCTAGCATCCATGCCACGGCGGGTTAAGGCTGCTAGCATCCATGCCACGGCGGATTAAGGCTGCTAGCATCCATGCCACGGCGGGTTAAGGCTGCTAGCATCCATGCCACGGCGGGTTAAGGCTGCTAGCATCCATGCCACGGCGGGTTAAAGCTGCTAGCATCCATGCCACGGCGGGTTAAAGCTGCTAGCATCCATGCCACGGCGGGTTAAAGCTGCTAGCATCCTTGCCCAACCAAGTACTACGTACACATGCAAGATTTTACTTTAGGAGGCCTGACTTTTTTGTCTTTAAAACCCTTCTCTGATTGATTTTATGCAATATTCTAATTTTTTGAGTTTTAGAATTTGAGGTTTTTCCTAAGCTGCAACTTCTAATCAGCAACATCTCCCCCAAAAAAGCTTGAAATATATTGATTCACACATTATTTGTCTAAAGAACATGTAAATTGCACCTTTTACGTTGAAATATGGAAATACATGAACTTTTTCAGGATATTCTAATTTTTTGGGTAGTAACTGAACAGTGTATACATACATACATATATATATATATATATATATTTACATACACACACAGTCACCCTCAGAATTGACCTATGGCTAAGCCCCGCCCCCTCCACTCACTCGGACAAACAAACATTCGGTGACAGGCGCTATGTGACATTTCGGGAGATGACAGCTGTCAACACGGACAACAGACGCGTGATAAGACAGAGTGATCATGACAAGATAAATTAAAAAACATAAAAACAATACAAACAAACAAAAAGAAATTGTTCAGAAGTCTTAAACTGGGAGTAGAAATCAGCCTGTGAATCTCTGAATGTGACTCGTGTCGCTCCCTCAGTTTCTTGCACAAACTACTGCACGGCTGCTGTTGTTGTGCCAAAAAGTGATCATCTGACAAAAACTGATCAAACAGCCACGGAAGCGGAGCAGTCTGGCTGCAGCTTGAAGCCAGAGGCGTGTCGTTATCGACGTTACTACACCACACCTGTACTACACGACAGCGTCTTATGTACCGTTACCACGTACCAAAACTAGCATGTTTAGCTAGCGTTAGCCAACTTAAACTAACGTTAGGGAAGGTAACTTCATATTTCTTTCAAGCAAAGTGACAACATGTTTCCTCAAATACGATGTTGCCTTACCTTAGAACAGATGTAGACATCCTTGTTCATTTTATCCACGTTCAGTTGATGTGGTCTGCCGCATAACTTTGGCTTGATGTGACTTGGTAAAAGGCAAAAAAATACGCCCTGTCACCCAGCCTCTCAGGATACCTAGTATCGGAGTTGCATGTACCCCATGCACACGTTTGACCATTTTAAACTAAAAAGAACACATAAAAACGAACAAAAACGGACTAACTTCAATGCATTTCAATGGACGTTCAAGCAGAGAATGTCCAAGTGTATGGGAAAGCTGTGCGCACTGTGATTGGCTCATCGCGTTTGGGGGGTGTGGTTTAGCCATAGGTCAATTATTCATACCCTCCCATTAAAGAAGGGAAAAAAAATCAGCTGTCACTCAAATAGGTTGAACTCGACAAAAGTAATAATAAATAAAATCTCTACGAGATTCATATTGATTTTGAATTGGGGATTTACAAAAAATATTAAAAACAAACAAAAAATAAAACAAGTAAACAAGCATGATGGGGCTCCGAAGCTGAAATTTTGTTCGGCAACATGTTAGCCCCGTTTCCACCCGCGGGTCTAGGTCGGGTCGGGTCGGGCCAGGCCGGATTGGATGGGTTTTGGTACGGATGTGATGATTTCACGCTGCGTCCCCACAGCGACCTGTACCCTTACTCTGGAGGTGGAGAATTAGCTGGATAGCGCTGCTACGTGATCGCGTGACATCATCGCCGTGCAACACCGTTTAACCAAAACACCGCGCCACACGTGACAGAAACAAAAGGAGTCACCCCTGCTTTGTTTTTACGCCGGGTCACGCAGGAAGTGACGGATTTTTCAACAAATCAACGGATTGCTGTGTGTTAGCTCCGCCTCTTTGGTCCGGATCAGTTAGATCAGTACCCAGACCCAGACCCGTGGGTGGAAACGGGGCTTTAGAGACAATCGCTACAATCACGTGTTTTCTCTAACGTTCATAAAGACTTTTGCACTTGTTGACAGGTGTTTTGGTCCATTGTTTGTGGGAAAGGTGCTCTGATGGATCTGGGACTGTTTCAACTTTCAACCTTTCAACCACAATTAAAAAATAAGAATCATTTCAATAAATTATAATTAGCAATTCTAATTTATTATTAGCTTCTTTGGTTTTTCTTCAGTTGGAGGGTATAGATAATTTTCAGTAGGACAGAAGTTGTTTACAAAATTTATATACTTTTTAAATAGCTTAAAACAATGACTGTATGATGATGTCAGCAGTTTTTGGCGATGAGGGTCACCAGTGTCGCAGAATTCACAACTTCCATCACAACTGGTCAAAGGATTGTGCGCATTTTTATTTCCTGCTTGTGAAGAGTGAAGGGACCAGCTTCTTTTTTTTTCCAGTCATAACAAAGCCGAGTGAAGTATCGGCCTGTCATGATGACTTTATCTGAACGGCAAAAAGACTTGTTGATGCATCGGCTCTAATCTGAACTCAACTTAAAAGGACTGTTTCTGTTGGAATGTAACGTTCTGATAAACTCTTCCTGAGTTTGTGAAGACACAACTGGAATCCCAAGTGTACCGAAACAAATTTTATATTGCGTTGATATTTTAAATGTTTATCTGTTTTTGACTGGAAACCTTTAGTGTTATGTCATGATGGTATTACTACCGAGTTACTGGTTTCATTCTAGATAAGGTTAATTAATAATATACCTCATTAATCCCAATAGACCTTTTTCACAAAAACTGGAAGTACGTAACCGTCACTTTGATGCTAATGCTAACATTAATGCTAACGCTAACGGAAGCCCTGAAACATCTGCAAGCTTCATCTAGAAACAAACATCTAACACTCGTTAAAAAGAAGGAATTTTTAAGAAACAAAAGAGAAAATGAGCTGTTGATGTAGAAAATGCCTGTTACATTTGAAAGTTCTTCAAAAATTCTAAGAAAAGTTTAAATAAATAAATTAATCAATGAAATTTTGTGCTTTAATTTCCTGTCTAAACAAATACAATTCAGGTTTTAACAGATTATTTAAATGGAGCCTTTTTATTTTCCATGTGATCTATTACTGCATCATTTAATCTCTTTTTCTAAATCAGTTTCCATCAGTTTTTTCTGTTTTTGTAGTAAAATGTTGTAGATTTTGTGTTTATAGCCTAATTCGGATTTGTTCTTGTAGGAGTCTGATTTCACTCCATGAATTATACGTGTGATATAAATGTGTTTGTGACCATCTCAGAATATATTTTATATGATGTTATTCATGTTTATCAGCCACATTTTACTCGGTTCAGTCTGTTAAAGGCAGCTGGATTTGCTTTAGTTATTACATAAATAAATCAAAAATGAGATAATTACACTGATACAGTGTTAAATATGAATGGACCCTGGACCAGTTTGGACTCAAGAACTGGGCCCCATCATGAAAAAGGTTGAGAACCGCTGGTATAACATTTATCCTGCAGTGTGTGGTGAGTTATGGCAGATTCAACCTCCCGGACCATAAAAGAAGATAAAAAGATCAGATGAGTGTGCGATTGCCTCATTCAAAAATCTCTCATTCTCACGATGACATTTTTTGCAGCCTGCGGTGAACAGGCCGGGGGCTTCATTAGAGAGATGTGGAGGCCGACCCCGCCAGCCCGGGGGTATTCAGGAGGGGGGCTGGATTCTACACCAAACCCAACGCCCATCTCTGGGTTGGAGATGGTTCTGGGTCCCCTGGGCCCCCCCGCGACGACCTCCTGCTTCTGTGGATGGGCCAGAAAAAATCAACGGCGCTCGCCTTTGAACAGCCTCCTCCTCTTCTGCTTCCTGCTGTTCTCTCTCTCCTTCATGCTTTCTCTCTCTTTCTCCCTCCGCTCCCTCTCTCTGTGGACCTAATGAATGATTCATTTAACCCCTCCACCACCTCCAGCAACACCCCAGTCCTCGCCTTTCCAGCCAGCCCGAGCCACCCATTCTACTCCTTCCTTTCTAAATACCTTATTTTCTTTTGGAAAAAATGTTCTTCAGATTTTCTGCATGTGAGAACTTCCTGTAAATGTAAAGGGGGGGGGGGGACAGTGATTGTGGTGGGTGCAGAGATGGAGGAAACAACAAAGGGAACACGTGCCCCTTTTGTGTCACACATCCCTGCGTGTATTTCATTAAAGGCAATGTTTGACAAATTACTTTACACAGCTTGGATGGTGATTTGTGTGTGTGTGTGTGTGTGTGTGTGCGGGTAAAAAGATGAAGCTCTAGTCTGGCACACACACTTCACACTCAACTGCTAATGAGGGCAAGATGGTAGAAAAAGCCTTTAAATGAGGTGTAGCCACACACTGGAGCTGGAGATAAAGGAAAACCGGCTGCCCAGATAAAATCAATTACAGCTCATATTATCTCGGAAGAGTCCTTAATTTAATGGAATAATTGGTTGGGACACGAAAGGGCTAATTGCCATGATGAAACCAAATTTCTAACATGAAAGGAGAAGTAAATGAATCTAGATGGTGCACTTGAAAGGCTTCCAGAATCTGGGGACACTTTCAAAGAGGGGTTTTATATTCTTGGTGTGGTTTTCCCTGGGCTCCCGCTCACAGGCTCCAAGTGAAGAAAACAGCCGTGATTTGATTGGAGAAGAGATTTCTTTTAACTCCATGTCAGCTCCAGAAAATAGAGCGATGAAGAGGGGAGGCAGCAGAAGAAAACAGGGCAGCGCTTGTGTTCATTTCTTTCAAATTAAGCATGTTCAGCCTCGGTGAAAAGCTCAGCGCACGTCCAACAGTGAGGAAAATACAATGTCTGAAAAATGGAGGTCTGAACGCTGATAAAGGGAGGAAAGTGTTACGGGATGCACATGTAGCCTGAACTTTTGTCCCTCCTGAGCTTCTGTATGTCCTCAGGTTGGCCTTAATTCCTTCTATTTCGCATACAAGGATTTCAGGTCTCTGGCCACTTTATCAGCTCACCTGCTCATCAGCCAATCACAGAGCAGCAACTCAACACATCTACTCATGTACACGACTTACACCACAACCATCTCTACGGTTTCCAGGTCTGAAGAAGAGAAAATCTCCAGTGAGCAGCAGCTAATGAACCGGATGGACAGACTGGTCAGAGATGAGAGAAAGAAAGTCAGATCAGCACTGGTTCCGACCAACATATGCAGGATAGCACCTCTGTCACAAAACTCACATCATCTCCAACTGCTTTCTGGATCAGGGCCAGGAGGTCACTGGACTCCAGTCAGGTGGAACCGGAGATTCTCATCATGATGAGGTGGAACGGGAGATTCTCATCATGATGAGGTGGAACAGGAGATTCTCATCGTAATGAGGTGGAACCGGAGATTCTCATCATCATGAGGTGGAACGGGAGATTCTCATCATCATGAGGTGGAACAGGAGATTCTCATCGTAATGAGGTGGAACGGGAGATTCTCATCATGATGAGGTGGAACATGAGATTCTCGTCGTAATGAGGTGGAACGGGAGATTCTCATCATGATGAGGTGGAACATGAGATTCTCGTCGTAATGAGGTGGAACGGGAGATTCTCATCGTGATGAGGTGGAACATGAGATTCTCATGACCATGAGGTGGAACGGGAGATTCTTGTCATGATGAGGTGGAACGTGAGATTCTCATCGTGATGAGGTGGAACATGAGATTCTCATCGTGATGAGGTGGAACATGAGATTCTCATCGTAATGAGGTGGAACGGGAGATTCTCATCGTAATGAGGTGGAACGTGAGATTCTCATCATGATGAGGTGGAACGGGGAGATTCTCATCGTAATGAGGTGGAACGGGAGATTCTCATCGTGATGAGGTGGAACGGGAGATTCTCATGGTGATGAGGTGGAACGGGAGATTCTCATCGTAATGAGGTGGAACGGGAGATTCTCATCACAATGAGGTGGAACGGGAAATTCTTGTCGTAATGAGGTGGAACGTGAGATTCTCATCGTAATGAGGTGGAACATGAGATTCTCATCACAATGAGGTGGAACGGGAGATTCTTGTCGTAATGAGGTGGAACGTGAGATTCTCATCGTAATGAGGTGGAACGAGAGATTCTCATCGTGATGTGGTGGAACAGGTGATTCTCATCGTGATGAGGTGGAACGAGAGATTCTCATCGTAATGAGGTGGAACGTGAGATTCTCATCGTGATGAGGTGGAACGGGAGATTCTCATCGTAATGAGGTGGAACGGGAGATTCTCATCGTGATGAGGTGGAACGAGAGATTCTTGTCGTGATGAGGTGGAACGGGAGATTCTTGTCGTAATGAGGTGGAACGGGAGATTCTCGTCGTAATGAGGTGGAACGGGAGATTCTCATCGTAATGAGGTGGAACCGGAGATTCTTGTCGTGATGAGGTGGAACGGGAGATTCTCATGACCATGAGGTGGAAAGGGAGATTCTCATGACCATGATGTGGAACGGGAGATTCTCATGACCATGAGGTGGAACGGGAGATTCTCATCGTAATGAGGTGGAACGGGAGATTCTCGTTGTAATGAGGTGGAACGGGAGATTCTCATCGTAATGAGGTGGAACGGGAGATTCTTGTCGTAATGAGGTGGAACGGGAGATTCTCATCGTAATGAGGTGGAACGGGAGATTCTCATCGTAATGAGGTGGAACGGGAGATTCTCGTCGTAATGAGGTGGAACGGGAGATTCTCGTCGTAATGAGGTGGAACGGGAGATTCTCATCGTAATGAGGTGGAACGTGAGATTCTCATCACCATGAGGTGGAACGGGAGATTCTCATCGTAATGAGGTGGAACGGGAGATTCTCATCGTGATGAGGTGGAACGTGAGATTCTCGTCGTAATGAGGTGGAACGGGAGATTCTCATCGTAATGAGGTGGAACATGAGATTCTCATCACCATGAGGTGGAACGGGAGATTCTCAACGTAATGAGGTGGAACGGGAGATTCTCGTCGTGATGAGGTGGAACGGGAGATTCTCATCGTAATGAGGTGGAACGGGAGATTCTCATCGTAATGAGGTGGAACATGAGATTCTCATCACCATGAGGTGGAACGGAAGATTCTCATCACCATGAGGTGGAACGGGAGATTCTCATCGTAATGAGGTGGAACGGGAGATTCTTATCGTAATGAGGTGGAACGTGAGATTCTCATCACCATGAGGTGGAACGGGAGATTCTCATCAGCATGAGGTGGAACGTGAGATTCTTGTCGTAATGAGGTGGAACGTGACATTCTCATCACCATGAGGTGGAACGTGAGATTCTCATCACCATGAGGTGGAACGTGAGATTCTCATCACCATGAGGTGGAACGTGAGATTCTCATCACCATGAGGTGGAACGGGAGATTCTCATCACCATGAGGTGGAACGGGAGATTCTCATCACCATGAGGTGGAACGGGAGATTCTCATCGTAATGAGGTGGAACCGGAGATTCTTGTCGTGATGAGGTGGAACGGGGAGATTCTCATGACCATGAGGTGGAAAGGGAGATTCTCATGACCATGATGTGGAACGGGAGATTCTCATGACCATGAGGTGGAACGGGAGATTCTCATCGTAATGAGGTGGAACGGGAGATTCTTGTCGTAATGAGGTGGAACGGGAGATTCTCATCGTAATGAGGTGGAACGTGAGATTCTCATCGTAATGAGGTGGAACGTGAGATTCTCATCGTAATGAGGTGGAACGGGAGATTCTCATCGTAATGAGGTGGAACATGAGATTCTCATGACCATGAGGTGGAACGGGAGATTCTCGTCGTAATGAGGTGGAACGTGAGATTCTCATCGTAATGAGGTGGAACGGGAGATTCTTATCGTAATGAGGTGGAACGGGAGATTCTCACCGTAATGAGGTGGAACGGGAGATTCTTATCGTAATGAGGTGGAACGGGAGATTCTTATCGTAATGAGGTGGAACGGGAGATTCTCACCGTAATGAGGTGGAACGGGAGATTCTCATCGTAATGAGGTGGAACGGGAGATTCTTATCGTAATGAGGTGGAACGGGAGATTCTCACCGTAATGAGGTGGAACGGGAGATTCTCATCGTAATGAGGTGGAACGGGAGATTCTCATCACCATGAGGTGGAACGGGAGATTCTCATCGTAATGAGGTGGAACGGGAGATTCTCATCACCATGAGGTGGAACGGGAGATTCTCATCGTAATGAGGTGGAACGGGAGATTCTCATCGTAATGAGGTGGAACGTGAGATTCTCATCACCATGAGGTGGAACGTGAGATTCTCATCACCATGAGGTGGAACGGGAGATTCTCATGGTAATGAGGTGGAACGGGAGATTCTCATCGTAATGAGGTGGAACATGAGATTCTCATCACCATGAGGTGGAACGGGAGATTCTCATCGTAATGAGGTGGAACGGGAGATTCTCATCGTAATGAGGTGGAACGGGAGATTCTCATCGTAATGAGGTGGAACATGAGATTCTCATCACCATGAGGTGGAACGGGAGATTCTCATCGTAATGAGGTGGAACGGGAGATTCTCGTCGTTATGAGGTGGAACGGGAGATTCTCATCACCATGAGGGTGGAACGTGAGATTCTCATCGTAATGAGGTGGAACATGAGATTCTCATCGTAATGAGGTGGAACGTGAGATTCTCATCACAATGAGGTGGTACACAGAGTAGACAGAAGCAACTCTATCTAAATGAACATGTAATTATCTGAAGAAATAAGCGGAACGTGAGGTGTTTTGTTCTCGTTCTGCCTCTGATGGGTAGAAGTCTGCTGAAACGTCTGTAATCACCTGCATGCATCGGTGTATGTAGTGTACTGTACCTGAGAGGATGTCCCCGTGTCAGCAGCTCTGGTCTCGCCTCGCGCTAACCGCCACGCCAGAGAACCAGAGTTGCGCCCCCCCAGCTCTCCTGGTTTTGGCTTTTTGGGGGAAATGAACTCCACCAGCTCCACCAGCAGCCTCTCCGTCAGCTCCCTCCTCCTGTCTGGACTCAGAGAGTGTTGTCTCTGTACGACGGAGCAGAAAAAGAAGGTTTTACATCACCGCTGAAGGAGGTCCAATCTGCCGGGGGTGTCAGGGTCAGACTTACAGACGTGTTCAGCCCACTGATGGTGTGCAGCAGCCACGCCTCCTGAACTCGGGTTCTTCTCGTTAAAACCTCCGGATGTTTGCAGGAGTACCTCCACGTCACGTCTACCACCTGCAGCACAAACACGACGGTCTTTCTTTCCCGCTTCATGCTACAGTTACACGTTTACATCATCATTGCTCTGTAATATCTGCTCTACTTCCTACATCAGGATTGTAATAGCGTTCACATTTGTATTTGTACAGGTTCTAGTTTCTGGCTCTGGATTCAGGTTCTGGCTCTGGATTCAGGTTCTGGCTCTGGATTCAGGTTCTGGTATCTGGATTCAGGTTCTGGTTTCTGGCTCTGGATTCAGGTTCTGGTTTCTGGTTCTGGTCTCTGGATTCAGGTTCTGGTTTCTGGATTCAGGTTCTGGTTTCTGGATTCAGGTTCTGGTTTCTGGTTCTGGTCTCTGGATTCAGGTTCTGGTTTCTGGATTCAGGTTCTGGTTTCTGGATTCAGGTTCTGGTTTCTGGCTCTGGATTCAGGTTCTGGTTTCTGGATTCAGGTTCTGGTCTCTGGATTCAGGTTCTGGTCTCTGGATTCAGGTTCTGGTTTCTGGCTCTCCATTCAGGTTCTGGTTTCTGGATTCAGGTTCTGGTCTCTGGATTCAGGTTCTGGTCTCTGGATTCAGGTTCAGGTTCTGGTTTCTGGATTCAGGTTCTGGTTTCTGGATTCAGGTTCTGGTTTCTGGATTCAGGTTCTGGTCTCTGGATTCAGGTTCTGGTTTCTGGTTTCTGGATTCAGGTTCTGGTCTCTGGATTCAGGTTCTGGTTTCTGGATTCAGGTTCTGGCTCTGGATTCAGGTTCTGGTTTCTGGATTCAGGTTCTGGTTTCTGGATTCAGGTTCTGGCTCTGGATTCAGGTTCTGGTTTCTGGATTCAGGTTCTGGTTTCTGGATTCAGGTTCTGGCTCTGGATTCAGGTTCTGGTTTCTGGATTCAGGTTCTGGTTTCTGGATTCAGGTTCTGGTCTCTGGATTCCAGTTCTGGATTCAGGTTCAGGTTCTGGTTTCTGGCTCTGGATTCAGGTTCTGGTTTCTGGCTCTGGATTCAGGTTCTGGTTTCTGGATTCAGGTTCTGGTTTCTGGATTCAGGTTCTGGTTTCTGGCTCTGGATTCAGGTTCTGGTTTCTGGATTCAGGTTCTGGTTTCTGGCTCTGGATTCAGCTTCTGGTTTCTGGATTCAGGTTCTGGATTCAGGTTCAGGTTCTGGTTTCTGGATTCAGGTTCTGGTTTCTGGCTCTGGATTCTTCACTTAGCTTCATAGCTAATTAGCATAAAGCTAACGAAGCTCAGCTTCTGGTCCGGTGCTGCTTTTGTTCTGAAGGTACTGCGAGTGATTTTCTACGGTTTGGTTCCAAAGTTCGGCATTTTCTGATGTTATCGGCGGCCATCTTGAATCTGACTTCTGCAGAGCCCCACAGGTGGAATCTGACTTCCCTCCCACCTGAAAATCACCTGCTGGTGTAAGTTTCATTTTAGTGAACGATGACGTTGCAGGTACCTGGTCCTTGGAGAAGGCCAGGACGTAGGCCAGCTTCTTCCCCCAGCCGACCTCATACAGCAGCGGCTTATCGCAGACGTTCTCACACGAGTCGCAGTGAAGCCAGCGGCGCTGGGACGCCGAGTAAATCTCCGTCCACACGTGGTCTGCGGCAGAGACGGCGTCCAATAAGCGGTCTGGACCAGGTCAGACTGGAAACGGACGTGGGGAAGAACCTGACGTACCTGTGCTGTCCCAGACGTAGCGGGCCTCCAGGCCCACGGCTCGGCAGCACAGAGTGAAACAGTTGGCCCACTCCCCACAGCGCCCCCTCCTGGTCTCCAGCAGCTTCGCAGGGTTGTTGTATCTGTGGGTGAGAAACAGAGATCCAGTCAGACGCAGATTCACCACCGCGATGAGGAGGTGAGCTGTTCCCCCGTGGCCGTAGCCTTCGCTTAGCGCGGTCATGTGAAGGGGTCGTGGGTGGGGGGCTATCTGGCCCTCCAAACGGAGATCAGTTTCATTGTGTGATTGCTGCTTTGGCAGGCTGAATGCTGCACGACAGCAGCGCGTGAGCACGAAGTGCAGTTATTGGCTGAGGAAGCGTGCTGGACGGCTACTCGCCGTTTTACTGCAGTTACGGCTGCTTTGCAACGGTCCAAAAAACATTATGTCCTCATTTTAATATTCACGTTGGATTTTATTTAATGTGCTGCATCTGCAGTGCCGGGAGAGCACGGGAAAAGTGCACAACTGCACGTGCACCGCTCAGAGGGAACATCATCATCTTCAAATTTAAAATGGGGAAAGAGAAACTTTATTGTTCCACGAGGGAATCTGTCCTGGGCTTTTACAATCACATGTGGGGATGCACCGTGATGGAATTTTGGCTGATATCCAATATGACGATATTTTAAAACTCATGTGGCCAATAACCGATATCGATACCGATGTTAAAGCTGATAAATAAATGATGTAATATTCACTCCTTGTGCAAAATTAGAAAAATACCTCGTGTGTTTACATAGAACAGGTCCGACTTAATGACAGTTCAAACAAAACTAGCGCGATATCCGAGAACCACCCGGAGTTATTTCCACAAATGAGCGTATAAACTCTGTTCACACAGAAACCTGGAAGAAACTGTCTGGACAAGTTTTAACGTCTGAAAAGAAACTTTAGAAAAGACTTTAGAAACAGCGGCCTGATCGGTTAATATCGGTCAGATATCGGTGGGGGGGCCGAAGTCCCATACTCAGCTTTAAGGCCGACATAGGCCAATACCGACCGGGGGCCGATGATATCGTGCATCCCGAATCACTAGGGCTGGGAAAAAATATCGATACACTGAAATATCGCAATATATTCATTTGATGATATCATATTGATATTTAAAAATGTGGTATCGATCTATTTTACTAATGAAATCTCATGAAATTACATAAGATGATGATGAAATCTCGCAAGATTTCGTTGTTAAAATAGATCAATATCGCATTTTTAAATATCAATATGAAATCTGCATATGAAAAAAATCGCGATATTTTAGTGTATCGGTATTTTATCGCAGCGCTACTGATCACATGATTAATGTGAGTGAATCAGAATAAAATAGACTTTAATTATCTTTCAGATGCCAGAGAGCAGCATCAGAGGGACGAAAGCTCCCCCCCATGTCTCGGGTAGTACTCCAGTCCCAGGACCGGGGGGGGCAGGGATGAGTACTCCAGTCCCAGGACCGGGGGGCAGGGATGAGTACTTCAGACCTAGGACCGGGGGGCAGGGGTGGGTACTTCAGACACAGGACCGGGGGGCAGGGATGAGTACTTCAGACCTAGGACCGGGGGGCAGGGGTGGGTACTTCAGACCCAGGACCGGGGGGCAGGAGTGGGTACTTCAGACCCAGGACCGGGGGGCAGGAGTGGGTACTTCAGACCCAGGACTGGGGGGCAGGGGTGGGTACTTCAGTCCCAGGACCGGGGGGCAGGGGTGGGTAATTCAGACCCAGGACTGGGGGGCAGGGATGAGTACTTCAGACCCAGGACTGGGGGCAGGGGTGGGTACTTCAGACCCAGGACTGGGGGCAGGGATGAGTACTTCAGACCCAGGACTGGGGGGCAGGGGTGGGTACTTCAGTCCCAGGACCGGGGGCAGGGGTGGGTAATTCAGACCCAGGACTGGGGGGCAGGGATGAGTACTTCAGACCCAGGACTGGGGGGCAGGGGTGGGTACTTCAGACCCAGGACTGGGGGCAGGGATGAGTACTTCAGACCCAGGACTGGGGGGCAGGGGTGGGTACTTTAGAGACTGGGGGCAGGGGTGGGTACTTCAGACCCAGGACTGGGGGGCAGGGATGAGTACTTCAGACCCAGGACTGGGGGGCAGGGTGAGTACTTCAGACCCAGGACTGGGGGGCAGGGGTGGGTACTTCAGACACAGGACCGGGGGGGCAGGGGTGGGTACTTCAGACCCAGGACTGGGGGGCAGGGATGAGTACTTCAGACCCAGGACTGGGGGGCAGGGGTGGGTACTTCAGACCCAGGACTGGGGGCAGGGATGAGTACTTCAGACCCAGGACTGGGGGGCAGGGGTGGGTACTTCAGACCCAGGACTGGGGGGCAGGGGTGGGTACTTTAGAGACTGGGGGCAGGGGTGGGTACTTCAGACCCAGGACTGGGGGGCAGGGATGAGTACTTCAGACCCAGGACTGGGGGGCAGGGGTGAGTACTTCAGACCCAGGACTGGGGGGCAGGGGGTGGGTACTTCAGACACAGGACCGGGGGGCAGGGGTGGGTACTTCAGACCCAGGACTGGGGGGCAGGGATGAGTACTTCAGTCCCAGGACCGGGGGGCAGGGGTAAGGCAGGAACTGGGCCTGAATGCTGCTCACCTGGGGAACCTGGTGGAGAGCTGGCAGCTCTGGCACCAGTGCTTCTCCACTCGCTGAGCCCCCCCAGCGGAGGTCATCGGCGCTGGGACCGAGGGAGCCGGCGTTCTGGGTCGGACCCCCGCACCGGCTGCACGGCAAGCAGTCCACCCAGGAGAAGAAGTCCTGCTTGAACCATCGGAGCAACTCCAGCACCAAGAAGTCCTCCATTCCCAGTTTACAGTCTGCAACAGGAGAACAGAGTCAGCCGGGTGGTCTCGGGCCCTGCGGGACGGCCCACCAACCGGACCGGACCGGACCGGACCCCACCTGGGTCGGCCTCCTTCGCCTCCTTCAGCTTGTGCTGAGCAGCGGAGGACAGCTCCGGCTGAGGCACGACGCTCCTGGCTTTCTGCTGCAGCTCGCCGTCCTCATACTGCATCACGTGCTGGAAGTTGGACTGAAGCGTCACGAAGAAGCCCATACTGCTTTCCTGCAACAGAGCAGAGCGTAGACGTCAGCGGGGGAGGGGCTGCTGTGTGCCCCCCCAGAGACGGCTCCTCCAGACATCCATGAAGACATGCGGCGGTGCCGGTCCTGCATCCGTCTGCCGGTCCTGCATCCGTCTGCCGGTCCTGCATCCGTCTGTCCACCTCATTCCTGAGCCGGCGGATAAACGATTATGCTCCACCTCGCTGAGAACGACCAGAAACAAGCTGGCGTTCCTGTGAGCGCTTCACTCCAACGCTACCAGAACATTTCTACACGATTGTCCCCAGAAGAACAGAATGTCCCCGGGAGCGTGTTGTACTGAAACCGGAGCGGTTAAACGTGTAGCTGCCAGAGCGACGAGGCGAACCTGCACGTCGGTCGCAGAGAGAGGCTGCAGGACTGCAGACGGACACGTACGATCGTCCTCATCATTCAGAACTTCAATTAAAGAAAAGGCTAAATTCACCATAAAAACAAGAATAACAAGAAACTTATAATAAATAGAAAATTTAATAAATTATAATTTAGTTAAAAGAATATTGATTTTGAATTATGGTAAAAAATAATACTTAAAAAAACTGTCCCAGACACATCAGAGCATCTTTCCCATGAACATGGACCAGTTTTTCTGTATCACATTTTTATCAGTTTCATCTTATTTCACTGATGGCTGATTTTTTCCATCTTTCTTTCTTTCTCTCCCTCTCTCCTTGGCCGTCCAGAAAGGCTGGCCAGCAGATCTATGGCAGCCTGGAGGGGCCACACAGACCCTGCTGCAGCTGCAGGAATATAACACATATATATAACGCAGATTTCCCATGATCACCACGAATGCTCGCTTATGCTGCAGGCAGGAAGCAAACGGAAGACAACTAGACAGATGAAGAGGAAAAACATGCAAGGTGTCCTGAAAGTCAGCGTCCACACTCTCAGGTGTTTATAAATGAGAGTCTCTTCACCAGGGATGACGTCTGTGGTGCCGACGGCGCTGCAGGCCGCCCCCCTGCAGCATCCGAGCTCTCCGACGCCGAGGCGGCAGCGATGGTGGGCTGAACGGGACCTCCTCCATGCAGCCGCTGATCCCTCTCTGCTGCGATAGACTCCCTGATCAGCCTCAGCTGGTCCACGGACGCAGACCTGGGGAAGACCAGGTGCGTCTCAGCCTGGAAAAACAGTGACACAGACATCAGACAACGACAAGGCTTCGAGTTTTCACGGCAAAAGCAGCTCCAGTCACAACCAGGACGACACTCAGCACCAGATCTCCCAGTATGAGCTGGAGCGATGAAAGGTTTCAGCCGATACCGATAACTAGTTCTAGTTCATGATTCTCCTGAGACATCAGATCTTTGATCCTTGAGATGTTCTTCAGGTGATAGTCGGCTGATTTAGTGATCGCTTTGATGTGTTTTTCAAAGTTTAGGTCTGAGTCTACAGCCAGATTTCTGGTCTGGTTGGTGGTTTTTAGGTCTGAGTCCATCACTACAGCCAGATTTCTGGTCTGGTTGGTGGTTTTTAGGTCTGAGTCCATCACCACAGCCAGATTTCTGGTCTGGTTGGTGGTTTTTAGGTCTGAGTCCATCACTACACCCAGATTTCTGGTCTGGTTGGTGGTTTTAGGTCTGAGTCCATCACTACAGCCAGATTTCTGGTCTGGTTGGTGGTTTTAGGTCTGAGTCCATCACTACAGCCATATTTCTGGTCTGGTTGGTGGTTTTAGGTCTGAGTCCATCACCACAGCCAGATTTCTGGTCTGGTTGGTGGTTTTAGTTCTGAGTCCATCACTACACCCAGATTTCTGGTCTGGTTGGTGGTTTTAGGTCTGAGTCCATCACTACAGCCATATTTCTGGTCTGGTTGGTGGTTTTTAGGTCTGAGTCCATCACTACATCCAGATTTCTGGTCTGGTTGGTGGTTTTAGGTCTGAGTCCATCACTACAGCCAGATTTCTGGTCTGGTTGGTGGTTTTAGGTCTGAGTCCATCACTACAGCCAGATTTCTGGTCTGGTTGGTGGTTTTAGGTCTGAGTCCATCACTACAGCCAGATTTCTGGTCTGGTTGGTGGTTTTAGTTCTGAGTCCATCACTACACCCAGATTTCTGGTCTGGTTGGTGGTTTTAGGTCCGAGTCCATCACTACAGCCATATTTCTGGTCTGGTTGGTGGTTTTTAGGTCTGAGTCCATCACTACATCCAGATTTCTGGTCTGGTTGGTGGTTTTAGGTCTGAGTCCATCACTACATCCAGATTTCTGGTCTGGTTGGTGGTTTTTAGGTCTGAGTCCATCACTACAGCCAGATTTCTGGCCTGGTTGGTGGTTTTTAGGTCTGAGTCCATCACTACAGCCATATTTCTGGTCTGGTTGGTGGTTTTAGGTCTGAGTCCATCACTACACCCATATTTCTGGTCTGGTTGGTGGTTTTAGGTCCGAGTCCATCACTACAGCCATATTTCTGGCCTGATTGGTGGTTTTTAGGTCTGAGTCCATCCCTGCAGCCAGATTTCTGGTATGGTTGGTGGTTTTTAGGTCTGAGTCCATCACTACACCCAGATTTCTGGTCTGGTTGGTGGTTTTTAGGTCTGAGTCCATCCCTGCAGCCAGATTTCTGGTCTGGTTGGTGGTTTTTGGGTCTGAGTCCATCACTACAGCCAGATTTCTGGTCTGGTTGGTGGTTTTAGGTCTGAGTCCATCACTACAGCCATATTTCTGGTCTGGTTGGTGGTTTTAGGTCTGAGTCCATCACCACAGCCAGATTTCTGGTCTGGTTGGTGGTTTTAGTTCTGAGTCCATCACTACACCCAGATTTCTGGTCTGGTTGGTGGTTTTAGGTCCGAGTCCATCACTACAGCCATATTTCTGGTCTGGTTGGTGGTTTTTAGGTCTGAGTCCATCACTACATCCAGATTTCTGGTCTGGTTGGTGGTTTTAGGTCTGAGTCCATCACTACATCCAGATTTCTGGTCTGGTTGGTGGTTTTTAGGTCTGAGTCCATCACTACAGCCAGATTTCTGGTCTGGTTGGTGGTTTTTAGGTCTGAGTCCATCACTACACCCATATTTCTGGTCTGGTTGGTGGTTTTGGGTCAGGTCCATCACTACAGCCATATTTCTGGCCTGATTGGTGGTTTTTAGGTCTGAGTCCATCCCTGCAGCCAGATTTCTGGTATGGTTGGTGGTTTTTAGGTCTGAGTCCATCACTACACCCAGATTTCTGGTCTGGTTGGTGGTTTTTAGGTCTGAGTCCATCCCTGCAGCCAGATTTCTGGTCTGGTTGGTGGTTTTTGGGTCTGAGTCCATCACTACAGCCATATTTCTGGTCTGGTTGGTGGTTTAAGGTCCGAGTCCATCACTATAGCCATATTTCTGGTCTGGTTGCTGGTTTTTAGATCTGAGTCCATCCCTGCAGCCAGATTTCTGGTCTGGTTGGTGGTCTTTAGTCCTCAAGTCCATCACTACAGACAGATTTCTGGTCTTGTTGGTTGTTTTAGGTCTGAGTCCATCACTACAGCCAGATTTCTGGTCTGGTCGGTGGTTTGTAGGTGTATGGACTGAAGTTCTGTGATGACCTGCTGTCGTTTCTCTTTGGCGCCAAAAACAATCACCTCAGTTTTGTTTTTGTTCAGCTGAAGAAAGTTGAGGGACATCCAGTCATTAATCTCCTCAAAACATTTACCAAGAGCCTGTACAGGGCCCCGGTCTCCTGGTGACACTGTGATATATAGCTGTGTGTCATCTGCGTAGCTATGGTAACTAATATTGTTGTTCTTTATAACCTGGGCCAGTGGGAGCATGTAGATGTTAAACAGAAGATGCCCCAGGATAGAGCCCTGGGGAACTCCACAGGTCATTTTTGTCTGCTCAGATGTAAAGTAGTAGCAGTAGTAGTAGTACTATAGTAGCAGTACTTACCTCCTCAAAGCCCATCTCAAAGAGACATTCCACGGCTCCTTTAATGGGCAGCAGTTTAGTGGAGAAAGTGGGATTGCCAATACGGATAGATCTGTACTTCTCCTCATTTGGATACCTGTTAGGTGGGAATATGACATCATCATCATCTTCATCATCATCCAAAACAACCGCTCTAATCAGAAAATACTTTCATATGCTGTGGAGAGAGACAAAGCTGCATAAAAAGCATTTCGAGGCCCTGGAGTGGAACCAGCGGTTGTCCTGACAAGCCCCAGCTTGAAGAGGTTTAACCGGTCGCCGGCTGGTCGAGTCACAACCTGTCCCTCACGTAGGTCGCCCCATCTTCCAAGCACCCGAGATGGAGCGAGGCGCAGAGAGAGGGAGTGAGGGTACCCCCCCCCCCTCTGCACTGTTGGACCACCTGGATGCCGTTCAGTCATTTTGATAAAGGAAAAGTGTATAAGAATAACTGACATCTAGTGGTAAAGATGGGTAAAGCAATGACTTCATATGCCAGCATTGTTGTGAATGTACGGTGACCCCTAGTGGCCAAAATTCACAATAGCGGCCCCACATTCACTACCACACCCCCACATTCACAAACAAGCCCCCACATTCACAATCACACCCCCACATTAACAAACAAGCCCCCACATTCACAAACACACCCCCACATTCACAAACACGCCCCCCACATTCACAAACACACCCCCACATTCACAATCACGCCCCCACATTCACAGTCACACACCTACATTCACAATCACACCCCCACATTAACAAACAAGCCCCCACATTCACAAACACACCCCCCACATTCACAAACACGCCCCCACATTCACAAACACGCCCCCACATTCACAAACACCCCCACATTCAAACACCCCCACATTCACAAACACGCCCCCACATTCACAAACACGCCCCCACATTCACAAACACGCTCCCACATTCACAAACATGCCCCCACATTCACAATCAAACCCACACACTACAAACACGCCCCCACATTTACAAACAAGCCCCCACATTCACAATCACACCCCCACATTAACAAACAAGCCCCCACATTCACAAACACACCCCCACATTCACAAACACGCCCCCACATTCACAAACACACCCCCACATTCACAATCACGCCCCCACATTCACAGTCACACACCTACATTCACAATCACACCCCCACATTAACAAACAAGCCCCCACATTCACAAACACACCCCCACATTCACAATCACGCCCCCACATTCACAGTCACACACCTACATTCACAATCACACCCCCACATTCAAACACCCCCACATTCACAAACACGCCCCCACATTCAAACACGCCCCCACATTCACAATCAAACCCACACACTACAAACACGCCCCCCACATTTACAAACACGCCCCCACATTTACAAACACGCTCCCACATTCACAAATACACACCCACATTCACAAACACGCCCCCAAATTCACAATCACACCCCTACATTCACAATCACACCCCCACATTCACAAACACACCCCCACTTTCTCAAACACGCCCCCATATTCACAATCATGCTCCCACATTCACAAACACGCCCCCACATTCAAACACGCCCCCACATTCACTACCACACCCCCACATTCACAAACACACCCCCACTTTCCTAAAGTCTACGTCATCAGAACACGCTGGTTTCTGGGTCTACGTCATCAGAACGCGCTGGTTTCTGGGTCTACGTCATCAGAACACGCTGGTTTCTGGGTCTACGTCATCAGAACGCGCTGGTTTCTGGGTCTACGTCATCAGAACGCGCTGGTTTCTGGGTCTACGTCATCAGAACACGCTGGTTTCTGAGTCTACGTCATCAGAACGCGCTGGTTTCTGGGTCTACGTCATCAGAACGCGCTGGTTTCTGGTCTACGTCATCAGAACGCGCTGGTTTCTGAGTCTACGTCATCAGAACGCGCTGGTTTCTGGGTCTACGTCATCAGAACGCGCTGGTTTCTGGGTCTACGTCATCAGAACGCGCTGGTTTCTGGGTCTACGTCATCAGAACGCGCTGGTTTCTGGGTCTACGTCATCAGAACGCGCTGGTTTCTGGGTCTACGTCATCAGAACACGCTGGTTTCTGAGTCTACGTCATCAGAACACGCTGGTTTCTGGGTCTACGTCATCAGAACGCGCTGGTTTCTGAGTCTACGTCATCAGAACGCGCTGGTTTCTGAGTCTACGTCATCAGAACGCGCTGGTTTCTGAGTCTACGTCATCAGAACACGCTGGTTTCTGGGTCTACGTCATCAGAACGCGCTGGTTTCTGGGTCTACGTCATCAGAACGCGCTGGTTTCTGGGTCTACGTCATCAGAACGCGCTGGTTTCTGGGTCTACGTCATCAGAACGCGCTGGTTTCTGGGTCTACGTCATCAGAACGCGCTGGTTTCTGAGTCTACGTCATCAGAACGCGCTGGTTTCTGGGTCTACGTCATCAGAACGCGCTGGTTTCTGAGTCTACGTCATCAGAACGCGCTGGTTTCTGGGTCTACGTCATCAGAACACGCTGGTTTCTGGGTCTACGTCATCAGAACGCGCTGGTTTCTGAGTCTACGTCATCAGAACGCGCTGGTTTCTGAGTCTACGTCATCACAACACGCTGGTTTCTGGGTCTACGTCATCAGAACACGCTGGTTTCTGAGTCTACGTCATCACAACACGCTGGTTTCTGAGTCTACGTCATCAGAACGCGCTGGTTTCTGGGTCTACGTCATCAGAACGCGCTGGTTTCTGGGTCTACGTCATCAGAACGCGCTGGTTTCTGGGTCTACGTCATCAGAACGCGCTGGTTTCTGAGTCTACGTCATCAGAACGCGCTGGTTTCTGAGTCTACGTCATCAGAACGCGCTGGTTTCTGGGTCTACGTCATCACAACACGCTGGTTTCTGAGTCTACGTCATCAGAACACGCTGGTTTCTGGGTCTACGTCATCAGAACGCGCTGGTTTCTGAGTGTACGTCATCAGAACGCGCTGGTTTCTGAGTCTACATCATCAGAACGCGCTGGTTTCTGAGTCTACATCATCAGAACACGCTGGTTTCTGAGTCTACGTCATCAGAACGCGCTGGTTTCTGAGTGTACGTCATCAGAACACGCTGGTTTCTGAGTCTACGTCATCAGAACACGCTGGTTTCTGGGTCTACGTCATCAGAACGCGCTGGTTTCTGAGTCTACGTCATCAGAACACGCTGGTTTCTGAGTCTACGTCATCAGAACGCGCTGGTTTCTGAGTCTACGTCATCAGAACACGCTGGTTTCTGAGTCTACGTCATCAGAACGCGCTGGTTTCTGGGTCTACGTCATCAGAACGCGCTGGTTTCTGAGTCTACGTCATCAGAACGCGCTGGTTTCTGAGTCTACGTCATCAGAACGCGCTGGTTTCTGAGTCTACGTCATCACAACACGCTGGTTTCTGGGTCTACGTCATCAGAACACGCTGGTTTCTGAGTCTACGTCATCAGAACGCGCTGGTTTCTGAGTCTACGTCATCAGAACGCGCTGGTTTCTGAGTCTACGTCATCAGAACGCGCTGGTTTCTGAGTCTACGTCATCAGAACACGCTGGTTTCTGGGTCTACGTCATCAGAACGCGCTGGTTTCTGGGTCTACGTCATCAGAAGCGCGCTGGTTTCTGGGTCTACGTCATCAGAACGCGCTGGTTTCTGGGTCTACGTCATCAGAACGCGCTGGTTTCTGGGTCTACGTCATCAGAACGCGCTGGTTTCTGAGTCTACGTCATCAGAACGCGCTGGTTTCTGGGTCTACGTCATCAGAACGCGCTGGTTTCTGAGTCTACGTCATCAGAACGCGCTGGTTTCTGGGTCTACGTCATCAGAACACGCTGGTTTCTGGGTCTACGTCATCCAGAACGCGCTGGTTTCTGAGTCTACGTCATCAGAACGCGCTGGTTTCTGAGTCTACGTCATCACAACACGCTGGTTTCTGGGTCTACGTCATCAGAACACGCTGGTTTCTGAGTCTACGTCATCACAACACGCTGGTTTCTGAGTCTACGTCATCAGAACGCGCTGGTTTCTGGGTCTACGTCATCAGAACGCGCTGGTTTCTGGGTCTACGTCATCAGAACGCGCTGGTTTCTGGGTCTTCGTCATCAGAACGCGCTGGTTTCTGAGTCTACGTCATCAGAACGCGCTGGTTTCTGAGTCTACGTCATCAGAACGCGCTGGTTTCTGGGTCTACGTCATCACAACACGCTGGTTTCTGAGTCTACGTCATCAGAACACGCTGGTTTCTGGGTCTACGTCATCAGAACGCGCTGGTTTCTGAGTGTACGTCATCAGACCGCGCTGGTTTCTGAGTCTACATCATCAGAACGCGCTGGTTTCTGAGTCTACATCATCAGAACACGCTGGTTTCTGAGTCTACGTCATCAGAACGCGCTGGTTTCTGAGTGTACGTCATCAGAACACGCTGGTTTCTGAGTCTACGTCATCAGAACACGCTGGTTTCTGGGTCTACGTCATCAGAACGCGCTGGTTTCTGAGTCTACGTCATCAGAACACGCTGGTTTCTGAGTCTACGTCATCAGAACGCGCTGGTTTCTGAGTCTACGTCATCAGAACACGCTGGTTTCTGAGTCTACGTCATCAGAACGCGCTGGTTTCTGGGTCTACGTCATCAGAACGCGCTGGTTTCTGAGTCTACGTCATCAGAACGCGCTGGTTTCTGAGTCTACGTCATCAGAACGCGCTGGTTTCTGAGTCTACGTCATCACAACACGCTGGTTTCTGGGTCTACGTCATCAGAACACGCTGGTTTCTGAGTCTACGTCATCAGAACGCGCTGGTTTCTGAGTGTACGTCATCAGAACGCGCTGGTTTCTGAGTCTACGTCATCAGAACGCGCTGGTTTCTGAGTCTACGTCATCAGAACGCGCTGGTTTCTGAGTCTACGTCATCAGAACGCGCTGGTTTCTGAGTCTACGTCATCAGAACGCGCTGGTTTCTGAGTTTACGTCATCAGAACACGCTGGTTTCTGAGTCTACGTCATCAGAACGCGCTGGTTTCTGAGTCTACGTCATCAGAACGCGCTGGTTTCTGAGTCTACGTCATCAGAACGCGCTGGTTTCTGAGTCTACGTCATCAGAACGCGCTGGTTTCTGAGTCTACGTCATCAGAACGCGCTGGTTTCTGGGTCTACGTCATCAGAACGCGCTGGTTTCTGAGTCTACGTCATCAGAACGCGCTGGTTTCTGGGTCTACGTCCTTGAGAACGCGCTGGTTTCTGAGTCTACGTCATCAGAACGCGCTGGTTTCTGAGTCTACGTCATCCAGAACGCGCTGGTTTCTGAGTCTACGTCATCAGAACGCGCTGGTTTCTGAGTCTACGTCATCAGAACGCGCTGGTTTCTGAGTGTACGTCATCAGAACGCGCTGGTTTCTGAGTCTACGTCATCAGAACGCGCTGGTTTCTGAGTCTACGTCATCAGAACGCGCTGGTTTCTGAGAGTACGTCATCAGAACGCGCTGGTTCCTGAGTCTACGTCATCAGAACGCGCTGGTTTCTGAGTCTACGTCATCAGAACGCGCTGGTTTCTGAGTCTACGTCATCAGAACGCGCTGGTTTCTGAGTCTACGTCATCAGAACGCGCTGGTTTCTGAGTCTACTTCATCAGAACGCGCTGGTTCCTGAGTCTACGTCATCAGAACGCGCTGGTTTCTGAGTCTACGTCATCAGAACGCGCTGGTTTCTGGGTCTACGTCATCAGAACGCGCTGGTTTCTGAGTCTACGTCATCAGAACGCGCTGGTTTCTGGGTCTACGTCATCAGAACGCGCTGGTTCCTGAGTCTACGTCATCAGAACACGCTGGTTTCTGGGTCTACGTCATCAGAACGCGCTGGTTTCTGAGTCTACGTCATCAGAACGCGCTGGTTTCTGGGTCTACGTCATCAGAACGCGCTGGTTCCTGAGTCTACGTCATCAGAAGCGCGCTGGTTTCTGAGTCTACGTCATCAGAACGCGCTGGTTTCTGAGTCTACGTCATCAGAACGCGCTGGTTTCTGAGTCTACGTCATCAGAACGCGCTGGTTTCTGAGTCTACGTCATCAAAACGCGCTGGTTTCTGGGTCTACGTCATCAGAACGCGCTGGTTTCTGGGTCTACGTCATCAGAACGCGCTGGTTTCTGAGTCTACGTCATCAGAACGCGCTGGTTTCTGGGTCTACGTCATCACAACACGCTGGTTTCTGAGTCTACGTCATCAGAACGCGCTGGTTTCTGGGTCTACGTCATCAGAACGCGCTGGTTTCTGGGTCTACGTCATCAGAACGCGCTGGTTTCTGAGTCTACGTCATCAGAACGCGCTGGTTTCTGAGTCTACGTCATCAGACGCGCTGGTTTCTGAGTCTACGTCATCAGAACACGCTGGTTTCTGAGTCTACGTCATCAGAACGCGCTGGTTTCTGGGTCTACGTCATCAGAACGCGCTGGTTTCTGAGTCTACGTCATCAGAACGCGCTGGTTTCTGGGTCTACGTCATCACAACACGCTGGTTTCTGAGTCTACGTCATCAGAACGCGCTGGTTTCTGAGTCTACGTCATCAGAACGCGCTGGTTTCTGAGTCTACGTCATCAGAACACGCTGGTTTCTGAGTCTACGTCATCAGAACGCGCTGGTTTCTGGGTCTACGTCATCAGAACGCGCTGGTTTCTGAGTCTACGTCATCAGAACGCGCTGGTTTCTGGGTCTACGTCATCACAACACGCTGGTTTCTGAGTCTACGCTCATCACAACACGCTGGTTTCTGAGTCTACGTCATCTGAACGCGCTGGTTTCTGGGTCTACGTCATCAGAACGCGCTGGTTTCTGGGTCTACGTCATCAGAACGCGCTGGTTTCTGAGTCTACGTCATCAGAACACGCTGGTTTCTGAGTCTACGTCATCAGAACGCGCTGGTTTCTGGGTCTACGTCATCACAACACGCTGGTTTCTGAGTCTACGTCATCAGAACGCGCTGGTTTCTGGGTCTACGTCATCAGAACGCGCTGGTTTCTGGGTCTACGTCATCAGAACGCGCTGGTTTCTGAGTCTACGTCATCAGAACGCGCTGGTTTCTGAGTCTACGTCATCAGAACGCGCTGGTTTCTGAGTCTACGTCATCACAACACGCTGGTTTCTGGGTCTACGTCATCAGAACGCGCTGGTTTCTGAGTCTACGTCATCAGAACGCGCTGGTTTCTGAGTCTACGTCATCAGAACACGCTGGTTTCTGAGTCTACGTCATCAGAACACGCTGGTTTCTGAGTCTACGTCATCAGAACGCGCTGGTTTCTGAGTCTACGTCATCAGAACGCGCTGGTTTCTGAGTCTACGTCATCCAGAACGCGCTGGTTTCTGGGTCTACGTCATCAGAACGCGCTGGTTTCTGAGAGTACGTCATCAGAACACGCTGGTTTCTGAGTGTACGTCATCAGAACGCGCTGGTTTCTGAGTCTACGTCATCAGAACGCGCTGGTTTCTGAGTCTACGTCATCAGAACGCGCTGGTTTCTGAGTCTACGTCATCAGAACGCGCTGGTTTCTGAGTCTACGTCATCAGAACGCGCTGGTTTCTGGGTCTACGTCATCAGAACGCGCTGGTTTCTGGGTCTACGTCATCAGAACGCGCTGGTTTCTGAGTCTACGTCATCAGAACACGCTGGTTTCTGAGTCTACGTCATCACAACACGCTGGTTTCTGAGTCTACGTCATCAGAACGCGCTGGTTTCTGAGTCTACGTCATCACAACACGCTGGTTTCTGGGTCTACGTCATCAGAACGCGCTGGTTTCTGAGTCTACATCATCAGAACGCGCTGGTTTCTGGGTCTACGTCATGAGAACGCGCTGGTTTCTGAGTCTACGTCATCAGAACGCGCTGGTTTCTGAGTCTACGTCATCAGAACGCGCTGGTTTCTGAGTCTACGTCATCAGAACGCGCTGGTTTCTGAGTCTACGTCATCAGAACGCGCTGGTTTCTGAGTCTACGTCATCAGAACGCGCTGGTTTCTGGGTCTACGTCATCAGAACGCGCTGGTTTCTGGGTCTACGTCATCAGAACGCGCTGGTTTCTGGGTCTACGTCATCAGAACGCGCTGGTTTCTGGGTCTACGTCATCAGAACGCGCTGGTTTCTGAGTCTACGTCATCAGAACACGCTGGTTTCTGAGTCTACGTCATCAGAACGCGCTGGTTTCTGAGTCTACGTCATCAGAACGCGCTGGTTCCTGAGTCTACGTCATCAGAACACGCTGGTTTCTGAGTCTACGTCATCAGAACGCGCTGGTTTCTGAGTGTACGTCATCAGAACGCGCTGGTTTCTGAGTCTACGTCATCAGAACACGCTGGTTTCTGAGTCTACGTCATCAGAACACGCTGGTTTCTGAGTCTACGTCATCAGAACGCGCTGGTTTCTGAGTCTACATCATCAGAACGCGCTGGTTTCTGGGTCTACGTCATCAGAACGCGCTGGTTTCTGGGTCTACGTCATCAGAACGCGCTGGTTTCTGGGTCTACGTCATCAGAACACGCTGGTTTCTGAGTCTCCGTCATCAGAACGCGCTGGTTTCTGGGTCTACGTCATCAGAACGCGCTGGTTTCTGAGTCTACGTCATCAGAACGCGCTGGTTTCTGGGTCTACGTCATCACAACACGCTGGTTTCTGAGTCTACGTCATCACAACGCGCTGGTTTCTGAGTCTACGTCATCACAACACGCTGGTTTCTGAGTCTACGTCATCAGAACGCGCTGGTTTCTGAGTCTACGTCATCAGAACGCGCTGGTTTCTGAGTCTACGTCATCAGAACGCGCTGGTTTCTGAGTCTACGTCATCAGAACGCGCTGGTTTCTGAGTCTACGTCATCAGAACGCGCTGGTTTCTGAGTGTACGTCATCAGAACGCGCTGGTTTCTGAGTCTACATCATCAGAACGCGCTGGTTTCTGAGTCTACATCATCAGAACACGCTGGTTTCTGAGTCTACGTCATCAGAACACGCTGGTTTCTGAGTCTACGTCATCAGAACACGCTGGTTTCTGAGTCTACGTCATCAGAACGCGCTGGTTTCTGAGTCTACGTCATCAGAACACGCTGGTTTCTGGGTCTACGTCATCACAACACGCTGGTTTCTGGGTCTACGTCATCACAACGCGCTGGTTTCTGAGTCTACGTCATTAGAACACGCTGGTTTCTGAGTCTACGTCATCAGAACGCGCTGGTTTCTCGTGCTGACGTTATAAAAGCGGGATTTTAGTTTACATTGTAATGGAATAACGCGCACATGTCGCGCGCAGACGCGCCCGCTCTGCTCTTGCTGTCGTCATGCTAGCATGAAGCTGCTGATGTAGCACGAAGCTCCGGACTCACCGCAGGATGTTGTCCGCGTACGTCAGCAGTAATTTAGCCGCGTCTAAGAAGACCTCGGTGGGATTGTCACACAGTGTCGTTACCGCCGCGGACACCACCATGGTGCTGCCGGAGCCAACTGAGGAGCAAGTAAGCGCCGCCAGACGGCAACCGAGCCAGCTATGTGTTTGGGGTCCTGAAGGAAGCCGTCTTATTGTCGCCTGTGTAAAAGTGTAAAAGTGTTTTGCTTTTTTTGTTTGTCTTTTAAGGCGTGTTTGTTTGTGTTTAAGACCACCATTTTCTCTGTTCAAGTGCTGTGTGTGATTGTATTTTCTGGCTACGTGGATTACAGCTGGCGGACAGGAAAAGGTTGCGTGGATCTGGCGTTCAGTGTGGCCAGCAGAAGGTGGATGAAAACAGCAAGGACGCCGCGGATCTCTGGTTCCGGCTCGGTTCTGCTCAGCGTGTTTTCAGGGACGTGCAGGTGATTTTCTCACCTGACTGTCCTCTGACGTCACCGGATGATTGACAGCTCCTGAAGGCAGCGCCATGTCTGTCCGGTGTCTGTCCTGCTGGAGGAAACTTCGCTCCGGACCGCAGCCCGTCCGGACCGCAGGTCTCTATCCGAACCTGACCTCCAGGCCGCTGGGCTCCGGACCGCAGCCCGTCCGGACCTCCAGGCCGCTGGGCTCCGGACCGCTGCCCGTCCGGACCTCCAGGCCGCTGGGCTCCGGACCGCAGCCCGTCCGGACCTCAGGTCTCTTTCCGAACCTGACCTCCAGGCCGCTGGGCTCCGGACCGCCCGCGCCCCGGAGGCGCGTGGTGGTCACCGGCGTGGGGCTGGTGTGCCCGCTGGGCTCGGGGACCGCTCCGGCCTGGGAGAACCTGATCCGGGGTCACAGCGGCGTGGTCGCTCTGGACCCGGAGGAGTACCGGTCTGTGCCCTGTAAGGTGGCGGCTCTGGTCCCCAGAGGCCCCGGGGAGGGGCCGGTTTGAGGGGGGAGTTCGTGTCTCGCGGGGAGATGAACAGCATGTCTCCCGCCACCGTCATGGCGCTGGGGGCCGCTCAGCTGGCCCTGGAGGACGCGGGCTGGGCACCCCGGAGCCCCGCGGAGCAGCTCGGCACCGGGGTGGCGGTCGGCATGGGGATGGTGTCCCTGGATGAGATCGCGCGCACCGCCGCCGCCTTCCGGGAGAGGGGGTACAGCAAGGTGAGACCCTTCTTCGTCCCGCGCATCCTGGTCAACATGGCGGCGGGCCACATCAGCATCAAGCACGGGCTGAAGGGCCCCAACCACGCCGCGTCCACGGCCTGCACCACGGGGGCGCACGCCGTCGGCGACGCCGCCAGGTTCATCGCCCACGGAGACGCGGTTGCCATGGTAGCAGGTGGGACGGAGGCCTGCGTGGGGCCTCTTTCCATAGCCGGCTTCGCCAGGGCGCGCGCGCTCGCGACCAAGTGGAACGACAGGCCGACGCTCGCGTCCAGGCCCTTTCACCCGGAGCGGGAGGGCTTCGTGATGGGGGAGGGAGCCGCCGTGCTCCTCCTGGAGGAGCTGGAGCACGCGGAGAGGAGAGGAGCCCGGATCTACGCCGAGGTCCTGGGCTACGGGCTGTCCGGGGACGCCGGACACATCACCGCCCCCGCCGCGGACGGAGATGGGGCGTTCAGGTGACTCAGTCCGCCCCACTTTACCCCCAATACACCACTTCACACTGGGGGTGGCCACCAAAGGTTTTCCCGTCCATACGATACGGTTCTTTCTCACCGATACCGATACTGATACTTTTCCCCCCTAAAGGAAAATGACGTCATGCAAGGACAGCATGAGAACAGCGCCGGAAGATACTTTTAAAACAAACAAATTATAGCGATGAAGAAATTAAACTTAAGATTTAAAAACCTTCATCAGTGAGCCAATCAGATTAGTTAATAACAGGTTCAGATTATTAACATTTATTTAGTGGAAAATGTTCAACTATAAAATATGTTATAAATTTACCAAAACATCATCATCATCATCATCATCATTATCATCACAAACAGTAACCGCATCATCATGACATCTGATAGGCTACCACCATCATGTGATACAGAAGCTAGAATCTGATAGGCTACCACCATCATGTGATACAGTAACTAGAATGTGATAGGCTACCACCATCATGTGATATAGAAGCTACAATCTGATAGGCTACCACCATCATGTGATATAGAAGCTACAATCTGATAGGCTACCACCATCATGTGACACATAAGCTAGAATCTGATAGGCTACCACCATCATGTGATATAGAAGCTACAATCTGATAGGCTACCACCATCATGTGATATAGAAGCTACAATCTGATAGGCTACCACCATCATGTGACACAGAAGCTAGAATCTGATAGGCTACCACCATCATGTGATACAGAAGCTACAATCTGATAGGCTACCACCATCATGTGACACAGAAGCTACAATCTGATAGGCTACCACCATCATGTGACACAGAAGCTAGAATCTGATAGGCTACCACCATCATGCGACCCAGAAGCTAGAATCTGATAGGCTACCACCATCATGCGACACAGAAGCTAGAATCTGATAGGCTACCACCATCATGTGATACAGAAGCTAGAATCTGATAGGCTACCACCATCATGTGATATAGAAGCTAGAATCTGATAGGCTACCACCATCATGTGACACAGAAGCTAGAATCTGATAGGCTACCACCATCATGTGACACAGAAGCTAGAATCTGATAGGCTACCACCATCATGTGACACAGAAGCTAGAATCTGATAGGCTACCACCATCATGCGACACAGAAGCTACAATCTGATAGGCTACCACCATCATGCGACACGGAAGCTAGAATCTGATAGGCTACCACCATCATGCGACACGGAAGCTAGAATCTGATAGGCTGCCGCCATCATGCGACACGGAAGCTAGAATCTGATAGGCTACCGCCATCATGCGATACGGAAGCTAGAATCTGATAGGCTACCGCCATCATGCGATACAGAAGCTAGAATCTGATAGGCTACCGCCATCATGTGATACAGAAGCTAGAACCTGATAGGCTACCACCATCATGTGATACAGAAGCTAGAATCTGATAGGCTACCACCATCATGTGATACAGAAGCTAGAATCTGATAGGCTACCACCATCATGTGATACAGAAGCTAGAATCTGATAGGCTACCACCATCATGTGACACAGAAGCTAGAATCTGATAGGCTACCACCATCATGTGACACAGAAGCTAGAATCTGATAGGCTACCACCATCATGTGATACAGAAGCTAGAATCTGATAGGCTACCACCATCATGTGACACAGAAGCTACAATCTGATAGGCTACCACCATCATGTGACACAGAAGCTACAATCTGATAGGCTACCACCATCATGTGATACGGAAGCTAGAATCTGATAGGCTACCACCATCATGTGACACAGAAGCTACAATCTGATAGGCTACGCTACCACCATCATGTGATACAGAAGCTAGAATCTGATAGGCTACCACCATCATGTGATACAGAAGCTAGAATCTGATAGGCTACCACCATCATGTGACACAGAAGCTTCTGTTTGTTGTTTGACGCTGATCTGAGTGTCAGACAGGATGAGTTTGTGATGAACTTTTGCTGTTTCGTGTTTCCGTCCTCTTCCTGCAGGTGCATGTCTGCTGCCCTCAGAGATGCCGGCGTCTCTCCGGCTGACGTCACCTACATCAACGCTCACGCCACATCCACGCCTTTGGGCGACGCAGCAGAGAACGCAGCCATCAAACGGCTTTTCCAGCACCATGCCGGCGACCTGGCCGTGTCCTCCACTAAAGGAGCCACCGGACACCTGCTGGGGGCCGCGGGGGCCCTGGAGGCGGCGTTCACCGCTCTGGCCTGCTACCACGGCGTGCTGCCCCCGACCCTCAACCTGGACCGAACGGAGCCGGAGTTCGACCTGAACTACGTCCCCTGCACGGCGCAGCCTTGGCGGACCCGGGGCCGACGGGTCGCCCTCACAAACTCGTTTGGGTTCGGTGGCACCAACGCCTCGCTGTGTCTCGGCAGTTGGGGTGCTTCGCTGGAGCCGAACGTTTAACGGGATCTCGTTTCATCAGGACCTGCTTGCCTGGAGTTTTAAGATGTGCTGAAGCTGTAAAGGTGGAAAGAAAAACGGATCATTGTCAGAAGTTCTGGGAACAATTTCTCTTTTCACAAACTGGAAACCGGAACTTCTGGTGTCGCGTTAGATTTAGTTAAATAATCTGTTTCCTGGCAGGTAAAGCTTCAAATAATAAATCTTTGGTCCTTGACTTGTTTAAATACTTTCTTTTTTTATTGCATTTTGGAGTTTTGTTGACGATTACTTGTCCTAGACCAGCAGTTCTCCTCCTTTTTCATGATGGGTCCAGTTTTTGTCCGAACGGGTCCAGGGTCCATTCACATTTAACACTGTATCAGTGTAACTAATCTCATTTTAGGTTTATTTATTTGATAACTAAAGCAAATCCAGCTGCCTTTAACAGACTGAACTGACAGAAGGAATAACGACAGATAATCCACAACAGTTTCAGAAACACGGAGCTGATGGAGCCGTCAGTGATAGCTGATGATGAAACACGGTTACAGAGCAGATACGTGGAAATAAAGTAAATGATGATGCTTCTTCTTCTTCTGAATTGACAGACTGAACGCTGCTTTGGCGTAACGCTGCCCCCACAGTCTGAAGACGTATCTGCATTGAAGTGGTGTCCCATTTCTAAGTCACAACATATCCCTGAACACCTGGTTCAGAGGACGACTGAGATTAAGGGTTCAGATCGGAGCTGGCCCCAGCGCCCAGAATTTCCTGGAAACCATCATTTACAAGATCTTTGGAGCCTAAACAGTAGAACATCGTACACCCCCGATGCGTCCATGCGAGTTCACGACACTACGGAAGCCGCGGCAGCCGAGATCGTGCGTTCTGTCTTTCTTTCTTTCTTTCTTTCTTTTAAATCAACATCAGCCCCTCGTGTGTTTGTCTGCAGCTCGGTCGCTCTCAGCACAACATAAACAGAGAATTTCTTCTTCTATGCCTGCATTATCGGCAGAGTAGGCGCTGAACGACGCGGCTTCCGTTGTGTCGTGATTTCACTGTCAGTTTTACTTTGTCACCAGGTAGTTGGGTTAAAGACCCCCCCCCCCCCATGAATATTTAAATGAAATGCATGTTTACTTGCACACACTCGTCTCATTTGCTCGTTACAGAATCGTGAGGTTTCGTGGAGTTCGTGCAGGTCGAAGCACCTTTCAGGATTTAACAGACTCATGAAGAGAGGAAGGGAAACGGGGCCCGCGGGACCAAGTCAGCATCACTAATGTCTCCATTTAACTCCCCAATTCCCCCTTTATTTTAGGAGCTGGAGCTTAAATCAGCTGAAATGAAGAATATGCGAGTCCAAGAAAACAGCAACTCAGCCGGAAAAAGAACGGACAGAATGTCATCTCCTGAAATTTTCACACCATTTCCCAGCTCAGAAAGAGAGCAGCCCTGTGGGTATGAAACTTATGAACAGTTTTATTCGAGCGTAAATGCCTGCAGTCTGCGGAGACTCTGCCTCGTGCGGGAAACAAGGAGCTCATCTTCCTCCTGGAACAACGAGCTGAACGTGGAGTTGCTGCAGCTGTCGGTGTGTCCGTGTTCGTGCTCGTCACCAGGAGGTGGCGTCAGCTCACAGCCCTTCATGAGTGTGTGCTGCTGCCTCATACACACCTCTTCTATTTGCTCCCGTTTCCCTCCCAGATCAGATTAAACCTCGTCTCTGCACGTGTGACAGGCACGGCAACAAAGTTACGCCAAACCAGAGATAAGAATACACCGGAGCAGGTGAATGTGTGCATGAGCGTGTTGGTTCAGACACGTACTGTTGAAACATACAGTTCTGTTCACAAGTTTTAGGCAGGTGTGAAAAAAATGCTGTAAGAATCTCTGTCAAAGATGTGAATAATGGTTGTTTATTTTTTTTATTTACGCAATGCAAAGTGAGCATTAGAGCCTTTCTTGCAGCCA
>JALJCO010005636.1:0-52500 GCA_023101725.1 Atherinomorus stipes
GTGTAGGTGTAATATTCCTTTAACATCACCGCTCACACACGTTACTGCTTCACTGCTCCAATTAAACTCCTGATGTCAGATATCAGACATGACAGACATCTGGTAGCTCGGACCAAACTCTCCTCACATGATGCTACATCATCGTATCCATGACGACGCGTCGCATCAAAACTAAAACATGTCAGACGTGTTTATTTTGCTCATCTGAGAACCTGAACTTTTATTTTTCAGTATGTGCAGTTCGTTGCTGATCTTCTGAGAGTCGGTCCAGACCAGTTAAATCTCAGACTCCGGTCTGAACTGACCTCAGCACGAATCGCATCCCCGTCTAACGCCCGGAAAGCATTTCTTATTCAACTTATTTCCAAACCAAGTTTTCCCTAATTTGCCGTTTGTGCTCCGTTCCAGCATCCGTCATGAAAACCCGGAGAGACTCCGGAGCAGACGGGTCCGTACAGGTTCGCTCTGCGTTTGATGATTTGTGTTGAAAGTCAGTTTGATCCCAGAAACAAACCGATCCTTGTCGTCAAAGCAGACGTAGGATTCTCTGCGTGGGCCGGAAATCAAAAGCCACCTAAACAATCGCAACAGCGAGAAGAATCCAAACTGTGACAGCAAGCTTTATTTATTTAAACGAAACATGTGCAGCTGTAACAGACCTGAATTATTGCAGCATCCATTACAAACACTAATTACTAGCAGAGGAAATATCCAGAGGAATATCTGGCTTAAGCACACACAGACCTGAGAGGAGAAAGGAAAACAGATTTTATTCTCCGTCTTTGAGTGCAGGATGACGGCTGTTAGCTCAGCAGTAACCTCAGACAGCTTCAAATCTACCGTTGCACCCTAAAAAAGAAAATAAGCCTAAAAGGGGAGCTTTCAGGGAGCATGTGACTGACAGTGCTGACAGTCTGCTGCCCGTCCTCAGAGAGCTCACGTGTAACGTTACTCTGCTTTTCTTTCCCCGTCCTCGACCCTCAGGCTGCCCGAGAGGTCAGGAGTCACCATCTGCTCCGAGCTCCACAAACCTCCACGGTCCCTCAGCCAGGACCCAGCGGGCCAATCAGGAGACGGGCTGGAGCCCGCGCACGAGGATGCCAGCGGCAGCCGTATGCAGAGCGGCGTCAGATTACCCATCAGGCCGCACGGAGGCGTCGCTGTGAGGCATCACATCGTCAGATCTCCACGTTACGCTACGCTGGCGCGCCGCAGAACACGGCGACATCACGCGACATCGTGCAATACTGCAACATCACGGTCAAGCTGCATCAAGTTATCGCGAGACGCGTTAAATTCACACGTTTAATGCAAGTTGAGGGTGAATTCCAGTTCCCCCGTTGGCCTTAACCCTCCGTTTTGCGTATTCATGTGAAGGGGTAGTGGGGGGGCTGGGCTATCTGGCCCTTGAAACGGAGATTTTCCACTAGAAAACGAGTGGTATGATATCCACAATTTCATGGGAAATACGGACAAAATGGTGAAGAAATCAGCAGTCAAAAAAAAAAACGCACAAATGTTTGGGGTTTTTTTGTAAACAAAATATGAAAATCGCAATTTTAAGGTCGATTTGATACAGACAGTTTTATTATAAATGTGAAAAAAAAAACAGTTTCACAACGTTCAGAAACAGCCGTGATGTCAGTTTACTGCGTTACGGACGACTATTGGTGACGCATGAGGTTTTCAAGGGTTGTTCCACTTCTTAGGGAAGTTATTCAATCCCTCGCACAGACGGCCGGAGGTACGGATGAAAACAGGAAATGGGCCTTAATGGGTGTGTGTGTGTGTGGGCGTGTGTGGGTGTGGGTGTGTGTGGGCGTGTGTGTGTGTGTGTGTGTGTGTGTGGGTGTGGGCGTGTGTGGGTGTGTGTGTGGGTGTGTGTGGGTGTGGGTGGGTGTGAGGAATATGGGCTGGGAGAGGGAGGAGATGTGGGTAAGTGGTCGGAGAAAAGAGGGGAGGGAGGTGTGTGCTTGTGTGTGTCGGGGGTGGAACCGTGTGGGGATGTGGGTGAGGGGGTGGAGGAAGAAGGGCATGAGTGTGTCAGATCGGAGGGAAGGGGTGGGGCGGTGCATGTGTGTGGGAGGAGTGTATGAGGGTGTTGGGGTACAGGGAGGTGGGGGTGTGTGGGGTGGAGGGGGCAGCGTGTGTGTGAGTGTGGTGGTGGTGTAGGGGGGTGGTAGCAGAGGTGTGTGGGGCAGGGGTGGGTGTTAGCCCATGCTGGGGGGTCGTCTGGGGGTCCAGTTCTCCTGGGCGCTTGGGGCCGGCGCCTGGCAGTTGCTGGTCTTGGTCCGCTGGGGCCTGGGCCCAGAGACCGCGGGGGGCTTTCGGCTGGAGGGGGGTGGCTGGGGTCCGGGCCTCTGGGTGGCTCCTGTGGGCCCAGGTCTCGGGGTGTGCGGGCTTCCTCCTCCTTGCAGAGACGAGGCTTCATCATGCATGATGACACTGTGACGCTGTTTCCCGTTGCTCTGACTAGGTTGTACCTCTTCTCTGCGTAGTTGTGTGTGTGTTTGTATGATCTGATCATATTTAAGCCACCTGCAGGTCCTCCTGTAGGGGATTGTCAGTTTTGTTTCGAGCAGAGACCTTGGATTGTTGTTTAGGGGTTTCTGTAAAGTGAAGTGGATCCTTTTTTTTCTCTCCTCTCTAAAGTTCTTAAAAGGACTAGAGGCAGGAATTGTAAAAGAATAAACAAGCATGTCCAGTTTTTTATACTAATGGGTGATGAAGTGTTAAAAACCAAAAAGAACGAGCCCGCCCACGTCTCTCTCCGTTGCCTTTAACAGGCTGTGCGCTGCAATTCGGTGGCTAAATTTCCCGTGCTGTCCTGCAGATGTGACGTCACATGACGCATCCGCAGGAAGGATACAGGAAGGAGACGGTCGCGGTGAATTCAAACACTGTAAGCAATAGTTATGGATTCTTCTGCCGTCAGCAAACGATCCAGATCAACTGAAAGACACTAGTGGAACTGCAACGAAAAAAACTATCAGCGCAGTATACGACGTTATAGCTTCAGTTTGTGCTCCCGTGCCGGCTTGCCGTGCTGGCTGCAGTTACCTGGAGTGCCAGCCGCGAGTCTCATTTCTTCTTTCTGCCTCTAGATCCTTTAACAATTGATTAGGATTTTAACCGATGCAGATTTGCTGTCGGAACTATAAATCTGTCAGCTGTTTTTCTAATTTTATCTTTAAATGGATAACGGCCGTTAGCCCAAGAAGTGTGCTGGATTCTGCTGCGAGGGGGAGAGAACATGGCAACCGGTCACAATCGAAGCAGCTTAAGAGGTGGATGAAGGAGGAAAGTTTGTGGAAAAAGTGATCGGTAACAGACACGATCGATCAAAGACATGATGGAAATACAGCAGCGAAGGGCGTGCCTGCGCACCTAAGCTGCGGTAGAGGGAGGGAGCGAGGGAGGGAGGGAGGAGTAGAGACACGTTTCTGCCAAATATTATGCTGTGAAACAAACTTGTGGCTTCTTTAGCTGGTAAATAATTATTTTGCCTCCAAAACTCTTTTCTCAGTGTTGTAATTGTTGTTTCATAGAAGTAAACAGCTGATCAGATGATGAAGGTGTTACTAAAGTAAAAAAATATTGGCATCAAAGACACTTTTCCACTTGAAGCGGACTGCAGCATTCAAAGCTCGTTTTCTCAGCTTTTTGGTCAGAAACAGGCATTTTTGCTGCAACAAACCCATGTTCTACTGCATATTACTAAAGAATGGAAAAGCTAGAAACAAATGTTTTTTTTTCTGATAAAAGAAGACAGTCTAAGCCAGGGGTGTCAAACATAAGGCCCGGGGGCCAAAACCGGCCCGCCAGAGGGTCCAGTTTGGCCCGCGAAGTGAATTATTAAATGTCACATTTAAAACAATAAAACAAACGCTACTTTCTAATTGGTCCACCAGAGCTTGGAATCTTTTAAAATATCTAAAAATGAAGTATTTCAATAACACTTTACAGATCTGACCTCACAGTTTATAATATGAGGTCAGGATTACTTCACACATTTGGAAATCTTATTTCTCTTGAAAAGCCCCCAACCATAATGCGAAACACTGTATTTTTAAGTTCCAGATACCTGTGGTTCAATATTACAGTAAGTGATTTGTAAGTTACAATGAACATGTAGTGTTGTATTTGAATGAGTTGATAAAAATGATAATAATAAAAGTAAAAATATAAAAATGTATATATTAAACATCAATATTTGGGAAGTTTTAAGGAAAAATTGATTTGATAAATTCTTATGTATGAGTTTATATTAAAATGTATATGAATATTTTTTCCTATATACAATAAAATGTTGACTGAAATCAATACATAAAATTAATAAAGAAAAAAATACAATCAAATGAGCCAAAATATTGTTGAAACTACTTATGGTCTTTAATAAATTTCACGTTATTTTTTTCTAAAAGGAAAGTTGATTAAATATAAACATCTTGAAAAATAATGGGAAACATTTAGTTTTTGTTATTCATAGGTTATTCTCTGCTAATTTTCCTGGTCCGGCCCACTTCAGATGAAATTGTGCCGTATGTGGCCCCTGAACTAAAATGAGTTTGACACCTCTGGTCTAAGCTTTCCTTTGGTACATTCAGTGTTTGCATTGGCAAAGTACACAATATTCTGTGGATCTCCAAAAATCAGTGAAAATGCTTAAAAATCCTGGTAATATGGAGCTCTGCTCGGAAAAGGTCTGGCAGTCAATGAGTTAAAGTGGAAATCTTTATGCTTCTTATTATCAGGCTACTTTGTCTACACATTTTTTTCGGATTGTTTTTCGTTGTTTCCGCAGAGTCTGAACGCACCCTCACAAAAGTCAATATGCATAAAACGGGCCCTTTTATGCACACAGCTGCAGCAAAACTAAAATGTTTCGCATCGTGTTTGCAGACCACTTTCATCAGCTGATAGTGAAGTCCTGGAGCCATAAAGCAAAGCGCTTCAGGTCACATGATCCAATGAGAGACGGACCCGCTCCTGCTACTGCCCCCCCCCCCAGAGCACCCACATGAGTCAAGTTCTGTAATTTGACCGCAGAAATCATCTATTATTACTTACATTTGGCTGATGTTTGGGTCAAAAGTTACACAGTATCCCTTTAATGGTTTTTTTTTTTTTAAACCTTTTAGTTTCTGTACAACTACACTGACACAATGAGCCTACTCATCATCCGTCACTGGAAATACGAAAAACACCAGTACTCAGAGCTTCAAATTCCAACAGAAAACGAAGTCCTGAACCTTTTTCTCTTTCTTGTCCATCTAGAATATTGAAATGAGCCAGACAAACGCTCCATTTGCACTTTTTTCAACTAAAGCAGGTGGATCATAATCTCTTTTTTCTCCTGACGAAAAAAGCATTTCTGCCTCGTTACCAGATGTTCGATTTTTCATTCACCACATTTAAACCCGAGCGAAGCGCCCCGCTCTCCCAGCTGAGCTGTTACAGATTGACAACTTTGGGTCTCCTCCTGATTAAGTAAAAACAAATCCAGACTTCAGACGTGCTCACTGCAACTTCCTTCATCTGTGCTGCCATGTGCACGGTGGGATTACTACCCAGAAAAAAAGATATTTACAGTAAGTGCCATGCAGACGGGGCGTTTGAGGATTTCTCAGTGCTTTACAGACGTCGCAAAGCCTGTTCTCATCAGATGACCACCCATCACTAGGGACGCACAATGTTTAAATTTTGGCCGATATCTGATATGCCGATATCTTAAAAGTCATGTGGCCGATAACCGATATTGATACCAATATCAAAGTTGAAAAAATAAGCAGTTATTGCAAATAGCAGTTTTGTTATCCGCATCAGACACTGAAAAAAAGGGTTGGAAAAATATTGATACACTGAAATATCGCAATATTTTCATACGCCGATATCACATTGATATTTAAAAAACACGGTATCGATCTATTTTACTTAGAAAATCTTGCGAGATTTCATTGCTCTGTTAAAAACTCACAATATTTGGTTAATTCTGGAGGGGGGGGGGGGGGGGGGGGGGGGGCGGGGGGGACGGGCGCCGCGGGGAGCCGAGGGGGGAGGCCGCGGGGGGGGGGGGGGCGAAAAAACACGAGATTTCGTTAGTAAAGTAGATTGATACTGCGCTTTTAAATGTCAATGATATCAGCATATGAAAATATCGCAAAATTTTCACGAATTATTGCAAGATTTCATAACAGAACAATGAAATGTCGTGAGATTTCGTTAGTAAAATAGATCAGTACTAGGGATGGGCGAAATGGACTAAAAAATTAAATCACGATAATTTCTGGTTTTCATCACGGTAACGATAACTGATAAAAAAAATAATCCTTTTTGTTTGTATCATAAATCTATCACGACATTCTTCCTTAATAATAATACATGCACTAAATAAATACTAGAACCCACTAAACTACATCAATTAAGTTCAAGTAGTACACCTGTATTACACAACTGTAGTGACACCAACAAAACAAGTTTTGAAATACAGAAACAAATTTGAAATTTATTCAAACAGCACAAACAGAAAAAAATTAACCATATAAATATCTGTAAATGTGAGCGGATCAATTTAAATAATTTATCGTTTTTATATTAAGATGACAAATTATCATGAGGAATTTCTTTGACGATTTATCACGCACGATAATATATCACCCATCCCTAATCAATACCGCGTTTTTAAATGTCAATATGACATCAGTCTATGAAAATATCGCGATATTTTAATGTTTCGGTATTTTTTTCCCCACCACTAGTCTTTAGAGGTTGTAAAGTTTGTAAAAAAGAAGTTTTTGAAGAAGAATTTGCTTCTTTTTAGACCTTAGAAACGGTGGGCTGATCAGTTAAATATCGGTTAAATATCGGTGGGGTGGCCGATGTCCGATATTCAGTTTTAAGGCCGATATAGGCCGATACAGATAGGGGGCCGATTATATCGTGCATCCCTACCCATCACATCTGATTGGCTGCTGAGTGACGGGGACGATCGCCGCACACACCCGCAGGCGTCATGTTGGTTTCTATAAGTCCGTTTTAAACTGAAGATTTCCCACCTCCCAACGTGCTTTTCTCATTTACTTATGCAGAACTGAGGACTTTAAATAAAAAAGTGACTGTAGCCATGTGACCACATGCGAGACCCATTTACACATCCCCCTCACCCCGGCTGAAAAATATGCGAATGAGGGACCCTTAAATGCTGGGTAAATGTAGATCACGGGGGGTATCGGCTAAATGCTGCATGTTTAAGCTCTTACACGGCCAAGCGCAGACGTAGGCCCAATCTCATGTCTCATTTTTACCCCTCCCCCTGGCACTTAAAACAAAGCTACGAGGGGCAGGGCTGACAGCTGAAGCGTCAACGTACTACTAGAAAACGACCGTTACACATTTAAGCAGCGTTAAACTAGACAATAGGGGATTATCACGCTTCTGTGTTCCGAACTTCCGGTTTGAAACACTTAGAGGGCCCACTTCCGGCCCAGTTCAATGTCCCTGCTTTACTTCGTAGATAACGTGAATAAACGCCAACCCTACTTAAATTTTCACGGATTCCAGACTGAAGTGATACTAAGGAGGAAGTGGATCAAAGCGATTCTCCAGAGTGAAGGGCCGAACTTTATAATAAAACAACGTAGCATGTTTGTTTGCAGCCGGTGGGGCATAACACCTGCATGCTAGCATTAGCCAGCTAGCGTTTACTGACGTGCTTAACATTGTGTGTCTTAAAACACACAAACATCTGAAAATCGGGTCTGTACCCCCCGTTTCCAGTGGAACAACTGGGGACTGCCAAGAAAGGAGACGCTTTCAGATGCTTGTGTGTTTTCAGCCGCACAAAGTTAGGCACGTCATCAAACTGGCTAATGCTAACCTGCTAACAGTAGTCCGCCAGCTACTACTCTGTTAAACTTTGTAAATCGGATAAACGCCAATGCCAAGTTTTCATTCCAGACTGAGTGATGCTAAGGAAGAAGTGGATTAAAACGACCGATTCGCCGCAGTGGAGGACCGAACTTTATAATAAAATGACACACATTTGTTTGTAGCCGGCAGTCTGCAGAGTCGTGTTAGCAGGTTAGCATTAGCCAGCTCGATAACGTGCCTAACTTTGTGCGGCTGAAAACACACAAGCATCTGAAAGCGTCTCCTTTCTTGGCAGTCCCCAGTTGTTCCACTGGAAACGGGGGGGTACAGACCCGATTTTCAGATGTTTCTGTGTTTTAAGACGCACAATGTTAAGCACGTCAGTAAACGCTAGCTGGCTAATGCTAGCATGCTGTGAAGTGCCGGTGTTGTGCCCCACCGGCGACAAACAAACGTGTGTTTTATTATAAAGTTCGGCCCTTCACCGCGGCAAATCGATCGCTTTGATCCAGCTTTTGATCCAGTATCACTTCAGTCTGGAATGAAAACTAAAGTATGTTTGGAGTTTATACGATTTAAACAGTATAACAGAGCAGGAACGGCTGTCGTTAGCATGACCCGGAAGAGGAAGTGTCCAAATACCGGGAAGTTCCGGTAAGCGTGATAATCCCCTATACAACGGTTTTCATACTTTTTAAACTTTACTTACGGAGAAAATATTCCATCTTGCCAGTGATTGTCATACCTCTTTATTGTAAGTGTACATTGGAAAACCCTTCGTTTGAGGGGTATATACCGCTAATACTTACCCCTACCCCTCTGTCCTAACAGGATTGAGGCACCCCGAAATGAGAACCGAGATTGAGCCGTAGCCTCAGTCTCAGGGCTGGACGTGTCTCTGCGTACCTGTTGTAGCCTTTTTCTGCCACATGGGGGCAGTACTCAAACTATGGAGCAGCTTGAAGTGTAGATTCCTCTTTGTTTCTGGCTTTCTGCTCCGACGGGACGAGCTCGTTAGCTAATGTGAATTTAAACGCAAGAGTCTATCAGAGTTATAAACGCCGCCTTCAGCACCACATTGGAGCAAACTTTCAGCCAATCAGCATTTTCCACCGTGTTGCATCAGCTCTGCGCTGCTAGCTTTTTAGATAACTGCACTTTTTTCAGTTAATGTTGATTACCCAGAATCCTTTAGGACTCTAGGACTCATGAGGCCGCTGCCACATTCCCACGTCCTCCGAGCAGGAATGATGCGCGACTGGCTGCATCTGCCATAACAGGACGGTGCTGGTTAGAATCCTGTTACTACTGTTAGTCATTCAGAAAAATGCTGACATCCATCTTTATTTCACACTTTCTTTTCCCCGTTGGTTGTTTTTCCAGAGATGCGAACACGTTGGCAGCTGCAACCTTCCAGTTTACAGATCCCACTTCCATTCGTTTCATTAATGAAAGATGTTGGGAATCCCAAGAGCCTAAACGCCACATCTGGAATCTTTTTTGCTCCAGTGGTGAATATTTAAGCTGCTCGGATTCCCGTGACCTGGATGACGGAGAACCTGCAGGAACCTGCAAGTTAATTAATAATAGATCGTTACAGATATTTCTCAGTCGCACGGTGAAGAAACGGTCCGTGTAAAAACGATGAATCAATCTTTTTAGGAGATTTCCACCGTTCACGTCTGCGTCCCAGATCCGTTTCATCTGAACCTCCCATTAATCACAGATACCAGGCAATGCAGGCTTCCTCTGGACCAGGACGGGACCAGCACGGGACCAGGACGGGACCAGGACGGGACCAGGACTCGGGACCAGGACGGGACCAGGACTCAGGACCAGGACGGGACCAGGACGGGACCAGGACTGGACCAGGACCAGGACTTAGGACCAGGACTCAGGACCAGGACGGGACCAGGACTCAGGACTGGACCAGGACGGGACCAGGACGGGACCAGAACTCAGGACCAGGACGGGACCAGGACGGGACCAGGACTCAGGACCAGGACGGGACCAGGACTGGACCAGGACCAGGACTTAGGACCAGGACTCAGGACCAGGACGGGACCAGGACTCAGGACTGGACCAGGACGGGACCAGGACGGGACCAGAACTCAGGACCAGGACGGGACCAGGATGGGACCAGGACGGGACCAGGACTCAGGACTGGACCAGGACTTAGGACCAGGATGGGACCAGGGCACAGGACGGGACCAGAACTCAGGACTGGACCAGGACTTAGGACCAGGATGGGACCAGGGCACAGGACGGGACCAGAACTCAGGACTGGACCAGGACTTAGGACCAGGATGGGACCAGGGCTCAGGACGGGACCAGGACTCAGGACTGGACCAGGACTTAGGACCAGGATGGGACCAGGGCTCAGGACAGGACCAGAACTCAGGACCAGGACGGGACCAGGACTCAGGACCAGGACGGGACCAGGACTCAGGACTGGACCAGGACTCAGGACTCAGGACTCAGGACTGGACCAGAACTCAGGACCAGGACGGGACCAGGACTGGACCAGGACTCAGGACCAAGACGGGACCGGGACTCAGGACCAAGACGGGACCAGGACTCAGGACCAAGACAGGACCAGGAATCAGGACCAAGACGGGACCAGGACTCAGGACCAAGACGGGACCAGGACTCAGGACTGGACCAGGACTCAGGACCAGGACCAGGACTCAGGACTGGACCAGGACTCAGGACTCAGGACTGGACCAGAACTCAGGACCAGGACTCAGGACTCAGGACTGGACCAGAACTCAGGACCAGGACTGGACCAGAACTCAGGACTGGACCAGGACTCAGGACTCAGGACGGGACCAGGACTCAGGACAAGGACCAGGACTCAGAACAAGGACCAGGACTCAGAACAAGGACCAGGACTCAGAACAAGGACCAGGACTCAGAACAAGGACCAGGACTCAGGACAAGGACGGGACCAAGACTCAGGACTGGACCAGGACTCAGGACGGGATCAGGACTCAGGACTGGACCAGAACGCAAGACTGGACCAGGACTCAGGACCAGAGCTTGGGACGGGACCAGAGCCCGGGACCAGGACGGGACCAGACCAGCGATAAAACAGCGGACCACATAGCGGCGAAGTGGTTATGAAACAGCAATGAAACGGTGACAAAACGATGTAGCGGCGACAAAGCTGTGATGAAATGTGACGAGACTGTGATGATTCTGCGATAAATCTGCATCGAAACGGTGACGAAAAAGTGAAAAAACTGCGACGTAACGGCGACAAAGCTATGACGAAGCGGCTAAAAAATTGACAATGAAACAGTGACGTAGCGATGATGAAGCAGTGATGAAACCCGACAAAGCTGCAACGATTTTGCGACACATTTGCGGCGAAATGGCGATGTAGCGGTGATGTAGCGGCGACAAAGCGGCATCGAAACAGCGAGGAAATGGCGATATAGCGGCTTTGAAGTGGCGATGAAAAGGAGGAAAAATTATTTTCCAGGACATTTGACTCTTTCTCTCATTTTCCATGCGTTTTCCATGACTGGAAAAATGTTAAATGATTTTCCAGGTTTTCCAGGAACCCCGCATCGTCTTAATCTGCTTTTTAGCATTTTAGTTCAGGTGCGCCGCGTTCGTGGCCCCGTCATGGTGACCTTCGCGTCACTTTCAGACAGTTTTACTGCGTCGGTCTTCTTCAGCGTCCCGGGACGACCCGGCGAAGAACGAGAGGCAGCAAACACAAACGTCCCATCAGCGACGGCCCCTCGTCTCATCACCTCGTTGTCAGGTGCCGTTGCTATGACTGCGTGATGTCACACTTCCACACCGTGTCTTCAGATTACATCATCACACGTGGAGTCCCGTCAAGCTGCTGCTTATCAGTCGCTCTTCATCACCGGATGACACGACTGGAAACGCTGACGCATCACATCATCATCTCCTTTTATTAAATTCACATGAAATCACTCGCTTTGTTTAAGGAATAAAAAACCTGCAGAATTCGGACGTTAAAAGCATCACATGAGGAATTTAATCTCATTTTTACAGAAGTCAGAAGAGTGTTTCATTAATATAAGAACTAGGTCTGTGCAATTAATCAAAATTATAATTTTTTTCCCCATTTTTCTTCTCATTTCTAAAAGTTATCCAGGCAATGTTTCAGGTGTCATTAACAAAAATTTAAGACATGAAATGTTGTAGCATTTCACTCAAGCTCAAAGTTTATTTTGGGATATTTTTTATTTTATTTTTCAAATATAGAGAAATTGCTAATACATCATTTATTTTGGATACATTTGTTTTACACATTAATTTAACATTCAAAGTATATTTTTGTTTTATCTTTTAATGTTTTATACATTGTAAAACAGCTGTAAGGTTCATATTTGTTGCCTATATTTATTTTCAGTGCTAGAAACCTTAGAAAGAAATGCTAAATGAATGCATTGTGCAACTAGAAAATAATCTTTTGAATAATGGTGATTTCAATATTGGCCAAAATAATCCTGATCATTTTTTTCCATAAATCAGGCAGTCCTAATAAGTACGCATTTCTTTGCAAAATAAGTAATCAAGACCAGTTTCCTACATTTTTATGGTCTAACTGTATCTTATATGCATCATTAAGTAAAAATAAACTGCTATTTATTTAAAATTGTGTGACACAGATTGTTTTAAGATGAATATTGAGCTGTAATAACTTTTTAAAAGGTTCCAGTTCCAAAAACATAAAGAATGTCCTCTAAATTTTTGCATCTTTGACAAACTAAAGTAAAGTATTTTATATTTTAGGCTTTTTTACTGGAATTAAATAGATTTTTATAAATAAATTTAAAAATTAGTTTACTTAATTTTATTGCTTGTAAGAAGAAAATGAATTTTTCCACAATGTCATTGTAAAATATGAGCAAAAATCTTTGCACAGTATGAAATAATATCTGAGAATCACGGAGGATCTCTTCTTTTTTTCATGCTGAATTCGTTTAAATCTGCAGATTGACAAAGAAATTAGCGTCTGGATAAGAAAATGTTTGTAAACGCCGTCGTCATTCATCCTTAAAACCATTTAATGATGTAATCGATAGAAATTGATCCCATTTGAAGAGCCCGCTGGCAGCTCTGACAGCGCAGGGTAAACACGCAGAAGTGAAAACTCGTGCAGTTACTGAGGAAATATGAAATCCCAGCGAGGCTGCTCACAGGCCTGCAGCAGGATGGACGTGTGAAGGGAAACCCGGTCAATGTGCTGCTGCTAATCCTGCAGAACCACCACAAATCTCATTCTGTTATTGGTGTTGGCTTGTTTACTCTCTGCTTGCTGTTGTTTAATCGGACTTACGCTGCATTTAATCTCTTAAAAACGAATTTAAATGCCACAGAGACAGAAACCAGTCTGCAGCTCTGTTGCTAAATAAGCCTTTTTCATGTTCGCTCCTCGTGTGAAGACAGTAAGTACATGAATACACTCTTCAGCTCCTCTTTTCCTGCAATATTTCAGTTGCCGTTAGTAACTGCAAATTTTATTTGAAAATTATTGATCAAATTTGAGCACATGCATGAGGAAATAACGGAGTTATTATTATGCAACACACCCGCTAACCGAGCGTTTCAGCAGGAAAAATGCTTCAGAAGAAGTCGAGGAAATCGTGCAGATGCACGCGTTCATTACGATGCAGAAGCTCGACCGGAACCAGAGCTCCCAGGCCGGACTCGTGCGAAGATTCCAGTTTGTGAAATGGGACGGGGGGGGGGGGTGGGGTTGCAGATAAACAGAGACCAGTGTGTTCAAGTAAAAACAGGCTGCTGAGGTTTTGTCCTCCAACAATGCAGCAAAGATCTCCTTAAAGAGACATTTCACTTTCCAGAGGTGAAACAGCACGACTGGGAAACATATTTCTGAAAAAAAAAAAAAACACGTATAAATTAGCAAACGGGAGAAATTTGGGAAGTTGAGAGAATTTCCCGTAATCACGAACTCATCCGCTGCACAGCGATGCAGCCGAGTCCCCGCGTGGTCGGGCCGCACGGTTAACCTTAACCGCATCGATATTGGATTTTTTTGGACAATATTTGAAAACTCATGTGGCCGATAATAGATATCGATACAGATATTAAAGCTGAAAAATAACTGATGTATATTCATTTAAATACCTCAACTTGTGTTATGTATAACGAGTCAAACTTAACGACAGTTGTTCGAACCATTTGGATTTTCTTCTACGAGAAAAATAAAAAATAAAACGATCAAAAACAGGATATTTGGTCATTTACACAAGTGAGCGTGTCTAAACTCTGTTCACGCAGAACACACTAAAAGAAACTCTTTAGAAGTTTTAACGTCTGTAAAATAGTTTTTGCCTTCCTTTGCATTTATTTCTCGCATTACTTATACGTATTATTTTCTCTATTGTCACATACGTTCGTGCTCGACTGTTTTGCTTTCATCTTTCACCACTTTGTGTTCATATTTGTCATATTTACTCACTATGTTTTGTTGTTAATGCACAATTTATCACAATTTTTTTTAAAAAAACCTCTTTAGTACTTCTAATTACAACAATCAGAAGTCGATATAACTGTTCGCTCACTCCTACTGCACTAACACTGGTCTGTTCGTCCCCGTCTTGTCTACTTGTCCTTTCTCATTTTTTGTACCGTTTTGTGTTTTTTAATAACCCCCCTCCAATTTAAAAGTATGTCCTATACTCATATTTCTGTTAAGATACGATATCACATGGAAATAATACTAAATAAGAAAAAGTTTTCCTCCAAAAAGGCAAAGAAAAAAAAAAAGTAGTAGTAGTAGTTTAGACTTTAAGAACAGCGGCCTGATAGGTTAAGTATCGGTTAAATATCGGTGGGGTGGCTGATGTCCGATACTCACTTTTAAGGTCGATATAGGCCGATACCGATAGGGGGCTGATTATATCGTGCATCTCTAAGCAATAGCCTCATGAGCCTGAGGGTTTTTTCCCTCCATATCTGATATTTGAGTGACAAACCTATCCACCAATCAAAATGGTCGAGCCCCACGTTCCTGGCCAATCAGAAACAGCGATGGAAAACGAGCTTGTATGCACGGCACCGCTGGCTTACATCCAGCCAATGGGAACATTAGTAATGGAATAATTACTTCTGAAAGTAATTATTTTTACAAAGCTGCAACTCCGTTAAACACCGCTACTATTAGGAGAAGGAATTAGTGACTATAATCACGTTTTTAGTGATCACAAAATATTGAACAACTTCAATCATTATTAAATTTCTCAGGTTCAACATCAGACAGAAGCCAGACGACGATACTGCCACAGAAATAGTTTCTCATGGTCAATTTCTGCAAGACTACGCTGTAAAAGTAACCACGTCTTTCATTTATAATTTTAGTTTTATGCATTTAAAAGTATCAAATGTAAAAACTGCAAATCTAAATCGCAATATTTGTCAGAAAAATCGCAGTTAGGTTTTTTTTTTTTTCAAAATCGTGCAGGCCTACTGCAGCTCTAAACTAGGGATGCATGATATCAGAATTCCGGCCAATATCCGATATGCCGATATTTTAAGACTCATGTGGCCAATAATGGATATCGATACCGATATTGAAGCTGAAAAAAAAAATCAGTCATTGCAAATAGTAGTTTTGTCATCCTTTTCCGAAACTTGGAAAAATAGGGGTGGGAAAAAAATCAATACACTGAAATTTTGCGATATTTTCATATGCCAATATCAAATCGATATTTAAAAACGCTTGACCATCTATTTTATTTACAAAATCTTGCAAGATTTCATCGTTCTGTTACAAACTCTCGCAATATTTCATGAATTCTCGCAGGATTTCGTTCGTAAAACAGACCGATACCACGTTTGTCAAGATGATATCAGCATATGAAAATATTGCGACATTTCAGTGTATTGATATTTTTAACCACCACTAGTCTTTAGTAGATTTTAAGTCTGTAAAAAAAAAAAGTTTTTGAAGTAGTAGTAGTTTTGGGGGTTTTTTAGACTTTAGAAACAGAGGGCTGATCAGTTAAATATCGGTTAAATATCAGTGGGGTGACCGATAATATTGTGCATCCCTACTCTAAACTCTGTTTTCAAACCCATGAACGATGTAGTTTCTTAATTATTTTAGTAAAGGCGGTGAATCACATGGAAAACGTGATGTTTAATCTCTTAAAACCTTTTTAATTCGTGTTTCTTTCTCCTCCACAAACTGAGAAAACCAAGTTTACAAGAATGTTGCCACTTCCGTGTTTCAAGAGGCCGCTCTGGAAAGGTCCGAGTGAATTTGTGGACACGGGCGTTTTTAGAAAACAGAAATATGTTGTGTGGGACGTCGCTGAGCCTGGCGTGGGCGCTGGGAACGTTGCACCTGCTCTCAGATCAGACAAACGGCAAACAAACAGCTTTCATTCATAAATAATCTCGTGTTTCGCGGCTCATTTTTCTCTCCTTGTTAAACGTTGCGGGGTTGAAGCGACTCCGCACACACCGGCGAGCTGAACACACACGCGCAGATGAAACCGATATCTGCCACGGTGAAAGTTTCCTTCCCTGCAGCGGCGCTGCGTGCGCGCTGCACGGTCGCCGGGCAGAAGTTGCGGCTCGTATCCTGATGTGACCTGCTCCACGCTCTCTGCTGCTTCCAGGCCAGATTTCATCAGAAAACAGAGAAAGGTTGCAGCTTTTCAGCCTCCTCCCTCCACCCGTGTGTGCTCGAGCCAGGACTTCAAAGTTCCCCTGATGTGTGTGTGTGTGTGTGTGTGTGTGTGTGCAGATCCAGTGAAATGTGGGTCAGACATTAAAATGCATGAGCAGGGAGCAGAAAGCATGATGAAGTGCTGAGACACGAGGAGGAGAGAATGTAAAAATAACTGGAGGAGCGGCTCTGACACAAACCGCTCCCTCCTGACGCCACGCTGCCACGCTATTGGTCCACAGAACCGACGGGAAAAGGGGAGAAAAGAAGAGTCGGAGAGAGGCGTTTGTGTCTGGATGATCTGCAGAGTTCCCGTCGCTGCCGACACATTTATCTGTGGAAACATGCAGGATTTCCAGGAATAACGGCTCTCTTTTAGATTCACCACCTCGCAGGTAAATTAGCTTCATTTCACCTGCAGAAAAGCCTCATGTGGTCAAACTAAATCAGCTAAAAGCAGCAAAACCTACGAGGAGAGGAACCTAAACTCCTCTAAAGTCAAATTAAACGATCAGACTGGACAAAATCTGCAAGATTAAAGAAGCTTTTACAGTTTAAAGCAAATTTTCCTGAAAACATCCTGAAACTTCAGTTCTGAAGGTGCTGAAAATGTTAAACTTAGTGAAGCACAATATTCTCAGCCCAATATCGGTCCGATATCAACTCGATATTGGACAATATTTTTCTAATTTAATTTATTTATTCGATAAAGACAAGATATATGACAAAAAAGGAAAATAAAAACTTCTAAATACGTCCGATTTCGCCAAAAGGCTCGTTTTCATCTGTTGTATGTTGTAAATAAAACAGTTATTAATATAACAAACCAAAATATAACTGCTGCTGTTTGGTGGTTAAACTCCAGAATGCTATTTTTTTTGTTAGTTTTTTTTAATCCACGGAGCACGGGGGTAAGATTAGGCCACGCCCACCGTGCAACATTATATCATCGGCAACTACTGGATCAGCGGCAAATGCATTTTTCTCATTTTGCACAAGGAATAAATATTAATAAGAATGCACAATGTTGGAATTTCGGCCGATATCTGATATGCTGATATTTTTAAACTCATGTGGTCGACAACAGATATCAATACCGATAATAATAAAGCTGGAAAAATAAACAGTCATTGCAAATAGCAGTTTTGTTATCCGTTTCAGACACTTAGAAAAATAGGGGTGGGAAAAAAAAACTGAAATTCTGAAATATCGCGATATTTTCAAATGCCGATATCAAATCAATATTTAAAAACGCGGTATTGATCTATTTTGCTTCCAAAATCTCGCAAGATTTCATCGTTCTGCTACAAACTCTCGTGAGATTTTGTTAGTAACATAGATCGATACCGCATTTTTAAATGTCAATATGATATCAGCATATAAAATTTCAGTGTATCAATATTTTTTCCCACTCATAGTCTTTGGAAGTTTTAAAGTCTGTTAAAAAGCAGTTTTTGAAGAAGTAGTAGTAGTAGTAGTCTGGGTTTTTTTTTTTAGACTTTTGAAACAGCGGGCTGATTGGTTAAATATTGGTTAAATATCGGTGGGGTGGCAAATGTCCGATACTCAGTTTTGAGGCCGATACAAATAGGGGGCTGATTATATTATGCACCCTGAAATATCACATCATTTTCAGCTTTAATATCAGTTTCTGTATCGGTCATGAGAAGCAGAAGATTATCGGTTGTCGTATCGGTTTAAATTTTTCATATCGTGCATCACTAATAAAATTATTACTTAAACCTAAATGAAAAAATGAAATATCACGTCCCGTCTTCGTGAGCTGCTGTTGGAAACTTCCTCTGATGGGACCGGAAGTTAGTTACCTTTTCGTCAACGGGGGGGGGGGGGGGATTATTTTGTTAAAAAAAAAAAAGAGAGAAAAGAAAAAATAACTGAAGTTAAGAATGAACGAAAGATCAGCTTAAACAAGAACACATGACAACCATCTCAGAAAATTCACCTCTAAGTCATCGGCACTCATCTGCAGCCATAAAACTACACATCATCCAGGTGGAAAAGGGCCCGACTCGCTCCCCCAACCCTGATTTCAGGGAATAATCTGTAACACCAACATCCAGCGGATTCACACAACTCAGAAAGGTGAAAATGGGACTGATTTCTGTTCAGAGACAAAGACCAGTTCAGCCTCTACAGCTGATGTTCCAGCATCAGCACCACGCCGTCTCCATGGCGACACCTCCAAACTAATCATCCCATCCAAATTCAGGAACCCTTAACTGATTTCTCCAACTGTGGCGAAAGTGGTCTTCCTCAACTGGAAACTGGTGTCGCATCGACCGCTGGACCGAGTTCATCTCAGAAAAAGTCGCAACGGGAAAAAACAACGTTCACACGAAGAACCGGATGTCAGATTTTCACCAAAACTGGAACCCGATAACTTCTAAATTCAACCCAAACAGAGCCTCCAAACTGCAGATATAACAGAAACATCTTTGTCCACTTGTCTGTAAATTATCCCAACTAGTCCACCGTCTTCTGTCAGTACCCCCCCCTCCCCTCCATGTGTGTGTTCCTGTTAAAAAGAATCTAAATAACGTGAATACGTCTACCTTGCCACTTTGAGTTGTGAAAAATTGTACTGAATCACACTAAAGTTGAGGGAAGTGAAGAAAAAACACATGAATAACTTTGAAAAATCAAATCTAAAAATACAAACATGAAAAACAAAAAAAAAAATATTTTGAAAAACAAATTAAAAAGTAATTTTTGCTTCTTCTTCGTCTTGTTGCCAGCGTTTTGTGGCTTGCAGCCGTGTGGATCTCAGCCTGCACCGCCCCCTGCTGGCCGATCCGGGAGCTGAAAATCAGCGTCTGAAGGGTTTGCTTTGCGGCCGGGTGTTAAAGCAGCTGCTGTTTCACATCTTCCAGCTGCCTCGCAAGCCTGAGACGGAAAAGTCTGCACAGGAAAAGCTCATCAGGCTGGTTTCCATCAGCACGGCGGGGGCCGCATCATCAGCAGGGGGCGCCGCAGGCCACGGCGAGCCGCACCGATGGGAGGATGAGGATGATGAACGCCAGCAGTTAGGGATGCACGATATAATCGACCCTTGATCGGTATCAGCCAATAATCGGCCTTAAAACTGAGTATCGGATATCAGCCCCCCCACCGATATTTAACCGATATTTAACCGATCAGCCCGCCCTTTCTGAAGTCTAAAAAAACCCCAAATTTCTTCTTCATCAAAAACTTCTTTAAAGACTTTAAAACTTCTACAGACTGGGGTGGGAAAAATATCGATGCACTGAAATATGGCGATATTTTCATATGCCGATATCATATTCACATTGAAAAACACAGCGTCGATCCATTTTACCAACAAAATATTGTGATATTTCATCGTTCTGTTACGAATTCTCGCGATAATTTGTGAAAATTTTGCAATATTTTCATATGCTGATATCATATTGACATTTAAAAACGCGGTATCAATCTATTTTACTAATGAAATATCACGAGAATTAACGAAATATCACAAGAGTTTGTAAAAGGAAGATGAAATCTTGCGAGATTTTGGAAGTAAAATAGATCGATACCGGGTTTTTAAATGTCAATATGATATCAGCATATGAAAATATCACGATATTTCAGTGTATCTATATTTTTTCCCACCCCTAGTCATTAGAAATTTTTAAGTATGTAAAAAAGATGTTTTTGGAGAAGAAGAGGTTTTCGGGTTTTTTAGACTTTAGAAGCAGCGGGCTGATCGGTTAAATATCGGTTAAATATCGGTGGGGTGGCCGATGTCCGATACTTATTTTAAAATTTTTTTTTTTTTTAAACGTGTTTTGAGGCATCTACTCACGGCCCTCCCTATATGAGTAATGGTCTCTTTCTGGCCCCCCCAGTGAAACATTTCTGGCTCCGCCACTGCTTTCATATTGCGCATTTGTCCTGATCTCGTCTTTGCTCTGTGAAGCTGTTCGAGTTTCATTTGCGTTTGAGATGCAGAATAAAGTTAAACTTCAGAAATAAAGATGGAGGCAGCTGGAGTCTAAAACCACAGCGTGACATCAGACCGACTCAAACGTGAGGTGGGGGAGGTCAGATGAAGAGTCTCAGTCATTTAAAATGTCCAAAATCCTTTTTTTCTTTGTAAAAACGCAATAAATGATGCACAAACGTCCTCACATGCAAACAAAGCAGAAGACGGACTTCAGTCTGATGAGGAATTATAACAAACTAATATTTGTGTAATTGTATTTAACTTGTCTTGTTTCAACGGTGAACGTGAGGTTGTGGAGCAGCAGCGGGAAAATCACCAAACCCTCCGTCTCCGTTTCCTCTGAATCCAGATGATGGAGGCGATAAACTGCTGAGAGTTACGAGGGTTTAATGAGCAGTTTAATGCGTCCTAATAACAGACGTTTATATCCCAGCGGTCGGACGTTTTCGGGATTCATCATCGGCGTCGAGTCAGAGTCGTCTGTAACCAGCGAGGCTCTGATCTGGGATCAGTTCTGGAGGAGAAAACCTGAATCTGAGGGCAGAGTTTGGTGCAGGGAAGTTTGGGGGAAGTCTTTCCTGCCTCGTCTCCGTCCGGCTGATCCTCCAGCGGGTCGGGGTGAAAGCTGGGGGGGGGGGGGGGGGGGGAGGTCTGACCCCACAGTTAACAGGCAGAGCAAAATGGCGGCTGCAGTGGTGCGTTACCGTTTTCCCTCTGAACTAAACCGGCCGCCATTTTCTCCTCCAGCGGTGCAGAGAGGCAGGACCACAAAGAGGGTGGAGAGCGAGGGAGGGGGGCGAGGGCGGGGGCGAGGTGCTAACGAGCTGCTCAATCAGTCAGACGTGACCGGTCGTTATGAGCTGATTAACAAGTGATAAAGAGCCGAGAAACGAGGCTTCGCTCTCCGAGAGGCCGAAACTGGAACCAGTCAGAAGCGGGGGACGACCCGATGCAGGAGCAGCAACGTCTGACAGCACCGGCCCGAAGACGCCCACGTCCAGCCATCATGGACCACCCGCTGGGACCAGTTCAGGGACGGCAGACGACCCGATGCAGGAGCAACGTCTGACAGCACCGGACCGAAGACGCCCACGTCCAGCATCACAGACCGGCCGCTCGGACCAGTTCAGAGACGGCAGACGACCCGATGCAGGAGCAACGTCTGACAGCACCGGACCGAAGACGCCCACGTCCAGCATCACAGACCGGCCGCTCGGACCAGTTCAGGGACGGCAGACGACCCGATGCAGGAGCAACGTCTGACAGCACCGGACCGAAGACGCCCACGTCCAGCCATCATGGACCACCCGATGGGACCAGTTCAGGGACGGCAGACGACCCGATGCAGGAGCAGCAACGTCTGACAGCACCGGACCGAAGACGCCCACGTCCAGCCATCATGGACCACCCGCTGGGACCAGTTCAGGGACGGCAGACGACCCGATGCAGGAGCAACGTCTGACGGCACCGCCCTAAAGACGCCCACGTCCAGCATCACAGACCGGCCGCCGGGACCAGTTCAGAGACGGCGGACGACCTGATGCAGGAGCAACGTCTGACAGCACCGGCCCGAAGACGCCCACGTCCAGCATCACAGACCGGCCGCCGGGACCAGTTCAGAGACGGCAGACGACCCGATGCAGGAGCAACGTCTGACAGCACCGGACCGAAGACGCCCACGTCCAGCCATCATGGACCACCCGATGGGACCAGTTCAGGGACGGCAGACGACCCGATGCAGGAGCAACGTCTGACAGCACCGGCCCGTAGACGCCCACGTCCAGCCATCATGGACCACCCGATGGGACCAGTTCAGGGACGGCAGACGACCTGATGCAGGAGCAGCAAGGTCTGACAGTACCGGACCGAAGACGCCCACGTCCAGCCATCATGGACCGGCCGCCGGGACCAGTTCAGGGACGGCGGACGACCCGATGCAGGAGCAGCAAGGTCTGACAGTACCAGCCCGAAGACGCCCACGTCCAGCCATCATGGACCACCCGCTGGGACCAGTTCAGGGACGGCAGACGACCCGATGCAGGAGCAACGTCTGACAGTACCGGACCAAAGACGCCCACGTCCAGCCATCATGGACCACCCGCTGGGACCAGTTCAGGGACGGCGGACGACCCGATGCAGGAGCAGCAACGTCTGACAGCACCGGACCAAAGACGCCCACGTCCAGCCATCATGGACCACCCGCTGGGACCAGTTCAGGGACGGCAGACGACCCGATGCAGGAGCAACGTCTGACAGCGCCGGACCGAAGACGCCCACGTCCAGCCATCATGGACCACCCGCTGGGACCAGTTCAGGGACGGCGGACGACCCGATGCAGGAGCAACGTCTGACAGCACCGGACCGAAGACGCCTACGTCCAGCATCACAGACCGGCCGCTGGGACCAGTTCAGGGACGGCAGACGACCCGATGCAGGAGCAACGTCTGACAGTACCGGACCAAAGACGCCCACGTCCAGCCATCATGGACCACCCGCTGGGACCAGTTCAGGGACGGCGGACGACCCGATGCAGGAGCAGCAACGTCTGACAGTACCGGACCAAAGACGCCCACGTCCAGCCATCATGGACCACCCGCTGGGACCAGTTCAGGGACGGCAGACGACCCGATGCAGGAGCAACGTCTGACAGCGCCGGACCGAAGACGCCCACGTCCAGCCATCATGGACCACCCGCTGGGACCAGTTCAGGGACGGCGGACGACCCGATGCAGGAGCAACGTCTGACAGCACCGGACCGAAGACGCCTACGTCCAGCATCACAGACCGGCCGCTGGGACCAGTTCAGGGACGGCAGACGACCCGATGCAGGAGCAACGTCTGACAGTACCGGACCGAAGACGCCCACGTCCAGCCATCATGGACCGGCCGTCGGGACCAGTTCAGAGACGGCGGACGACCCGATGCAGGAGCAACGTCTGACAGCACCGGACCAAAGACGCCCACGTCCAGCCATCATGGACCACCCGCTGGGACCAGTTCAGGGACGGCGGACGACCCGATGCAGGAGCAACGTCTGACAGTACCAGACCAAAGACGCCCACGTCCAGCCATCATGGACCACCCGCTGGGACCAGTTCAGGGACGGCGGACGACCCGATGCAGGAGCAACGTCTGACGGCACCGCCCTGAAGACGCCTACGTCCAGCCATCACAGACCGGCCGCCGGGACCAGTTCAGAAACCAGTTCCCTCAGAGAGACGTCGCCATGAGCTCCTGCCGTCTCTGCACCTTTGGAGAGGAACTCCCCACACAGAAACACTCCGATACCAAACGATACCAGCCAAAAATTTAGATAATAAATAAGAACTTTCATTCAAGTTTGTCTTCATGAAACATGCAAACATTGCTTTTACTAAGGATGCACGATATAATCGGCCCCCTATCAGTATCGGCCTATATCGGCCTTAAAATTGAGTATCGGACATCGGCCACCCCACCGTATTTAACCAATCAGGCCGCTGTTTCTAAAGTCTAAAAAACACAACTACTACTTCTTCAAAAACTTTTTTACAGACTTTAAAATTTCTATCGTCCACACAAGTTCTAAAATATCAATCAGCATATCCGATATCAGCAAGACAGTTTGTCTTTCTGCTGCAGAAATAAACGGGTGTGCTGCTCATGTGGCTGCAGCCCCGTCTGCCCGGTTCTGTTCTGACCGTACAATCCTGGACGGGTTGGACTGAAAACAAAATCTATTGCACCAAGACGCTGGTACGACGACAAGAAAGTCTCTGAATCTGAATCCGAGTCTTGAACCAGGCTGTAAACATGTTCATTTCTGCTGTAAACACGTTCATTTCTGCTGTAAACATGTTTATTTCTGCTGTAAACACGTTCATTTCTGCTGTAAACACGTTCATTTCTGCTGTAAACACGTTTATTTCTGCTGTAAACCCGTTTATTTCTGCTGTAAACACGTTCATTTCTGCTGTAAACACGTTCATTTCTGCTGTAAACACGTTCATTTCTGCTGTAAACACGTTTATTTCTGCTGTAAACATGTTTATTTCTGCTGTAAACACATTTATATCTGCTGTATACATGTTTATTTCTGCTGTAAACACGTTTATTTCTGCTGTACACACGTTTATTTCTGCTGTACACACGTTTATTTCTGCTGTACACACGTTTATTTCTGCTGTAAACACGTTTATTTCTGCTGTAAACACGTCTATTTCTGCTGTACACACGTTTATTTCTGCTGTAAACACGTTTATTTCTGCTGTACACACGTTTATTTCTGCTGTACACACGTTTATTTCTGCTGTAAACACGTTTATTTCTGCTGTAAACACGTTTATGTCTGATGTAAACACGTTTATTTCTGCTGTACACACGTTTATTTCTGCTGTAAACACATTTATATCTGCTATATACATGTTTATTTCTGCTGTAAACACATTTATATCTGCTATATACATGTTTATTTCTGCTGTAAACATGTTTATTTCTGCTGTAAACACGTTTATTTCTGCTGTAAACACGTTTATTTCTGCTATAAACACATTTATATCTGATGTAAACATGTTTATTTCTGCTGTAAACACATTTATATCTGCTGTATACAAGTTTATTTCTGCTGTAAACAGGTTTATTTCTGCTGTAAACATGTTTATTTCTGCTGGAAACACATTTATATCTGATGTAAACATGTTTATTTCTGCTGTAAACACAATTTTGCCTGTAAATGTTTATTTCTGTTGTAAACATGTTTATTCTGCTGTGAAGTTGGTTTTTCTAACATGGGAGTCTGTGGGGATTTGCTCTGTTTTGCAGCCCCTAGTGGATGAAGAGAGAACTACAGATATTTCCTTCTTCCGGGTACCTTCACAGTTGTCTAACAGAGGTTGCCGCTTGGTATCGACTTAAACCAGAAAACAGTTGCTCATCAGAAGCCGAGATGAAGGTTGAAGGCGAAACGATGTAGATGTGTGTCAGACATTTCTGACTGATTGGCTCAAAGACTTTGCCAAGATTTATTATTTGGGGAAAAACACATGGAGCCCTTTGTTTTTCTTTCCTGCTGACATTTTGTCACGAGTTACAGAAATATGTTGTGCAACCTAATCTAAAAAAAAACAAAAAGAAGGTATTAATTAAAAGAAGTTTAGTAATTTTAAGACTTTAAGACTGCGCTGGAACCCTGTACATGTAAAACCTCCAGAATCTCCCGAAATAAGGAGGATAAAGTGTTTTTTTTGGATTTTTGATATGACATGAGTAATAAATTTATGTGTTATTTCCAGTCCCGATTTTAATATTTTTCTGGTTTAATGTCGATCCTTAGCTTTTATATTCATATTTTGACATTTCATTTTATTTCTAATAATAATCATCATAATCATTCATTTCAAGTATTTATGTTTGAGCTTCATTGATTGTCCGTACTGCCTTTAGAATAAAGATATTAATGCACACTGTACTCCAGCGGATTTTCCTTTAAGAGGCAAAAAGTATCAATAATGATAAGCAGTGAAAAAGTACCACAAACTAACGGCAACGTATCAACTGGAAAAAGTTTGGTCGTATTTGGTATCGCCCATCGGTACTTTTAGGGAGAATTTAGAGCCACAAATGAAGCGAACAAGCGTGTTTTCAGAAGGTGGGATGATGGCGGAGAACCCGAGGAACGCAGCAAAACTTTTTTTTTTATCAAACTATTCTCAAAAACTTTGTCCATTTGAACGAGCTGATGTGGAAACGCTGCCTTTAATAACAAGCAAAACACTTCATCATAAAGACTTTTCCTGTAAAATCAATAAAAGAGAAAAACTCCTCTTAAAAAAAAGCCCAAATAATGAATGTGTTTGCTTTGTTTCGGCTTGTTTGTGAAGATCTGTGATGGAGTCTGCAGACGTGGATTCATGGAGGGTGAACTCATGTTTTCCGCCTCACACGTTGCTCTTTATTAAACCCATCAGGAGCTTCTCGCTCTGCTCGCTCAGTGGCCCGCAGACATTTCTGGAGGTTTTCTGCTTTGACGAAGCCATAATGAAGTTAACATTTTTGGGGTTTTTGTGTTTTTGGCTTCAGGGAAGCAGCAGAAGCAGATGCTGCAGCCACAGAGGAGCACTTCATCTCCCCGTAATTTCATTTGGAGTCCAGTCGCAAGCAAAAATGCTTCACTCCACCTCCGAACAGCAGCAGCTCGGAGAAAACCACACGAACATCAGCAGCAGAGTCGACACCGCCGGCACGAAACCGTCACATCGCCTACTTCTCCAAACTCACAAATTCCCACCAACCAACACTCGATCTGCAGGCTGAGACGTCACAGCTTCAACCACCACTTCCTCAAACATCACAATCAAGACTTTCCCAGCAGATTCTCTTTAACTCGAACACGACCGATCCTTTTCTGTCTGCTTGTTTCTGAAAAGAAAAAACATTTTTAGCTTCTGAAATGTCCCCGTTTTCATCGTTCTCCACCGGAGTCCGTCCACATTTAAGTTTAGACCAAAACTCGCCCGACTATAATCAATCTACCAGCCCAAATCCAGAAGATAGAATTTAATTTATTTATTAAATATTAAATAACAAAACAACTGTGAGCTGTATAAATGATGACCAGATGTTGGATTATAGTCGTCCTCAAAATTATCCATACCCTCCAATTAAAGACGGAAAAAATCAGCTGTGAGCGAAGCAAGTTGAAATTGACAAAAGTTATAATAAATAAAAAATTCTATGAAAATCATGACATTGATTTTAAATTGTGGTTTAACAGAAATATTAAAAACAAACACACAAAAAAATAAATAAATAAAAAAGCATGATGGGGCAACGAAGCTTAAATTTTGTTGAGCAACACTTTGAGGCAATCACTGCAATCAGGTGTTTTCTGTAACGTCCAATCAGACGTCTGCACCTGTTCACAGGTATGTTGGTCCATGTTCATGGGAAAGATGCTCTAATGTGTCTAGTAGGGATGGGCGATATGGCTAAAAATGTCGTTTTTTTTACGGTAAAATAAGTGCGATAAACTAGAAAATTTTTGTTTTTGTAATTGCGGCTAAAATCTGGCATACTTTTAAGTTAAGTGTGCACCTGTTTGCAAAACTGTAGTGCACCATAAAAAGCTGAAATATGAGGCAAATTTAATTTTTAACATGAAGTAACTCTTGGAAAAAAACAGTGGAACTGAAACACTGATAAATGTATTACGATAACGATAAATTAAATGTGGGAGAATTTTGACGATATATCGCACACGATAAAATTCGCCCATCCCTGTGTCTAGGATAGATTATTTTTTTTAATTATTATTTTCAACCACAATTCAAAAGTAATAATTCATTTCACCAAATTATAATTTTGTAAATTTTTATTTATTATTAGTTTCTCTAGTTTCCTGTTATTTGAATTACTACTGTGAACTTATTTTCTTTAACGGGAGGGTATGAATAATTTTGAGGATGACTATTACACGTCTATTAGACAAAAAGTGCTCAGTGAGTCAAGATCACGTGACACGTGCAAAATGCTCAAAATATTCATAAAAACTTAAATAATTCTATCTGAACATGAAGGACGACGCAAAAATACAAAGTTTTAAGTTGCAAACGCGACTATTTAAGCCTAATGAATGAAAACTAAACTTATTAAACAGAAACTTGATGTTTCAAACTTCTTTTACATGTTGCGCTGCAACTTTTTGCTTCCTTGCAAGCTGAATTTTGTCAAATTTTGGGGCAAATTTTCATTTCAATGAGCTCAAAGTCAGGATTCCTGTAACAGCAGTTGTTTTATTGATTTTTTTTTGTTGAATCAAAACCTAAAAATATTAACTACAGAATCAGAAGTGACCCAGAAAACATAAATATCACAGTTTTGGCTTTAACTTCCCAAGACCAAAGTCATACTTTGGCTTGAATTTTAGATTTATTCGAGCTGTTTCCGGTTTGGAGGAGCCAATACAAAGATTTTAAACATGTAGAGTATGTGGACAGAATTTCTCAGTACACATTATACTATGTTGATATAAATACAATTGAAATCAAACTAAAGAAATCCTGACAACCACGTGGCCGTGCACGACAACCACACGCGTGTCATCAGGTCACAGGAAGTTTAATCAAACACAGCTTTGGAAAACAGCCAAAACGCCGTTCATGCTGCGTAAATTGCAGAATTTCTAACTTTTAGCTGCACGTTTGCAGCGAGCTCAACACAACGTGCAGGATGAGCGCTGAGGAAGAGGAGGAACGCCTGCTTCACGTGTTACTTCTTACGTTTTAAACAAGTTTCTGGTGGATTAACAGACAAATGGGATGAAATGGTCCAGAACGTGGAGGAGCACCTCATCTCGTTGACCTCCACTGAGTCCCAACGGCCGCCTGAATTAAATTAGTGTCAGTGCAGCTGCCTGCAGAGCGAGGAGGGCCTGGAGGAGCTCTTTATCCCAGACTGGTCTCGCCGGTGGTTCCACCGTGAAGGGACGCGCTGCATCAGAGCAGGACGCCCCATGTTTTATTTTCAGAATTCAAACGTATAAAATCATTGTAATTTCTAATTAAATGACCAGAATTTTTTTTAAATGTCACTTTATATTTCAGGTTTTCAAATTATGAATATTCCCACTTAAAAAGCAAAAATAAATTCACAGATTTAAACAGTTACAGTGGCGCGCAAAAGCTTACATCTCCCATGAAAGACGGAAAATAATCAGCTGTCTGTGAAATAAGTTAAAATTGACAAATAATGAATAAAAATTTTATGAAAGTCATGACATTGATTTTTTAATTGTGGTTCGACAGAAATATCAAAAACAAAAAATAACATGAGTGAACAAGTATAATGGGGCTTCTGAACTAAAATTTTATTGAGCAACACTTAGACAACCACTGCAATCAGGGGTTTTCTGTAATGACCAATCAGACTTCTGCACTGTGGACAGATATTTTGGTCCAAATTTTGTTTTTTTAATTATTTTTTAAAACCACAATTCAAAATCAATATTTTATTTCACTAAATTATATTTTAGTAAATTTTTATTATTACTTTTTTCAGCTTCTTGTTATTTAAGTTACGATTTAGCCTATTCTTTAATGGGAGTGTAAACTTTCATGGGCGCCACCTGAGCCCCCCTGGGCCCCCTGAAGGTTTACGGTTACCTTTATTCAAAACTGAAATTACACCAGTCTTGAAATAACAATTTTAAACAAAAAGGCATAAAACTGATTTCATAGTTGATTGTTGGGTAATAATTAGAAAATGGCTGAGAAATACATTTTACTTTTATTTTAAGAATGCGACGTCACGTTGAAGCTACAGCAGTCACGGTGCTGAGGCTAAGTTGACCCCTCCAGTTTTTAAGTTATTTAACTAAACAGTCAAATAAATAAGTCATTTTAAAGGTCATAGCTACAACTTTTTAATCAAGACAGTTTTTCAAAAATAATCCAGCAACAAGTATTAATTTACCTGGAAAAAAATTTATAGCATATAAATAGTTGTTTTATCAATTTTGACGGCATTAGCTCTGGAGTTGCTAGCTTGATTGCTATGTGTAGAAATAACATCTTCCTTCCCTTTCATAAATTCAAGCGGACAAAAAATGAAACAGGAAGAGTTTGAAGGTAGCAAAAGTGGCTCAAAAGCCCCGTTGAGTTTTTTCTTTTCCTCCTCCTAAGTTAAACATTTGATAATGCTAATTAGCGGTTAGCTGGTTCTGTAATGTTGCTAATGCTAACTGAGTAAGTGAGTGATAGTGCGCCACCTACTGGTGTGGAGTAATAAAACTCGTAGCTATCACATTTGAGCTAAAAGCTCAAGTAACTGTTATTTACAGCTTCTTTTACGTTTATCCTTTTTTCTCTGGCGGTAAACTGAGTTTTTTGTTTATACTTTTTGTTCTTTGTGAAATTACCGTAAATATTAAACTTTCTGATTTAAGTCGAGTCCTCAGTTTGATCAATTAAAACAAAATAAAGAGGTGAAACTGACCCTGATGTGTGACCTGTGACCTTCGTTTGAACTCAGTTTTCACCACCTGGCAGCAGCTCTCTGGTTCTGTGCTCTGATTGGCTGCCTGCCATCCAATAGGAGGCCACAATGTTTTAAAGCAGAGATGTTGCAGAGGAGAAAAAGTTTTTCGGTTTCTGGCTTAACTTTAAAAAAACACGCAAACTTCCTGCCTTAGGAAAATTAAGCATTTACTAATAGTAGTGATTAAGTAGAATCAACTAAAATGGCTTAAGTTTGTAAAACTTAATAACAAATCCGATTAAGCTGATTAAGCTGTAACATTTTGCTCTCCAAAGTTCTTTCGACTTATTTAAGATTAGTATTACGAACAACTAAGTTAAAATTAAGTTTTATTTTGCTTTTTTTCCTTAAAAAAAAAAAAAAAAAAAAGTAGTTAAATTTAAGTTATATCTACTAGGTAGGGTTGGGAAAAAATATTGATACACTAAAATATTGCGATAATTTAATATGCAGATTTCATATTGATATTTAAAAACACGACATTGATCCATTTTACCAACGAAATCTCGCAAGATTTCATGAGAACCTGCAAGATTATTGCAACAGAACGACAAAATCTCGCTAGATTTTGTTAGTAAAATAGATCAATACCACGTCTTAAATATCAATTTGATATCAGCATATGAAAATATGGCAATATTTCAGTGCATTGATATTCTATTAAAACTAATATTACATTTTACAGTGTCAAATAAGGTTTTAAAGTCTAAACATGTTAAAAATCCTCAGAATAAACGTGTAGTCAGACACGTTTCAGGAATTACTTTCGTTTTTACGACAAATAAATAATCAGCTGATGAAGGAAGAAGAGAAACGTTCGTCTGCCAATGAGAAAACAGGAAAACGGAGCGTTTTAAATTAAAAAGATTAATTCACAGAGACTACAAAGCAACTGAAAATGATACGATTATTAAAATATTACACCAGAAAGTGTAATATTTGCTTAGAGTAGTTCATTAAAAGGAGATTTGACTGGATTTCTTCGCCATGTGACAATAAACTGAACAACTTTTGGGTTTTAACAGAAAGAATCTTTTCGTTGGAAAATCATAGTTTGTCCATTTTAATACATTTCCAAGATCTTTAGAAACCAGTTAAAAGGACGCAACTGGAGCCATGAAGAAAATTCACCGCCATCATTTCATTTCACTTGGACAGCTGTGTGGCGTTCAGCGTGAAGACCTCTGCAGCAGCCATAAAACACCAACAGCTGCTTCAGGAATATTCCAGGAACATCTGAATTAAAGCAGCAGCAGCAGCAGCAGCTGCTGGCCTCCTGCAGGGAGCTCTGCATTAAACCTGCCACGGCAGGAGGAGGGAAGCACCTCACCATAAACACTCAAAAAGAGCGTTCAGCCTTAATAAACACCGCGGAGGAGGAGACGGAGACCAAACCCGCCCGGAGAGGCCGACATTCGCCGGGCTGCGTCTGAAATCTCAACATTTGCTAACAGACTGGGACTTTTACTCCACGACCGAACAGAAAAGATGAGAAATATTCCTCAAACCTTCCGGATGTGAGCGAGCTCAGAGGTTTTAGTGGAAGCGTGATGAGGAGGAGACGAAGCGTCCTGAACGTGAACAGATAAAAACACGTTTCTACGTTTCATTTCTGCTGCACCAGCTTTGGTTTTCTAAAACAGCTTTTTTAAAATTTAAGACATTTTGTCATTTCTGCCTCTTCGTGCTCGTCTTTCTTCTGTTTCTACGTCTTCCGGTCAGCATCCATCTGCTGTCCTGCAGGTTTTGGACGTTTACCTGCACAAACACTCCTGATTAACCCTGAAAACTGCACTGGATCGTTGGCGCTCTGAGGTCTTCCTCTTCCATCATCATCAGTGTGTCATGAACGGTAGTGTGTAACTATGATGGATAGTTTTTCGCTTTAGGTGATCTACAGATGCCTTCCTCTTCTTCATCTAATTTACCAACAAAATCTCGCGAGATTTTACGAAAACCCGCGAGCATTTCTATCTGGTTTAGGAGGTTTACAATCTACTAAATGTCGATTTTATCCAGAGTCTATCTGGTAAATCCACAATGATGCATGAAAACACTGTTATTTATCCCATCCTCATCACAGAAAACATCACTATCACTCCTATGTTGCAAAGAGACCTCTATTTAGACCTGGAAATGATGATGAAGACACTTCCTGTCAAACTTTCCACCAATCAGAGAGCTTAAATTGACGGTAACGTCCAATCAGGAGCAGCCAAATATCAACAAGTGAGCAGAAAGTTCTATGCGTGTCTGAAAAGAAGAAAATAATGGTCCTCTATGGCTGGAATAAAGAAAGAAGAACTTTCTGATGCAGCTGAGGTGGAGTTGGTTTGTGAGGATAGAAGGCAAAAAGTAGCAGAAGTAACTGGAAATGAGGAAAATGGAAATAATTTAAAGGGTGTTTGTTTTAAAGCCTGAAAGCAAAGATGGAGGGATGATATGCAGAGGAGGAAAGGAATAAAGATGGAAAAGGGTGGAAAATATAAAAAAATGTGTAAGAGAAGATGTAAAATAAAATCTCGAATGATTAAAATCTAAAATAAAAAAAAATAAAAAAAAAAAAAAAAAGTCTTATTTTGACTCTTGTTCTGTCCCTTCCTCTCTTTCTTTTCCTCTCTTCCTCCGGTAATGTTTTTTTGCGTTTCTTTTCCGAACCAGAAATGATGCGCGTTCAAAACACCCGCTGTGTCCATGTCTGGTTCGTATCCGTTTGCTAGTACGTGACGCGGTGCGCAACCAATAGTCGGCTGCAACGTCACAGCCGCGTCCCGGACGGGAAACCTCCATATTGCCGTTTCTGAGCCTCGGGACGCCGCTGGGCAGTGACGGCTCAAAAATGCGAATAATGAATGTTGGTGTGCATCAAAACCAGTCAGAAACGCAGATTTTTGAGGTGTAAAAGTTACATCGTGTATCTTTAAGGGACAGACTCGTGAGTGGGGACTGACCATTTATCTGATATATGGTAGTATCTGATACCTGCTAGTATCAGATATTTGGTAGTATCTAATACCTGCTAGTATCTGATATTTGGTAGCATCTGATACCTGCTAGTATCTGATATATGGTAGTATCTAATACCTGCTAGTATCTGATATTTGGTAGTATCTAATACCTGCTAGTATCTGATATTTGGTAGCATCTAATACCTGCTAGTATCTGATATTTGGTAGCATCTAATACCTGCTAGTATCTGATATATGGTAGCATGTAATACCTGCTAGTATCTGATATATGGTAGTATCTGATACCTGCTTGAATCTGATATTTGGTAGTATCTAATACCTGCTAGTATCTGATATTTGGTAGCATCTAATACCTGCTAGTATCTGATATATGGTAGTATCTGATACCTGCTTGAATCTGATATTTGGTAGTATCTAATACCTGCTAGTATCTGATATTTGGTAGTATCTGATACCTGCTAGTATCTGATATTTGGTAGTATCTAATACCTGCTAGTATCTGATATTTGGTAGCATCTAATACCTGCTAGTATCTGATATTTGGTAGCATCTAATACCTGCTAGTATCTGATATATGGTAGTATATAATACCTGCTAGTATCTGATATATAGTAGTATATAATACCTGCTAGTATCCGATAAATATAATATAATAAAAAAAATATAAATAAAAAAAAAAAAAAAAAAAAAAATCTGGTAGTATCTGATACCTGCTAGTATCTGAAATATGGTAGTATCTAATACCTGCTAGTATCTGATATTTGATAGATCGTTCGACCGTCCTGCCTGCTGTCCTCATCTGTCTCCTCCTGAAGACAAGAAGGATGGACAGCTCAGCAGCTGAAAAGAACCCAGAAACGTCCACCCAGGAAGTGTCTCAGTGGACATGCTGGATGTCTCTTCCGTCTTCTCTGGAGATGACTTTTAGTTAAAGATAAAAAAGCTGCGATGGACAAACATGTTGGTGGAGCAACATAAAGACTACAAACTGCAAAGATCCAGACAGAAAACCAGCAACTCAGCAGCCAATCAGAACTAGGGATGCACAATATTGGAATTCTGGCCGATATCCGATATGCCGATATCTTAAAACTCATGTGGCCAGGATATCGATACCGATATTAAAGCTGAAAAAAATAAGCAGTCATTGCGAATAGCAGTTTTTTAAATCTGTTTCTGACACTATGAAAAATAGGGGTGGGAAAAAATATTGATACACTGAAATATCGTGATATTTTCATATGCCGATATCACATCAATATTTAAAAACACAGTATTGATCTATTTTACTTACAAAATCTCGCGAGATTTTCATTGTTCCGTTACAAACTCGCAATATTTCATAAATTCTCACGAGATTTTGTTAAATAGACCGATACCGCATTTTTAAATAATATCAGCATATGAAAATATCAATTTTCTGGAATTCTCGCAAGATTTCGTAACAGAATGATGAAATATCGCAACATTTCATTATTAAAATAGATCAATATCGCGCTTTTAAAAGTCAATTTGATATCAGCATATGAAAATGTCGCAAGATTTCAGTGTATCGATATTTTTTCCCACCCCTAGTCTTTAGAAGTTTTAAAGACTGTAAAGAAGGTTGTTTTTTTTAAAGAAGTTTTTATTTATTTTTTTAGACTTTAGAATCAGCGGGCTGATCGGTTAAATATCAGTTAAATATCTGTGGGATGGCTGATGTCCGATACTCAGTTTTAAGGTTGATATAGGCCGATACCGATTAAATTGTGCATCCCTAATCAGAACCAGAGGAATATTTCTGCAGTTGAAACAGAAGACAATTACAAAGTCGAGTCATTTTTCAACTAAAATCCAAAAATTACGAGACGATTTTCCTTCTTTTAACATTTCACCAGTGACAACAATCAGAGGCCGTGTTCCTGATAAATGCAGCCGATTAGACTTTATTAGAGCTCATAGCCGATTAACAAATAATGACCTGATTCGTCTGAAAAATGTCTGGAGAAGTTGACTTATGTGTTTTCTCCAGATACCAGAGAAAAGCTTCTGGTTTATTAAATCAGAAAACGGAGTTTCAGTCCCATCAGAAGCTGAAAGATGAAGTTTCGTCCACGTTTTTCGCCTCAGTCTGCGTAAAAGCTCCGTATGAAGTTTTATACGGGAACAGAAACTCCGAAAAACGTCCAAACACCTCAGCTTCATATAAACTTCAGCTCCAGTCGGAGTTCGGACGTCTTTGAGACGTGTGAGGAATAAAAACGCAGCCAGAAACACGTCATTTCTGCAGCTCTTGAACGCATCATCATTAAAAATCAGAGACGCTGGAAGGTCGGAAACGCTGACGTTATGTTTAATATGAATATTCTTACAGGATTAAACACATCCTGGCTTCATCTTTTAGGTTTCTGGTGTGTTTGGAAACTTCCAGAATGTACTCCGATCTGAAATTATACTAAATACACTGTAAAAACAGAAGCGTTGAACCAGCTTATATAAGATATTTCAGCTGGTAACAAGTGACTGAATCGAGGTCATCCAAGTTAACTTTATTCAACTCGACAGTTTTGATTTAGATTCACTCAAATAATTTCGTTTTTAAAGAAATAATCAGAATAATTTCAACTTCATGCAACTCAAAACATGCAAGTTGACCCAGATTAAATATCCGAGTTATTCCAAAGAACTTCTCCCCTTGATAACTGTTAGAACAAAGTACAAGAAAAAAGTAAGTTGTGACAAAAATACATTTTAAAAATAGTCTAATATATATTTATAAAGATTAAGACAAAAACATAAAATAAAATTCATATGTGCTAAAAAAAAAAAAAAAAAAAAAAAAAAAGCATATAAATGAAGCATTTTAGGTGTAAACTTTCACACATTTAGTTTCTAACATGGTAGTATTTTACTAAAATGAGAAATATTCCAGTTTTCCTTCTGCAGGAATAAACACCAGTTCCAGGTGGTGGTGATGGTTTCTCTCCCAGTATCGTCGTCCTCAACTTTAACATTAAACCCGGCCGACATCGTCTAAATGCAAACTTAACAAAAAGACAAATTTACAGGTTAACAATTAGAAAAGGTTAAATTCCTGCTTACACGCAGGAATTTCCCATGAGTCTTCGCAGGACTGGTGACTCAGTCAAGTTGAACTAATTTAATAAACTGACGTAAATCAATCACCTCTTTCAAATTAAATTAATTTAAATTGGTAAAATTTTTCTTAAATTTCAAGTTAACTGAATCAACAAAAATTTGTTTTTTAATCACAAACCAAAATATTTACAGTGTTTTGTTTCAATCACGTCCCAAACGGTCAATTTAAATCAGAAATCTGCTGCCATGACGACCCTTCGCCTGTTTTACTCGTTTATTTAACAATTTTTGACTCCTAACAAGAAATAATTGTTTCAACCATTTTTTCAAGCAAATGCAGCAAAAATATTAATTTGGCCTTTAAATTAATATCGTGAAGCTGTGGCCGAGATTTTTCCTCGTTGTGCTTCCATACAAGAAATTAATAAAATAGATAAATTAGACAGATGCAGCCCCGTTAGCAGCATAGCGGCTAATAACAAAATCCAGTGATGCGAAGTCAGAGATTTACTTTAATTTGTTACTATAAAAACTTCAAATTAGTAAAAAAAAATGGCTCAAAGATGATCAAAGAAAAACAAATAGGAAAAAGAGACAGAAGAAAAAGAACAGAATAAAGGAAAAAAAAGAAAAAAATGGCTCAAAGATGACTGAAAAAAATTGTTTTCAAAAAATCTAACAATTTTTGTAAAAATGTATATATATATATATATATATATATATATATATATATATATATATATATATATATATAAAAATTCTTTAAAAGTTAGAAAAAGTAAAATTCTGCATTAAATTCTGATTCCAGTCACAAAAATGGCCCCATTGGAAAGAAAAATGAATATTTTTAGCTATTAAACATTTAAAAATATCACTTTCTGCTCAGTATATTTAACTTTTAATATTTTTTCATTTTTTTGTCTCACAAGTTTAATAAATTGATTTCTAAAAATTGGAAAATTATTTGCAATCTTTTGCTTGTGCAGTTCACCAATAAAATATTTGAATTTAGTCAGAAATTGTGAGTAAACACACTTTTACAAACACACACACACGAAAAATACAAAAAAAAATGCTGAAGAAAAACCCAGAACAAAAGCATTTTTTACTTTTACTTTTATATTATTTCATTTTATTTTGTTGATTTCATAGAAATATTATAAAGTTATTAAAAAGCAAGATTTGCTGACTTTTAGAAAAACTCCCAGCATGCTCCAACGGTCGCTGCTTTCTGCGCGTTTCTCCACAAACATTTCTATTTCTGGGGAACAGAAGGAAAACATCTGAGGACGTCACCTCAGCTCAGCTTCCCGGTAAAATCCCAGCAGAGTTCTGCATGTTTGGCTATGCACACGCACACGCACACACACACACACACGCTGTGGCCGCCATGTTGATGCTTCTGCACACCTGAACTGCAGGAAAGATGGCGGCCGTGAACCTGAACTTCTCCCAGTGACAGAAACGCTCCAGGAGCCTCCTCTCTGGGAGTTTCGTGGACGTTCGGGTGGAAGAGGATCACATGCTGACATTCACACGTGAAAACATGAGCGTGAACTTTCCACTCGGAGCCACGTCCTGCTGGAGGAGAGAGAAACGTTTTTCCAGCGGTCTTATTATCACAGGGCCCGTCCAGCAGCTGGATGCTTCTGCTCACATCTGGAGGACCACACACGCTCTCCGAGGCGTCCGCCTCACTGCCGCTTTCCACCCGTACGTGAAGGAAACCTAAAATCCCAGCTCTGCCTCCGTAACGCCTGCACAGAACAACCCTGCACAATTACAGGCAAACACTGCAGCCTCCTATTGGACAGTTTGGAAACCTCGCAGCCAATCAGCGGCCAGAACGCGGACCTGTTAACGCTCTGCTGCCAGGAGCAGAAAACGGCAAGCTGGGACGCTACTGGGAGATCAGCCGAGGTCAGAGGTCAGCTCCGCCACCGGCGGACATTTTTAGGAGTCAACTCTTCTTCTGATGATTTTATTTTGGCCGCGGTCGCCTCAGACTTCAGGTCACCTGACCCTCCCCTGCAGAGGGTTAAATCATTCCTCATTTAAATAAACGGGAAAAAGCTGCGTATAAACCGTCATTTCCAACAGAACCTGAAGGCTTCGTGGACAAAATTAACCCCGTCATGTTCGGTCCAGCTGCCAGGCAACAAAAAAAGCTCCAAATCACCGCAGAGGACGAGAAAATTTGGGGGATTTTTGGAGATTAATTACAAAATAACTGAAAAAAAATCATTTGTGTTGCTTTTTTCATTAAATAATCATTTAAATCTGTTAATTGATCCAAAGAAAATTACAAAACAGTAAAAAAAAATGTCAAAAGAGTTTAATTCCAGCTGTCGCATGGGTCTGGCTCGCATTTCCACTCAGCTGGTGCGTTTTTACGATTTCTGGCTGAACCAAACGAGACGTCACCTTCAGACCAGCGAGCTGAAGGTTACTGGTTCCCAGTTAGTCGCCCAGTGATGGCAAAACGATCAACTGGTCAAAACTAAACCATTTATTCCACCATTTCTCATAATCAGCCCTGAAACTGCCAAAAACCAAAAGAAGAAGGTCCAAAGCAACGACTGCATACGTCCGCGTTGCCCGAGCAACGCTTCAAAACACACAGACTCAATCTCACCTCAGATTATTAAAGAAAATATTCAGATTCCAATTAGAAAGGAGAAAAAATGTCTAAATAATTCACACAAAAAAATATTTGGTAATTACTTAGATATTTTTTTTAATTTTTAAGCATAAATGGTGATTTTTCTTTTTTCCCCAACTCCAATGTCATTTACATAAAAACTGAATATTCTTAGGATACAAGAGGTTGTGGGGACGTTCCCGTCAGCCGAACGCAGCTGTGGCGCAGTCAATAAATTCACTTTCCATCGTGTTTCTTTAACTTATTGAAAATTTAACGCATTTAAAAGGAATTTTTAGAATTTAGAAAAATTCTAGATCATTAATCAGCAACTTTATTAAAATCTTAGATTTTTCCATCAATAAATCACCAATTAAATGATTAAATTACACAAAAAGGTTAAAAAAAAATTGGAATAAATCTAGAAAAAAACCAAACTGAGACGAAGAAACCGGATTCCCTCAACTCAGCTAAAATAAATGATGAGGCCGATTCGCCGGATTTTCTACTGCAGAGGCGTCACACTGCTTCTAGCAGGCCATGAAAGATCACACACACACACACACACACACACACACACACACACACACACGGTTTACTGGAGCTAAAACAGCTGAACAGAAACTTTCGTATTTCTGAGTCTTTTCAGTTTTGAAGATTTTCTTTTGTTTTTTTACTTCAGATTTTAAACCTGAAGAAAAGTGAATCTTTAATGGGCCCACAGACCCTGATTAGACCCCCACAGACCCCCCCACAGACCCCCACGGTCCCCCGCTGAAACCTTCTGCCTCGGTTTAGCTGCAGCTCGTCCTGCGTGGAGGTTTTCTCTCTCTCTGTTCTACTTCTGCCTCCTCTCTGTGTGTTTTCTCTCCTCTGTGACTCAGACTTGTTTGTTTTCCGGGTTCGGACCCAAACATGTAAATCAGCGTGATCGTGCAGGTTCTGCAGGTTCTGCGGGTTCTGCAGGTTCTGCGGGTTCTGGTAAAGTTGCAGGACTTCCCGGCTGAACGTGACCTCCAGCAGGTCGGAGAGCAGCTCTCCATCTTCCCCACATTCATTATTAAAGCTGTGTTTGTTCAGGCCGCGTCTCCTCCGCGCGCACAGCTGGGAAAGTTTAAATTAAAGGCTCATTCTAACGTTTTTCCTGCGTTTCTCTCGCGCTCCCTCCTGCTGGCCCCCCTCCCGGGTCTTACCTGGGGTTGGAGCTGTTCCAGTAGACGGCGTAGCGGTCGGAGATGACGCGGTCGTCGGTGACGGCGGCGCAGAGTCGCGGCAGGAGGCCGAGCAGCAGCAGCAGGAGCGGCGGCGGCCGTCCGGAGCGCCCCATGAGCGGCGGCGCGGCGCGCGGCGTCGCGGCGAACATCCGCGTCTCTTCTCTTCAGCTGTGCGCGCGCTGTGACCCGCAGGGGGAACCAGAACCGAAGCACATGAAAAACCGTCCCGGTCCGGTTCTCAGGACGGAGAGAAAAAGGCTTTTTATGACTTTTTCATCCACAAAGATCAACACTCAGAGCGCGCGGCTGGCCGGCTTCATCCTCGCGCTCTCGCGCGTTCAACTGCTACTTTGCCAGCAGGCGCAGAGATTATAATCCATCTGCTCCAGCCGCAGGAGTCGCTTCTTCACGCGCGTGGAGGAAAACGGCGTCACGGCGACGGCTCGTCCTCAAACAGCCTGAAATTCTGTCCAATCCGCGTCCAGCAGGACACCCGGGTCCAAACTTTCATTTTCTCAGCCAGAACCGCATCCGGACCGCGTGCACGCTCTCACAAAGTCCGTCCATGTGCGTCCTGCTCTGCAAACTGAACTCTGTCCCACGTTTACGCGCAGTCCGGATCAGACCCGGAGCTCTCCTTCAGGATTTGGGGTCCTCTGGTCTCTTATGTAACCGCTCCGGACCCCCCAGGTCCGCCGGAGTCTCCCGCGGCTCCGCTGCGACCTCCCCCCCCCCCAACTCTCCCCGCTGCTCTCCGCCTGTCTGGAGTTCAAGACCCCGCAGCAGGACCGGGTCTCCGCTCCTTCTCCCTGGACTCAGACTGTGCAGCTCCTCGCGCCCCCGCTGCGACCGTGCCGAGCCGAGCCGAACCGAACCGAGCCGAGCAGACCGGGTCGGACCAGCAAGGACCCGAACAAAGAAGAAAAGTTGAGTCGCAGCTGCAGGAGGAGCGTTTGGTTACCGGCTCAGCTCCAAACTGCTGCTCCCGGTGCGTCCCGGTGGGCGGAGCTTCTGCTCCACGGTGTCCTCCCCCTCCTCCCCCCCTCTTTCTCTCTCTCTCAGGAGAACCCCTCATGTCCAAAAGTGTGTGGACGGCTGGATACTCCCTCCACGCGCTCACTGATGTCTCCAGCGCTCCTGAGGGGCCCCTGCTGGCCCCCACAGACCTGCGTCACGGTTCTGAAGACCAGAACCAGATCTCTGAAGTTAGATAAGAATGTTCTCAGTCTGCAGCTGAGCGGAGAACACGGGGGGGGGGGGGGGGTGGGGGGAAGACTTTTTTTCTTTTTTTTACAACTTTCTGGTATTTTTTTCCTCCAAATGAATCAATAAATAAATAAACTGTCATGATGATAAAAGTTTAATCATCTTCATCAGTCGAGACTCCGTCAAACATCAAATCAGCTCAAATAAGGAGACTTTGATAACTTTCACAGGTAATAAAAATCATAGATGTGAAATCACGTGTGTGTGTGTGTGTGTGTGTGTGTGTGGGGGGGGGGGGGGGGGGGGGGGGGGGGGGTCTAAACCTGAACACGGGTATCTGTGCCGTCTACGATTCCGTCTACGATGCTGCTGTTGGTTTTTACAGGCGTCTCCTGTCATCCTCTTATGTGCATATTTTAGTCTGTTTTCAGAGAGCCGTCAAACAAAGCAGTCCCACCAGGAACCGGGGGGGGGGGGGGGGGCATATATCTGGTGAGCAGTCAGCGGACAGAAGCTATAACTGATGTATGGCCCCTCAGACCACCGCTCTCTACTGTCCTGCCTCTTTTATGTCTCCCAGAATGATCATCATGATGTCGTCACTGTTTATTTACAGCTGACATCAAACTCTGAGGTGACCTCTGAACTCTGCACTGCCCTCTGGTGGATGAGCTGACTAACAACCATGCTAACGTCGAGGATGAATGGGAGTGTGCTGGTGGAGATGTCTGATAACGTTTGACTCAGATTCATGCGTTTAGGAGGTCAAAATGAGCCATAAATTTGATGCTTTTTGCCGTTTATACTACATCATCTATTTACACAAACATCTACACGTCTGATTTCTGGAGTTATCAGATAATTCAAGCGGTCGTGTAAACAGCATAATCTGATTATGCTTAATCAGATAAAAGGTAGTTTGCTGTTTATGAGAAATTATATTAACACAAACTTCTCCCCAACACTCTTTGTGCACATCGACCCGTTTATCAGATTCAATCTTTTCATATCTGAGCATGTGCAAAAACTTTCCTCACTTCTGCTTTTTTAATGAAAGATGTTTGAAAGACGAAAGCAACGCAGCTTCATCGTGAGCGGGACGCAAAGACAGAACGGATGCAGCAGCGGGACGTCGGAGAATAAACGGAGGAAAACTTTCTCACGTAAACTGTTCTGCAGCTTATTAGCTTCCACATTTACAACGAACACGAAGACCAAAGACGCTGCCACGTTCAACACAGACCAGCTGTTTGATATAAAGAACAGGAAGTGATGTCACTATGTATGCACTCCCAAAGAAACCTCATAATGAATTAGAAAACGTAGAGTAGGATTCGTGATCACCTTTCAGAAGTGAATGTTCGATCGTAAGAAATGATCTGATTACTACCCGACATCTGATTTAAAGGTTCATCGTATCAAAGGTGTCAAACTCCGATTCCTGCAGTTTTAGTTGTTTCCCTACTTAAACACACCTGATTCACATAAAATGATCTAACAGCTTCTTGTCAAATTTTCACAGTGACCCAATCATTCTGGTCAGGTGTGTTGGAGCAGGGAAACATCTAAAACCGGCAGAATGTTGGCCCCTCAGGACCAGAGCTGGACACCAAATGAAGGGCTCCATTGAATGGTTGCAAAGAACTAGACAAGCAGTTCGGTTAATCCAGATCAGGTGTGTTGGAGCAGGGAAACACCTAGAACTGCAGGATAGCGGCCTTCCAGGACCAGAGCTGGATGTCTGTGTTATAGATATTCCCTTTGAATGAAATGAATGGCTTTTTAGCAGTCTTCAAAGAGCTCAACATGCAGTTTGGTTGGTCCAAATAAGGTTTGTTGGAGCAGGAAAACATCTAAAACCTGAAAGACAGTGGCTCCAGGACCGGAGCTGGACACCTGTGTTTTAAATCTTTCCTTTGACTGAAATGAAAGGCTCGTTAGAAGCGTTGCAGAGAGCTTGACGAGCAGTTCGGTTGATCCAGATCAGGTGTGTTGGAGCAGGGAAACACCTAAAACTGTGGGATAGCGGCCCTCCAGGACCAGAGCTGGATGTCTGTGTTATAGATATTTCCTTTGAACAGATGAATGTCTTGTTAGCAGTCTTGCAAAGAGCTCAACACGCAGTTTGGTTGGTCCAAATAAGGTTTGTTGGAGCAGGAAAACATCTAAAACCTGAAAGACAGTGGCTCCAGGACCGGAGCTGGACACCTGTGTTTTAAATCTTTCCTTTGACTGAAATGAAAGGCTCGTTAGAAGCGTTGCAGAGAGCTTGACGAGCAGTTCACTTAATCCAGATCAGGTGTGTGGGAGCAGGGAAACATCTAAAACCTGTAGAATATCGGCTCTCCAGGACCAGACCTGGATGTCTGTGTTATAGATATTCCCTTTGAATAGATGAATGTCTTGTTAGCAGTCTTCAAAGGGCTCAACACACAGTTTTGTTGGTCCAAATAAGGTTTGTTGGAGCAGGAAAACATCTAAAACCTGAAAGACAGTGGCTCTCCAGGACCGGAGCTGGACACCTGCGTTTTAAATCTTTCCTTTGACTAAATTTGAAAGGCTCGTTAGAAGTGTTGCAGAGAACTTGACGAGCAGTTTGGTTAATCCAGATCAGGTGTGTTGGAGCAGGGAAACATCTAAAACCTGTAGAATATCGGCTCTCCAGGACCAGACCTGGATGTCTGTGTCATAGATATTTCCTGAGAATAAAATCCATGGCTCATTAGCAGCCTTTCACAAAGCTTGACGATCAGTTCTGTGAATCCAGATCAGAGGTGTTGGAGCAGGGAAACATCTAAAACTGCAGTATAGCGGCCCTCCAGCACTAGAGCTGGACATCTGCGTTATAGATCTTTCCTCCGTCTAAAATAAATGGCTCATTAGCAATGTTGCAGTTCAGTTAATCCAGATCAGATGTGTTGGAGCAAGATAACATCTAAAATATGCAGGGCGGGCCCCCCCGAGGACCAGGACCAGGACTGAGAAACACTGCATTACATAATATGTACATTCAGGGCAACCTGCGGCTGTCTGAAGTGTGCCTGATGGAAAAGGAAGGTTATATTCTGATGTCATCATGAAGGAGCCGGACGTCGTCTGAGGTCGTACGTGATGTAAAAAGTTTAGAAACTACCGTTGCAGAGAAAAACCAGACCAAACTACCACTGATCGGTTTTAGAAATAACATGAGACCAACTGGAAAAGATTAAAAGTAACTAAATAAAATGACTATAAATAAAAAAAAAACATATTTATCACTGAAAAAGATGAGTTTTGATTATCTTTAATGAAGAAAAAGATGCAATCCTCCTGGAATAATGACAACGACCCGCTGGGATCATCTGGAATTCGTCATTTTGCGGCGCTGCTTTGCTTCTCGTGTCTCTTCGGTGACTCTCAGCGTTACACGAAGAAAGACTCGAATAAAAGCTGCAGTTATTAGTATTTGTGGGCTCCAGCCGGCAGCGAAGCCGTTACTCTGCCTTCTGATGCAGTGAGGAGTTTCCTCCTCTCATCCAGTGATTCAGCACTCATAAATATTTCAGAGTGTCAGCTTTGGAGGGAAAGCAAAGAAAGAGGGGGGGGGCAGGGAGAGAGAGAGAGAGAAAGAGGAATACAGATGAATCTTTAATTCTTGCTTTTAAAATAGAGCCACAGATTAATGGAGCTGCACGATTAAACTTTCAGAGGGCTCCATGAATAAATGCAGAGGCCGCCGGGCGTTCGACACTCACTGACCATGTACGGCGAGGAAGAGAGAGAGAGCCAGCGGGTGGAGGGGGGTTGCACAACAGGAAAACGACATGACCTCCGTCACTCAGGTTTTATTAACATCTGTTCCAGGTAACATCAACCTGAAGGAAGGAAGCTCTGCTATTGGTCGATCACAGGGAGGCTTCTGATTGGTTCTGAAGGCCGAGTGTTTAAATTAAAGTGGACCTTTTTCTTTAAAGGATTCACACGTTTCCAGGATCCGTTTCATAGATATAACGTAGATAGTGAAGGTAAATACTTTAAACTGTAAATTAGGGACGTAAAAATGTATAATATTTGCAGCATGATGAACTATAAATAATAAAAACTGCACATTTTTATTATCAGGATGATTATTATTAGCCAGAAATTTCTGCAGAAAAATATGTCTGAATAATCAGTTTATCATTTAGTTTTACATCCATTTTATTGTTTTTTTTTGTTGTTGCAGCCTATACATACAATGTGTTTGTTCATATTTGTGTAAACATAGATAAACATCTAATAAATTAATCTAACACATGTTTTCACCTTTTTGAACCAATCAGATTTCAAATAAACTTTATTAATCTAAAACTATCTAACGTGGTGGTAATGACAGCAATATTAAGGAACAGACATATTTATTTAAAGAATTAATTAATGGATTAGACATTTTTGTCAATTTTTTTTATAAATCATTAATTTTATTGTATTTTAAGGAATTTATACAAAAAAAGTGCATAATTTTATGATTTTTTAGTAGAAAGATAAAGCACCGCATATCTAAAAACAGTAAAATAGCTTCATAAAAATGCAGCTGCTTAAAAATGTTTTATGAATGTGAAATTTTAGACACGAAAAATCTTAAACAATCACCACTGGGTTTTAAAACGTACATTTATATTTTATCTCAACATTCATCAGGGACCCAAAAAGGCCTGAAATCAAATAAACACCCAAATATGTTTTCGTGCAGTTATGACTGTACTACAGGAAACTACTTATCCCAAATAGTACTCTGACTCCCATGAAACAATCTTCACACAGATTTTGTCCATTTAGGGACTCTGTAGTCAAAATGGTGGAACAAATATGGCCCGTCAGTATCGGCCTATATCGGCCTTAAAACTGAGTATCGGACATCAACAAGCCCACCGATATTTAACTGATGTTCAACCGATATTTAACCGATCAGCTCGCTGTTTCTAAAGTCTAAAAAAAAAAAAAAAAAAACTTTTTAAAAAACTTCATTTTTACAACTTTGAAACTTTTAAAGTCTAGGGCTGGAAAAAATATAACAATACACTGAAATATTGCGATATTTTCATATGTTGATATCATATTGATATTTAAAAATGCGATATTGATCCATTTTACCAACAAAATCTCGTGAGATTTCGTCGTTCAGTCACAAAATCTTGTTTTTTTTGTGAAATCTCGTGAGATTTTGTAAGATAACGATGAAATCTCACGAGATTTTGTTGGTAAAATAGATCAATATTGCATTTTTAAATATCTATATGAAATCTGAATATGAAAATATCACAATATTTCAGTGTATTGATATTTTTTCCCAGCCCTAATGCTGATATCATATTGACGTTTAAAAACACGGTATCGATCTATTTTATTTACGAAATCTTGCGAGAATTCACAAAATATCACGAGTTTGTAACAGAACGACAAAATCTCGCGAGATTTTGTAAGTAAAATAGATTGATACCATGTTTTTAAATATCGATTTGATATCGGCATATGAAAATATTGTGATATTTCAGTGTATCGATATTTTTTCCCACACTGCTTTTCGTATTGTCTGAAACGCATAACAAAACTGATATTTCCAATGACTGCTTATTTTTTTCAGCTCTAATATCGGTATCAATATCGGTTATCGGCCACATGAGTTTTGAAATATCGGTATATCAGATATCGGCCAAAATTCCAATGTCATGCATCCCTAGCAACGGCTATTCTAGTGAAACAATTACACATTAACAGAAACAGAGTTTTAAATTATACGTGACATTTGATTTTCTTACACGCTGCACCTTTAAAGAACGCCAGGTTTTGTTTATCTCGTCTTGTTGAGCGCTTTCGTTTTCCTCCTGCGTTTGTTTACCATCTTCTGTCCGCCTGGTTTGTTGGCGTCCTCATTAAGAGGGTGGGGGCTCGGGCCTCCCCTTCCCCCCTCTTGGGGGTTTGGGCTTCTGTCCGCCTGGTTTGTTGGCTTTGTTGGCTTTGTTTTCTGCCTGACTTTGCGTCCGTATTTGGGTTTTCTTCTGCAGACGACCCTGACAGACCCGCAGCAGGGCTGAGAGCGTAGCACGAACAGGTCGTGTGTGAAGGATGTTTGGCTTACCAAGTCAACACAGTAATCAGTAGTGAAACGTTTATTTATCGTCTATGAGGCGCATCCTGACCGACTGGATGCTGGAAGTAAAATCACAGAAAAACCAGGCGAAAGCCTGAACGCTGCAGCATTAAAACGTGGAAAAAGTGGTCCAAACTAAATATTCCTCACGCTAAAATGTTCATATACTGTTCAAATATGTGTGTGTATGTGTCCATTGGGAGTGTTCACCATAAAAACCAGTGAATTTCTGACTCTGGAAGAAAATGTAATAGCGTGACATCACATATTTCCGGTGCGACGATGTCATTTAACCGTCACTGAACGAGGGAACATGGTGGAGCAAAGCGGGGATGCTGCTCTGCCGTACGAAGGATCTGAGGTGGGATTCAAACCATCACGGAAACAAGGATGTGGACGGAGACGTCAGTGGGATGAACCCTCCCTCACCTGCAGATGGACGCTGCTGTCTGCGGCTCCTGGGGGGAGTTCAGCTCCGGTCGATCCCCGTCAATGCAAACTGCTCGGGTCAGAGTCACAGCTCTGACCCGAGTATTTACCTGGTATTCAAGCTGGCAAAGAAAAAAATTACAACAACACACAATGAAACAAGTATTGGCTTAATTTCTGTGTTAATCCCATATATATATATATATATACACACATATATATATACACACACACACACACATAAATATATATATACAGACTCACACGCACACACACACATATATAGTTGCCCTCAAAATTATTTAAACTCTTCAATTACAGAAGGAAAAAAAAATCATGTGATTAATAAATAAAAAATTCTGTGAAAATTATGGCATTGATTTTGAATTGTGATTCAAAAGAAACATTAAAAACTAACACACAAAAAATAAAACAAGTAAACAAGCATGATGGGGCTCCAAGGCTAAAATGTTGTTGAGTAACACTTTGATTCAATCACTGCAATCAGGTGTTTTCTGTAACGTCCAATCAGACGTCTGCACCTGTTGACAGGTATGTTGGTCCATGTTCATGGGAAAGATGCTCTTATGTGTCTGAAACAGTTTTGTTTGTTCGTTTTTTATTAATATTATTTCCAACCACAATTCAAAAGCAATATTTGTTTCCCTAAAATATAATTTTGTAAATTTTTATTTATTAGTTGCTTTAATTTCTTTTTATCTAAATTTGTATCGTCAATTTAGCATTTTCTTTAAGTGGAGGGTATGAATAATTTTGAGGACGAATGTAGAAAATTAGGGAAATGTAATGAAGATGTCTTTTTTTTTTAGACATAAGTGCACTGATATGAGTGTGCATGTGCTTGTGGAAGCATTTCATACGGGACAACATGTAATTTCCATGACGTATATGTTAAATTATGTTGTGAGAGGAAAGTTTTTCTTTGTCAGCTCAACAGTTCCTCTTTTGTGAGTCACTATTATCTGTTTTCTTACCTGCTTCTACCCTCTCTCCCTCTTTGGACCAACAATCAGACACAAATAGATTATTTTCAACTAGATTAAACAACTATATAAATGTTTTTTTTAATACTATTAATAATATGAATAAATAAAATCCTCTTTCCCTCTCTGTACAGTCAACCAAAACACAAATGACCAACCAATGTGTATATCTGAGAGATAAACAATTATATATTCATATTATACAACTTTATTCATGAAGAACAGAACATGTGATCTCACTCTTACCTGAACTTGGCTCTTTTTACTGGGAAAAACAATCTTATGTCCATGACGAGGCCGTTTGTTTCTCTGAACACACAACAGGAGTTAATATTAATGGGCATCCAGTTAGTTAGCTCGTCAGTAGCACCTTGGCTTTAATATGAACATCACAGTTGCAGCTTCTCTCATCCCGGTTCAGAGGACAGCGGTGCTGACCACGTGTTTCCTCAGCGAGATAAAAACGTCAGCTAACTCCTGCTAACTCTAACCTAACAAAATAAACCATAACCAGAACTTAAAAGCAGCAAGCACGAGGACTGCTAACGATAATGTGTTCGTAACGAGTGGTAGAAGTTAATAATTGGGCCACATAACCAGATACTTACCACATGATCCACTCAGGAAGGCCGCGCATGTCCGCAGACGGCTCAGGGGACGTGGGCAGGATCAAACCATTTTTGAAGCAGGGGGGGGTTATTGTTAAAAAAAAAGTATTTATATATATTACATTTTGACCAGGAGCTGTATGGTTTTTACACTGTTACAGTTTGTTTTTTAAAAAGCACATAGAGTAAAAAGGAAGGAAAGAAAGAAAGAAAAGATAAATCTGACATTTTAGGTGCTCCAGCATATTAAGGAATGGGCCGGTCTCAGGAGGTGAATGTTACCGTCTACAGCCACAAGAGGGCGCTCTAAGCTAGTGACATCCATAGGTGACAACTGAGCTGCTTCAAGAAGAAACGTCTGGAAATGGCGTTTTTGCAGCGGGAAAGTCTGTTGCGGACATCTGGCTCACGCTGCGCGATTACTGCGCGATTATTTTGCTCAATACTGAAATCAAGATTACTCATTAATTATTTTTTTAGTTACACAATGCCTTTATTTAGCATCTCTCTCTCTGTCAAAAACACTTTGTTAATGATAATTTACGGAAAACATTTAAATTAAAAATTAATATACGCTACAAGTACGTACCTTACAGCTGTTTTGCAATGAACATTAAATTAATAAAATCAAAATACTCTGAATATTAAAAACGGCATAGAGAAACATGAATGTATCCTAAATAAACTGTGGCCAGCTGTTCTGCAATTTCTCAATATTTGAAGGATAAAATAAATATGTTAATTTAAAAATACAATCCAGAAATTAACTTTAAGCTTTAGTGCAATACAGCAACATTCCAAGTCTAACATGTTTTTTAATGACACCCGACAAATAGCATGGGTGAGAAGTCACTAAAATTCATTTTAAATTCTGAATCAGAAATTGTGTAATGATGGAAAAATTGGGGGGGGCAAATAAATTGTTTCAACTTAATTATAGAAGTTTGAAGATTGTTTGATCCAGAATTTGAAATCAAGATCAAATTTCGATTAATTTCACAGCCCTACATCTGGCTCCACACCGTGTGACAAATCCACAACTAACATGTTTATCCTTCTTATTTATTATGTTTACGATCATTTACAAGCAGAAACTTTGCTCCTTGAAGTTGCACCAGTCACATAAAGGTCTGTTATTAAGGTTATTGTTAGATTATAAGTCTTATATCCATTATAAAATAGGCTCATACAAACTGGGCAACGAAGTGGAGATGAAGTGACAATGAAGCAACAATGAAGCGATGATGGAAGTAGACACGAAACGGAGACGAAAAACGTCGAAGCAATGATGAAATAGACACGAAGCAGAGACGAAGTAGACGCAAAGTAGACGCGAAGCGGAGACGAAGTAGACATGAAGAGGAGACGAAGCGACGATAAAGTAGACACGAAGCGTAGACAAAGCTGAGACGTAGCAACAACAAAGTAACAACGAAATAGAAACGAAGCAGAGACAAAGGAGACGCAAAGTAAACACGAAGTGGAGACGAAGTAGACATGAAGTAGACGCGAAGCAGGTACAAAGTAGACATGAAGAGGACACGAAGCGACGATGAAGTAAACACGAAGTGGAGACGAAGTAGACACGAAGCAGAGACAAAGCTGAGACGTAGCAACGACGAAGTGACAACGAAATAGAGACGAAGTGGAGACGAAGCGACGATGAAGTAAACACGAAGTGGAGCCGAAGTAGACATGAAGCAGAGACAAAGCGACGAAGAAGTAGACACGAAGCGGAGACAAAGCTGAGACGTAGCAACGACGAAGTGACAACGAAATAGAGACGAAGCGGAGACGAAGTAGACACGAAGTGGAAACGAAGCAATGATGAAGCGGAGACGAAGTAGACACGAAATGGAGAAGAAGCGACAATGAAGTAGACACAAAGCGGAGACAAAGCGATTGCGAGGCGGAGACGAAGTAGACACGAAACGGAGAATAAGCGACAATGAAGTAGACACAAAGCGGAGACAAAGCGATTGCGAGGCGGAGACGAAGTAGACACGAAACGGAGAATAAGCGACGATGAAATAGACACGTAGCCATTGCGAAGCGGAGACAAGGTAGACACGTGAGGGAGACAAAGCTGAGACGTAGCAACAACGAAATAGAGGAGTGGAGACGAAGCGACGATGAAGTAGACACGAAGTGAAGACGAAGCAGAAATGAAGGGACGATGAAGTAGACACGAAGCGTAGACAAAGCTGAGATGTAGCAACAACAAAGTAACAACGCAATAGAAACGAAGCAGAGACAAAGGAGACACAAAGTAAACACGAAGTGGAGACGAAGTAGACGCAAAGTAGACGCGAAGCGGAGACGAAGTAGACATGAAGAGGAGACGAAGTAGACATGAAGAGGAGACGAAGCGACGATGAAGTAAACACGAAGTGGAGACGAAGTAGACATGAAGCAGAGACAAAGCGACGAAGAAGTAGATACGAAGCGCAGACAAAGCTGAGACGTAGCAACAACAAAGTAACAACGAAATAGAAACGAAGTAGAGACAAAGGAGACGCAAAGTAAACACGAAGTGGAGACGAAGCAGACACAAAGCGGAGACAAAGCGATGATGAAGTGGGGACGAAGTAGACACGAAGCGGAGACGAAGCGATTGCGAGGGGGAGACGAAGTAGACATGAAACGGAGAATAACGACGATGAAGTAGACACAAAGTAGACACGAAGCGGAAACGAAGCGATTGCGAAG